>CACSLK010030184.1:15879577-15915604 GCA_902706635.1 Striga hermonthica | reverse complement strand
GGGCGCGCTGCTGCCGCTGTGTGCGGTCAGCGCGGCCACGGCCGGCCCTTGCCGGCCGTCCGACAACAACTCATGAACATTCTGACTTCAAATGGCATGACATGAACATAAGAACTGATTTAAACAAAAAACATGAATTTTGATCAATGGACTGAACTTGGCCGCGGCGGACGCCCCGTGCGCCGCCGACGGCGTTAAGCCGTTTCACGACCGGACCTCATTTTCTCTTGGAAAATCATACTTAACTGAACATGATCAATGATTACTGAATAAAATAACATGACATACTCGAAGGATTTAAACTAACATACTTAACTCACATGCACGGCCCGTGGTGCGCTATATGCGCGACCACGTTCCCTTGGCCGAACACCGCAAAACATGAATAATCCTCCGAATAATTAAGCTAATCTGAACATGATGTTACATAAAATAGCTAAACGGGTGAAGGTTGTTCGGAGAATTCAACTTTAAACATGACATGATTCGTCACGGTTTCTCGCACGGCCGTAACGACATATGACCTGCATGAAAGCCTAAACTGAAAACTGAACTCAATAAACGTGATAATCTCAGCCTACAACGATAGGGAATTTACCTCCGATTATGCTCAACTGACGGTAATACTTCGGATTCCCTTGTTCGTGTGGCTTTCCGCGAGCGATGCGTCGCCGTGCGGTGCGGGTGCTGGGCCTGCGATGCGGCGTGCGTGCGACTGATTGCCGTGCGGTGCAGCGTGCGATGAGCTTGAGGAAACTCTCAATTTCTCACAACTCTCTCTCAAGTACTTAGTTGGAAAAAACATATATGTGCTGAAAGTGATCCCAAATTCCAACTTAGTCCTATATATATATAACTCGGCGAGAGAGAGAGACTATTTGGTGGCTTAATATTAAGCTTAACACTTGTACTATTATTAAGGACTCTTAAGGTGACTAACCACCTTCTTTAACTTACAATAAGCCACGTATAAATGATGAAAAGTAAAGGAACAATTTCCTTAATTTCCCACTCAATGTACTTACGGCATTATGAATAATTTGGAACATTTTGCACAGCTATTAGATGTAATCTCGTGATAAATTATTTATTAATCACTTAGTTATGCTTAATTTAATTATTAAGCATACTACTTAATTTCCAAAATTATTCCAAACGTAAACGGTACCTCGAAAATAATTTCCGGTAATTTCGACTGAACTGACTGAAATAGTTAATTCCGAAAATAATATCGGAACTAAAACATGATTAACATGACGGGATAACGCTGACTGAATAATTAATTCCGGACTCATTAATGAATCGGAATTAAATCTGGAAACTTATCCGATTACTGAAATAATTAACCGAATAATTTATCGACTAATAGTCGAACTTGGAATATAACTGACTGATTAACATGAACTTGAACATAAACATGATTATTTATTAATAAAGGCTAGCTTAAAACTAAAAGCTAATATTTTCCTTTATTAATAAAACTCGGGGCGTTACAATTAAAGTCAAATTAGTACAATCCCCGTCAATTATAATGTAATCGAACTCGAATTAATGTGATTAAAGTCAACTTAGTACAATCTCCGTCAATTATAATGTAATCGAACTCGAATTAATGTGATTAAAGTTAAATTAGACCAATTGAAGTCAAATTAATATAATTGAAGTCAAATTAGTACAATCTCTGTCAATTATAATGTAATCGAACTCGATTTAATGTGATTAAAGTCAAATTAGTACAATCTCGGTCAATTATAATGTAATCAAACTCGAATTAATGTAATTAAAGTCAAATTAGTACAATTGAAGTCAATTTAGTACAATTGAAGTCAAATTAATCCAATTGAAGTCAAATTAGTACAATCTCCGTCAATTATAATGTAATCGAACTCGAATTAGTCCAATTAAAGTCAAATTAGTACAATCTCGATCAATTATAATGTAATCGAACTCGAATTAGTCCAATTAAAGTCAAATTAGTACAATCTCGTTCAATTATAATGTAATCAAACTCGAATTAATGTAATTAAAGTTAAATTAGACCAATTGAAGTTAAATTAATATAATTGAAGTAAAATTAGTACAATCTCGGTCAATTATAATAGAATCGAACTCGAATTAATCCAATTGAAGTCAAATTAGTACAATCTCAATCAATTATAATATAATCGAACTCCAATTAATCCAATTGAAGTCAAATTAGTACAATCTCGATCAATTATAATGTAATCGAACTCGAATTAATATAATTAAAGTTAAATTTGACCAATTGAAGTCAAATTAATCTAACTAAAGTCAAATTAGTACATATATACTATATAATATATACTATAGACTATATATGTCGAATTAATATATGTCAATTAAACTTTATACTATATGTTATAAACTATATACTACATAATATATACTATATAATATATACTATAGACTATAAAACTATATACTACATAATATATACGATCTAACAACTTAAAACTATTGATCCAATGACATGTAACATGAATATACATGTGTTATCAAGTAAATCAATCGAAAAAACCATAAAGAAAGCTCGAATTAGTCGAAAAACAACTAGTGTTTCGACGATCTAACAACTTAAAACTACCGATCCAATGACATGTAACATTAATATACATGCGTTATCAAGTAAATCGATCGAAAAAACCATAAAGAAAGCTCGAATTAGTCGAAAAACAACTATAACGAATGTACATTCGTTATAACATAGAAATAACGACTGTACATTCGTTATAGTTGTTTTTTGACCAAATCCACCTTTAACGAACGTGCATTCGTCATATAATACATTATATTGATAATAAACTCCTAATAGGTCTAATTTTAGTCATTTTTCAAGCTAAAATAATGAATTTTAAAATATTTTACATCATATTTCCATTTAAAAAAAAAACAACAACAACAAGTGTTGTTTGAAGAAAATAGTTCCGTGATGAAGGTTTTGACGATCTAACAACTTAAAACAACCGATCCAATGACATGTAACATGAATATACATGCGTTATCAAGTTAATCGATCGAAAAAACAATAAAGAAAACTCGAATTAGTTGAAAAACAACTATAACGAATGTACATTTGTTATTGTTTTTCGACCAAATCCACCTTTAACGAACGTGCATTCGTCATATAATACATTATATTGATAATAAACTCCTAATAGGTCCAATTTTAGTCATTTTTCAAGTTAAAATAATGAATTTTGAAATATTTTACATCATATTTCCATTTAAAACAAAAAAAAACAACAAGTGTTTTTGAAGAAAATAGTTCCGTGATGAAGGTTTCGACGATCTAACAACTTAAAACTATAGATCCAATGACATGTAACATGAATATACATGCGTTATCAAGTAAATCGATCGAAAAAACCATAAAGAAAGCTCGAATTAGTCGAAAAACAACTATAACGAATGTACATTCGTTATAACATTGAAATAACGACTGTACATTCGTTATAGTTGTTTTTCGATCAAATCCACCTTTAACGAACGTGCATTCGTCGTATAATACATTATATTGATAATAAACTCTTAATAGGTCTAATTTTAGTCATTTTTAAAGTTAAAATAATGAATTTTGAAATATTTTACATCATACTTCCATTAAAAAAAAACAACAAGTGTTGTTTGAAGAAAATAGTTCCGTGATGAAGGTTTTGACGATCTAACAACTTAAAACTATCAAACAATGACATGTAACATGAATATACATGCGTTATCAAGTAAATCGATCGAAAAAACCATAAAGAAAGCTCGTTTTAGTCAAAAAAACAACTATAACGAATGTATATTCGTTATATAATAGAAATAACGACTGTACATTTGTTATATTGGTTTTTCGACCAATTCCACCTTTAACGATCGTGCATTCGTCATATAATATATTATAGAGATATTAAACTCGTTATTGGTCTAGTTTTACTCTTTTTTTTATGTAGAATAACGAATTTACAAATATTTTACATCATATTTCTATTTATTTATTTTTTTAAAAAAACAAGTGTTATTTAAACATTTCGTTCCAATTTGCTATATGACCAACATACAATCGTTAACATGTATATGACCAAGAAAACAAGTATCATTATTTCACAAAATGAGTTTCGTCGCGACTACAAAAGAAAAAAAAAATAAAAGGCCCGCGACAGCCTGCTTGTCGCGACCGCGACAGGCCGTCGCGCGGGTCTGTAGGTCCACATTTGGTGTCGCGACCGCGACACGTATCGCGCCAGCGACAATCGCATATGACGCGCCCGCGATGAGCGTCGCGACCGCGACGTCCTGGACAACTTTCTGTCCAGAAAATAAGATCAATGTGTCGCGCGCGTGACATACGTCGCGCCCGCGACATCCTGGGAAGATCTCTGCCGATCGAATTGCAGCTTCAGTGTCGCGCCCGTGAATGTTGTCGCGCCCGCGATATTGATAACGACTGTACTTTCGTTATTTCATAGTTGATAACGACTGTACTTTAGTTATATTTATATTTTTAGCCTTTTTTAGTGTAATACTACTATATAATACTATAAAACGAGACTATAGGCGTTCCCAACTACATTGTAAAAATATTTGAATAATCACTACATTTTTTTTTAGCAATCATAATCACTACATTGGATACATAAAACATTATAAACAAGTCAAAATACAATTTCAAGCTTTAGCAACTATATAACCGAGTCAAAACACTATACCAAAAGTGAAAACACTATAAGTCAAAAGCAATACACTAGTCGAAAATATAACCTCACATCGCTTGATTGAGGTTAATCTCTTCACACTTTCCACGATTATGGCCGTGTTTTGAACACTTGCTACATTTACGCATTTGGCGAAGTTTAGAAGTTGATTTTTTTCGAGCCTCACCTGCTGATTTTTTTCGTTCGAATGTAGGTCTGCCCCTTGGACGTCGTGATAGTGGCGGCAACACAATTCTTGACATAATTTGTTCCAGAACCTTCCAATCGGTCTCACTAGGCACAGGGTGAATGGGTTCAGAGTATGCCTCTCTCCAAGAAGCGCTCGAATACATTCCAGTGCAAAATGTGTAGCCGTTGCCATTCTCAAATCTTATCGCGGCAATAGAATGTGCACATGGAAACATATCCACTTGAAACTTCCGGCAAGTGCATAACTTTTCCTCGAGATCAACTATATGCCTTCCACCAACTTGCAAAATCATCGGGGATACATTGTGCACTTCTAGTCCATTGGACTCGTTGTAACTGTTACACATCTTCTGCTCAGACGGTGGCCTAAGAATACTACTGCATTTTGTAGAATTAAGATTTCTTTCGTAGAACCACCTTTGAAGTGTCACCCGGATATGTTTAATCAGACCAAGAATAGGAAATTCTCGAGCACGCTTTAGCATAGAGTTCAACGATTCAGCATTGTTTGTAGTCATTATGTTTAATCTCGTTGCTCTAAAATGTGATCTAGCCCAACGGTGCAACTCGGCTTTCTCGAGGTATTCCCGCATATTCTTATGCTTATTGCATAATGCTGCCATGTTGCTTTCGAAATGAGACATCGTGTAGGCTTCGGCTGTTGCCCAAAACAATGCGTCTAATTCCAACCTTGGAAACTCCGATTTTAGGTTTCTCAACAGGTGATAGTTACAATATTCGTGATGTGCATGTTCAAACACTTCAACAAAAGCACCATGAATACTTGTTCCCCTATCCGAAACTATAACAAGATTTGGAGAATCACCTGTTATATCTTTCAACTTTTCAAAGAAGAAAAGTCCAAGAAAGATGGTTATCGGAGTCTACTATTGCCCAAGCCAGTGGATAAATTTGAAGATTTGCATCCTGACATGTCGCAATGAGTAAAGTACCACGATATCTCCCTGTTAAGAACGTCCCATCCACAAATATTACTCTTCTGATAGAAGAGCGGAATCCACGAATCCACGAATGCACTGCCCCCACACTTGTTTCGATGAAAGTGATCGTCCCAGGATTTGTTTGCTCCAAATAGTAGCAATATGAAGGGAGCTTTGCGTAACTTTCTTCCGGGCAACCTCGAATGAGACCAAATCCATGATGCTTTGCCATAAATGCTTTTGTGTAGCTGATTGTTATCCCGAACTTCTCTTGGACATCAAAAATAATATCCCTCGGCTTATAAATCCGATTGACGTCTTTATACTTTTCGGAAATGTGCTTCCCAATCAGCTTGTACGTCGCATGCCTGTGATCTTTACGACGCACACTCATAGAGCAAGTGTGATTATTGACATACAAACATACCACAAAAATTTCACCACTATCTATCTTAACCGCTATCAAACGCCAAGGACAACTTCTTTCAACACAAGCAACAACATATAAGGTCTTAGTTGATTCTACCACTCGAAATTCAAAGTGGTACTTCACGACCAACAACAAAATTTTATCTACCAAGTCCTTTTTGGTTGAGAAGATATTGTTACATTGCACATCTTCATTCTCTGGGATCATCACGGAAGATGGACAACGAAGAGGACTCATAGAGCGGCTAGCATTCCCAACCATGGCATATTGTGTTGAAAAATTCTCACGCGCCTCTTCTATCAACAATGTGGTTCCTCTTTCATCTTCAACTTCAACATTTGTTTCCATAGGACTATCTCTATTCTCCACCATAATGTCCCATTGATCTTCGAGTGGCTCGGTAATTTCATTTTTCCACGTAAGTGTTTCGATCGTCTCTAAATTGTCATTGTTTGTTTCTTCTTCAACTTCAAGATTTTTTTCAACTTCAACATTGTTCGTTTCTTCCTCGATAAGTTTTTCGACAAGTGTTACGCAAAGAGGATGATCGTCACAAATAGATATATACCATTTGATTGTGTCATCAGAATCGATCTTCACAGGGGGAACTGGAAGTTCCATCACTCTTGGGTTCAGTGATCGCAATTCAATTACGTGTGAGATGCTATCGAACTTTATGAGCTTCATGACCGCATCTTCAAGTTCCAAGAAAGATATGTCGCCGCGTACGAAAATAACTCTGACATTCTTTTCATCTTCATTCACATATCTCCACGTCCAAGTGTCATCCGTATTATTTTTAAACTCAACATAGTAGCATACTTGTATCCACACCATCATTGCTAAAATCAATATCTACAAGAAAAAAAAAAAGATATATGTTAGTTCAATTCAACAAGATAATTGTGGAAACACATGTTACTAACATAGGAGATAATATACAATGTTCTTAAGTTTACTCTTTAAAATTATATATAACCAACTATTTTTGTCATAACGAAAGTACAATTTTAGTTATAATTTAATCATCTAAAGAATCTACATTCGTTATGACAAAATCATCAAATAACAAATAGACATTCGTTACGACAATGGATAACGACTATATATTCGTTAAGCAATTTCAAACGCAACATCATATACAAAAATAGAAGATGACACAAAAAACATGAAAACCACAATGAAACCAACATGCATATCAAAGTAAAGTAACGAAACTACGTTCAAATATGTTATAAGGAAACTACATTGAGATATGTCAAAACGAAAATACATTGGTTATGTAAACTACATTCACTATGAAATAATTATATAACACATCTAAATTTTTTATGACATATTCTTCATAAAAACGAATGTACAGTCGTTATGTAAACTACACAACGACTGTATATTCGTTATGTACAAAAAAAAAAAAAACCTCAATTCCATAAAAAACATGATAAATATGAAACTAACATGCTTATAAATCATAAAATATGAACCCTAATGCTTTATATCTAAAATAACATCAAACCCTAACATGCTTGAATTGTTGATCCTCTACAATAACTATATTTATTTTGCAATATGGAATCAAAAGTTTATGTGTAATGATCATATTTTTTTTTTACCTTTTCAAGAGAAGAGAGGATGGAGCGATAGAGAGGGAGCACACGAGAGAAAGACCGAGAGAGACAGAGCCAGAGAGAGACCGAGAGAAATAAGCGACGATCAAACTCTTTTTTTTTTTTTAATACAAAGTTGGTAACACAAAGAGGGTATTATAGTCATTTAATATGTAAGGTTATTTTAGGTATTTAAAATTTTAATTTACCTTTATTTATCGGAAAGGTTATTTAAACAAATGTTTTTTCAAAAGGGTCATTTAAATAATTTGTGTGTTTGACCCTCCCTTTAAACAAAACCCTCAGGTTGTTTATCTGTAAGTTCTGATCTCTCACTGAGTTTCCTTTCGATCTCAACTTGTTCTTGCGTTTTGCGTTTTGCGTTTTCTTCCGGATTAAAAATCTTATATAAGAAGAGGGCCAGGGTAAGATTAAATTTGTATAACCGTTGCTATTTTAGCTCCTGATTTTAGGTAAAGTAATTTTCTTTGCAGGGGATGATATTTTCCTTTGTTATATGAGATTTTCTTGTGCTTTTGTGAGATTTGGCCGGAAAATTGCTAAATACGAAATGATTCTTTCACTACTGATGTTGGTTTTTCCTACTCGACCAGGGAGCTTTGATTATTTAAATTTTTTACTGAGTTTGATTGAATGCAGTGTTCTCTCTATCATTAGCTCAATCATATGGCATCAGTCGAAGAAGGTGAAATTGTTGAAGATTGTGTGACAAACTATTTTTTTGTCGATAGTAACCAAAACCCCTTATCATTTTCGTGTCTACCCCTTAAATGGAATGGCAATGAGGATGACGGGCACGATGAGCGGAAAGTAGAATCGACTAAACATGCATTTCTTCAAGGAATAGAGGTAGATGGGTGTCAACAAATCCATTGGAAGGTGACTGCATGGAAGTTTGTTCTTACCTGCACCCTTCCTGAAATTTATGTACTTTTGGATGCTGAGGGTGGAAGATGGATAAAGCTCCAAAGGCCACAGAAGAGTTATGAAGATATTATTAGAACTGTTCTGATCTCGGTTCATTGTCTCCATTTCATGAAAAAGAACTCAGAGGAATCTAGCATAGCCTTATGGAAACACGTCAGGAAAACCTTCAGGTTACCATGTTTATTGCTATGTACTTTTGCATGATCCGTTCTATTTTTCTTCCTATTCCACTTGTTTAAATTACCTGCGCGCAGTGCGTATGAGGTTCCACCTTCGAAGAAGGATCTTTTGGACCACATGCAATGGATCAAAGAAGCTGCTTTTAGGGATAAAGATATTGCAAAAGCAAAGGTCTGTGTGCTAACATTAATTACTGTAGGAGTGTATTGTCAAAATGCATCTCACATTCTGAATCATATGTCATACATCCTTGTGGTCCCAATTATGTAGTTATTATCTGATGAGATAGAAAGTCAAGATCAGTGTTATCAAATGGCGGCCATGGCGGCGCCATGGCGGTATGGCGTGGCGGATTTTTAACAATCCGCTATGCAAAATTTGTGAATGATGGCGTTCATGGCGGCGCCATAGACCGCCACGGCGGCCGCCATGGCGGCCGCAATGGCAGAATTTTGGCAAAACGCCATGTACCGCCATCCGCCATTAATAACACTGGTCAAGATGATAATTGAATTTCAAATCAAAGTCGTCTGCACATGCATATACACTCGATACACATATTTGCTTTTATATGTTTGGCATAATGTAATATTACCGAATGAACCTCATAGAAAATCCCTGTTGCCGTATTACCAGCATGCCATTAAATGAGTTAAAATTGTAAAGAAGGATAATTTTTCATGGAATGTATAAATGGCACATTGAGTGAACTTTTTTCGATATTCGACTCTTTGAAGTCACATATCGCATGTGGGGCACAGAGGTCAGACCTCCTTTTCAGCTTAATTTGATGAAGTGCATGTTTGTTCTGATTTGGGATGGTGTGCAAGACTTTTTTGCCTAAATGATTGGTCCTTCCTGGGTTGCTGTTCACTCAGGTTGAATTGACATCACATTCGGTCGTATGATCCTTCATGCTTCTTGTTTCCTAGGATACATGCAATATCTATTAATGTAATTGTTATTATTGCTGTTATAATTATTGTTATTTGTGTATGTTTTTGATTTTGTGTATGATGTGTATATATATGTGTGTGTGTGACTGTGTGTATACATCATAGTTTGAGTTAATTTAGACAATCTTCATCTGTAGTACCATATCTTATAGAAAGTAGCAGTCCTTATTTCGTTGGCATGCTTAATGAGATGGTTAAACTGGTTATCAGTCTTGATGCATGTTTATGCAATTCTGCTGATGACAACTTTATTATTGTAACAGAATTTACCAACCTTTCTTTCAGAAATGTCAGGAAAGAGGAAAGATTTTTCTGAGGTCAGTGGCAAAATTAATGAACTTTGTTTTGAGTTTCTTCTTTGTGTCTTTTCCTATCTGCTCCTCTGTTTTGCAGGATAATAGAATAGAGAAGAGAGCAAAGTTTATAGTTTATGACGAAGATGAAGACAGTGACGATCACTATGATTCATGTGAGGCAGACGGAGATCAATTATTTGATCGTGTTTGTGCATTTTGTGATGATGGTGGTGACTTATTGTGGTATGCAAGTGCTTCTTGATTTTAATGATATCTAAACATGCATTAGTAATAAATTGGATACTTTATTTGTATGATTTCTAGGTGTTAGGGCCTGGTAAATAGATTTTATAGAATGAAAACTGAAAAGTCCTAAATATTATCAGTTTTGGGTCCCATTAAATTTATTAGCTTGATTTACATATTCTATATCAAGGGTGTGCCATCTCCTAATAGGTTGTTGAATGAAAAGCTAAAGTAATGATTGAGATGTGATATTTTGGAGTCTATCCGGTAAGTTTGGCAAATTAGAATTATGTATTCGAAATGTTATTGTATGTGAAAATGGGAGAGGAATAGTTACTTCACAAATAATATTTTGATGAACAAACATGTCTCTTCTTTTGCGAATACTGTAAAACGGAATCTGTTATTGGAAGTATAACCATACATAACCATTGCTCTTATTTCCAGATAAATTGTTCTTGTTCCTGCGA
Source organism: Striga hermonthica (assembly GCA_902706635.1). Taxonomy (NCBI): domain Eukaryota; kingdom Viridiplantae; phylum Streptophyta; class Magnoliopsida; order Lamiales; family Orobanchaceae; genus Striga; species Striga hermonthica. The sequence continues at coordinate 15,904,623 of CACSLK010030184.1, read as the reverse complement.
CAACTTTCCTAGATCTTTTCGTGGAACATCCCTTTGTCTTCTGATATGATCAGAAAAAGATTATTCTCAAGTGTCAGCAACTAAACTACTGTCTTTGAGCCATATTTGTCAAATTTTTAGTTTTGATTGTAGTGCTTCAGTCTTCCAAAAGATTACTATTTTTTAAAGTTATGAGTGGGAGAATTCTTTTTATTGTAACGTAGTCTTGGTTTTTTGCCAAGTCGCTAGTTGAAATATTTCACTTCTTATGTAGTTGTGAAGGAAGATGCATACGATCTTTTCATCCAACTATAGAATCTGGTGCTGGCTCTTCTTGTGAATCTCTGGGTTATAGCAGCGCACAAGTTCGTGTATGAAAATAAACCCCAATCCACCTCCTGGAAATCTTACTTTTTGATTCGTCATGTGCACGCATGTCTATGATCTAGGAGTATGTGGATTCATTGTTCCTTTGTAATACTCGTTAATCTCATCAGAATGATAAGTGGTTATCTTGCAGGCCATACAGATTTTTATGTGCGAAAATTGCCAAAATCAAAAGCATCAATGCTTTGTTTGTGGTAGGCTGGGCAATTCAGATAAATCTTCTGGTACTGAGGTGCAACTTCTGCTGGATATTTGAATGAAAGGATTTATGAAACCTACTTGTTATACTTCCAATATTTGAACTTCGATGCTTGTTGCTCAGTACTAACTTCTCTCTACATCATTGTAGAAGCTAGCATGACTATAGTCTTTTCTTTTGAGCCATTGAGTTTCTTTGTGGATTGTGGAAACTGCGTCTAGTAACACGCCTGAAATTATATATTTTGACCTGAGTGGTCACGCATTGTTATTTGGAGTTCGTAGTTCTTTTGCATTAATCAAGATGTTAGTTCACAATAAGTATGGAGGAGCAGCACTTGTGAAATTACCTGAAGTTTGCACTGGCATAGTACTTTGAAACACATGTATGGGACAAACTTCTGACCTAATATTTTGATCAAGTATCCTCTGTTCATATTGTTTATGATTTTAACTCAGACATTGATTGTAAATTTCCATTGGATTAGGACGGTACCTTTGTTTGGATTTTGTTTTGGATTTAGTGTTCCGGAAGTTGTCATTGCTGCATAGGGCATGTATGCTAAATAGGATCTCTTGACTTAACTGGAATATTGGTGGGTGAGAGATGGTATAATGCTGGTTTTAATCCAAGAAGGGTAAAATATATGACCTAACTTTGTTGATGATCTCTTAAGGTTTTCCCTTGCATCTCGGCGACATGCGGGCATTTCTATCATCCACAGTGTGTTTCAGAGCTGATTTTCCCCAGAGAAAAGAATAAAGCTCAAGAACTCCAGAAGCAAATCCAAGCTGGGGAGGCATTTACTTGCCCAGCCCATGTATGTTGCATCTGCAGGCAAGGAGAAGTTAAAAATGTTATGGACATGCAATTTGCAGTCTGCAGACGCTGCCCAAAGGCATACCACCGCAAATGCTTACCAAGGTTGCCCTGAAAAGTTATAATTGTCTATATTTCTTTCACTAAATTGACAGGCAAAGATTGATTGTCTTAGTGTGTTTTTAAGTACATGCTTTATTTCTAACATGCTGATTAGTTTCGCAGGAACATTTCTTTCGAGCAGGATGATGAAAAAAATATCCCGCAGAGGGCCTGGGAAAAGCTTTTGATCAATCGAATCTTGATCTACTGCATGTATGCTCATCTAGTTTTCCTGAATAAATACCTAAAATATTACCCGGATGCTATTAAATCTTAGGTTTTCTATTCAGGGATCATAAGATCTGTCGCAATATTCTAACACCAAAAAGAGACCATTTACTATTCCCTGAAGTTGATGGAAACAAAGATCAGTATCCTTCTGTGTTACGACCAGACAAATTACATGTGATGTCAGAAAGGAGGAGTAAGGTGTATGGAATTCTAACAGATGAAGTACCATTGAAAAAGCTGCCTAAAGGAATAACTGATGATTTTATCAGAAATAAGGAGAAAAAACCTTTTGAAAAACTTGGTAAAATAAACTCGAGTGCAAGTGTGATACGCCCACTGAGTATTTCTACGTATGAATGGCGGAAACCAAACAATCCTTCCACAATGGGGAGTTTCAAGTCCACAGTGAGAAGTGGTAAGCCACTGTCGCCATCCAGCGTGGGAGGAGTTTCAGAAAAGGGTGCCATTGCAAATATTCCAAGTAAAAAGGCTAGGACTATGAGAACCCCAGAAATGAGAAAGCGGTGATTACCTGCTCTTTTATTTTTTTCACCTTACATGATAGTTTTCTCTTAGCTTTTCTTAGAAAGAAAGAGAGTATGTACTCCAAGAGTATGATATTCAGTGAGATTTTTGCTGTGCAGAATACAGATATTAATAAACAACTCCATGTCTTCTTTTAATGAGGAAGAGTTTCTTGCTGAACAGAGGAGGAAATGTGTAAATACTTCCACCCAACTTTCCAGAGCGGCCAACACAATTACCCTAGGAAAGGTGGAATGCTTGGTTCAGGTCTGCTTTTAGTCTCTCTTAACTAAAAGCATGACAATTTTTCTATATCTTTTATATATACATATGAATAATGGCGCATGTATGCTTATGTTAAATAAACAAACAAATCTATGTTTTGACACCTGTCGTCAACTATGCCTTCAATTTCTATCACCGTATCACATTTATGGAATGATTTTTATTATCGTCTGTTCATGTCAAAATCTGAATGTGGCAGTCATGGAAGCTAGTTGTAGAAACATATTCTGGTTTGGTTGGAAATGTTGTTTCAGAGATTTATGAAAGATGGAACTGTATTATACCATGTGAGACCGATTTGATATCCTTTTCTGATTTTTTTTTGTGAAGATATTTGCTGTTAAATGTCTAGTGATGTTGTCTCTTTTTTTCATTGAAGTTGTTGGTTATTGATTGTTTTAGGCTATCCAAGCAGCAATGAAGAAATTACAAGCAGGAGGCACAATTGAGGATGCAAAAGCTGTTTGTGAACCTGCCATTCTTTCTCAATCGATCAAATGGAAGGTTGTACCATGATGAAATAAAACTTATAACTGAAGAATTAGATCCTTAACAGCTTAAGTTTTAATAATCTGTCTTCTCTGAGGCATTAATTAACTTATGCATCTAGGATTTGTGTTTCTTAGAACATACTTTCTTGTGTTCCATAATAGCACGTCCATGTAGTTCATCTTCAGGCGACTACAAATAAATTGTACACAGGTAGCTCTTAGCAAAACCATGCAGGCTATAGACAGTTATTGATGAGGTTGTATTGATTTAAATTATTGATCTTCTGTGCTTATTATTAGCTAATTAATTTAAGTAGTAATTATTGCATCAACAAACTCTATAACCGTTTTAAAAGCATTATACATGTTGCTTCCATATTGTTTAATTTTGGTACCACATCATTAATTTTCTTGACGTTCTTCTAGATCAGTACATACATATAAGGTTGGGTAGGTTCTCATTTATCCGTTGTGGTTTAAGTTAATTTCTAATTGCAATACCCCCATCGCTGTAAGCTATTATGTAATGGTGCTCTGCTATGTTTATATAAGATTCACAGACATGTAAATTTGTATATGTATTTTTCTTGTATATTATGTATCACAGATTAGAATCTTGGCCTAACTATCAGTTGCTTACTATATTTCAGAAAAAGCTACAGGTCTTTCTTGCTCCCTTTATACATGGCTTGCGCTATACATCATTTGGTCGGCACTTCACAAAAGTTGAGAAGCTGAAGCAGGTAAATACTCATAACTGATTTTAAATCTATTCATTGGATTGGTAGCACGTATAAATCTTGGATATGCACAATTTTTCCTGAAATGTGTTTCCATGGATTCATTACAAGATCTATTCCTTAACCTTACCTTGATTGCCGAATGACTATACACTTTCAGAATTGAACTGGCAATTCTAATGTCGAGATTTGAGCCAGTTACTTATTGGAAGGGCTAACGAACATTCAAATAAAACCATTATTTATTTTCCACTGGGAAAGAGATGACTAATTCCTACTTGTGGTTCTGTTGGTTTAAATGAGGTTATGAGCAATGCTATTGTGACCCTTTTTATCATGATAAGAGTTTCACGAAAAGAATGATGGACTTTCTTCTTTCCTTCAACAAATACCAAAGCCAAATAAATTCACGAATTCTGGGGGCAAGAGATGGTTTTTTGTTATTTTTTATTTTTTGCATTTCCTCTGGCTTACACGGTTAGGCCTACCTCAGCACACTTTGCATGATACCAGATTTCCTGCAAGGGAAGGTGCAATAAACGGACATGAATTTTCATTTATTTATTTGTTCCACAGCTGGCTTTCATATTACTCCCTCTTGGCTAAAATCAAAATTGATATTAATAAATTTCTATTCTCTTTATTTGCTTCCCATAGCATCTTTTCTTTCTACTTGTGCCAAAATCTCTTCCTTATTCGGACTGCCTTTCCTGCTCTCTTGTCAGCGTGTTGCCGTAATTTTATAGTGTTCACTGCCAGTAAAAGTTGCTGAGAACTGGTTCAAAATTTGCAGGTTGTCAGTAGGCTTCGTTGGTACGTGCAAGATGGAGACACGGTAAGAACAATTTATACCAACATCATTTACAGTAATGACAGCATTTTGTTGCATTATATCCTACCATAGCTCGGAATTCGGTTAAAGTAAGTACAGCCACCTGAATAGTGGACAAAGTGAGTCCAGAATTGTATACACCTCCAATAATCGAACCTAATCGCATCTGATATTAGCGGTAGTTTTGATGTGTGATGGTCTCATGGCATTCTAATAATTTTTTGAATGGTAATTTGTCTTGAGCTATTTTATTGCCGACTTTTCATTTTACTTTGGTTAAGTTCACGTCTCTTCCAAATTGTAACTGCAATCTTACCTCTTTGGTATTGACATTACATCAGCAACATGTGGTTCCACTTCCATCAACAAGAATTACACCAATGCAAAATACTATTTTGGCATCCTAGTTGAAGTGTGCTTTTAATTGATAATAAGCTGGTATCTAAGTCAAAGTGATTTAAAAAAGGCAAATATGAAGTCACCAATAAATCCGGGAAAAATCTATTCATTAGTTAGGTATTATTGTTATTTTTCAGTGTGCTTTACTTATATAATAGTATTCTACACTTGTGGGGGATATCCTCTCCCGCCATATGAGTTGGAAAAGCATACTCTTTGAAATTGGCAAACTATGTTTGTCTGATGAATGTGAGGGAAGTTATTTGGACAACTGAGAGTGAGAAATATATGTAAACCCCAGCTAATCATAGCCCACAAAATCATCTTTGTTGTACACAGAACGTTATGTCCTTATAACAAATCAATTGTCTTGAAACAGATTGTTGATTTCTGTTGTGGATCAAACGATTTCAGCTGCTTAATGAAGGAAGAACTTGAAAGAATGGGAAGAAAGTGCTCTTTCAAAAATTACGACCTCATACAACCAAAGGTATTTATCTTTCGATTTGAATGAAAATAGCACGCCATAAAAAAAGAAAGCGAAGCAGCTAGAAGCCCTTCACTATACTGTTTTGTGCACCTAGTGCCTTAAACCCTGTTAGGCCTATTATTTTATAAGCAACATGCACGGTACGCATGCTTGCTTGGGTGATATGTCTCACCTTCTTAGTACACAACTGGGAATATTGTTCATATATCTTGGAATATATATGTGTGTGTGTGTGTGTGTGTGTCTGTATTACAACATTGACTTATGATATCACACTGATGAGTTTTATCGTGAGAATGTTTGATAAAATCTGTGAATGTTGTAGTCTGAAAAATTGCAATGGATTAAAGTTATATGCTGTGCAAGTTGTTACCACTCAACCTTGTGTGTGTGTGTGTTTATAATAAGCAAGATTATATATAAAAGCCTAGTTGTGCCAAGACGAAGCCTAGGCATCATAAGGCATTTGTGTTTTTATATTATTTTTATCATGGAGGTTGGAGGTGTACAACTTGGTCATATTATTTGTGCATTGTGCCGATATCCTCTGATAGATGCATCATCTACTTTTCTACATCTTCTTGTTCCAGAATGACTTCAACTTTGAGAAAAGAGACTGGATGAGCGTTGGGTTGGAAGAATTACCTGAAGGATCTAATCTGGTATTGTCTTTTAATTCTGTGGAGGGGCAAAGCCTTTCTACCTTGGAGAAACTAAATCTTTTTTTGCTCATAGCATTGCTTGGTTCTTTGCTTAGATTATGGGGCTAAACCCTCCTTTTGGTGTTCACGCATCTCTTGCGAATCAATTTATTGAGAAGGCTTTGAGCTTTATGCCAAAGCTTCTTATTCTCATAGTTCCCAGAGAAACTGAAAGGTAAGCATTGACAACGGAATATTATGTATTTATGTTTGGGTGTGTGTGTGTGTGTGTGTGTGTGGATATGCGCCTCATCCATTTGGCCTTCTTATTCGGTTGTCAATGCATCTCTTGTGTGGTGTCCAGATTGGATATGAAAGAGATTCCATATGACCTAGTATGGGAGGATGATCAGATTTTCTCTGGCAAGGTACAAATAGATCATATATATATTTTGAATTTTTTTATTTGTTAATAATAGAGAATGTTGTTTATACGAGCGATGAGATGAAGTGAACTGAGTTTGTGTTTGAACTTGGCCATCTTTCAGTCGTTTTACCTTCCTGGGTCAGTAGACGTGCATGACCAACGAATGGATCAGTGGAATTTGGAGCCACCGCCTTTATCATTGTGGAGTCGACCTGACTGGACCATCAAGCATAACTCAGTAGCTTTGGAACACGGTCACTTGCTACAGAATCAAGGCATGAGACATGATTTCCCCACCTTTGCGGATAGCTATGGTGATATCAACAGCATTCTAGAAGAATCAATTCCAGAAGCAGATATCTGATGATGGTTGAGTCCCATCTTTCCAACATGAGCATATGAAACAAATAGTTGCGTTTACCTGTCTGTTTACAAGCTTGTTTTTAGATGTCTTTCTGCGACTTGATGACTAAAAGTGCAATCTATTATGCTGTAAGACTTACATATATCATGCGTTTCTTTTTGGAGATTGATCTAACGAGATTTCCCCTTGAACGATCATATCATGGCGTCAGAGCTGGTAGTTCATTAATATAAAGGTCTCTTCAAGTCTTATTACAATTGTTTAATAAACCAAAAAAAAATAAAATAATAATAATAATAATAAAATTCATGCATCGAAACTATTGATGTTTAACCCAAGGGAGGCCTAAATTTGGGAGAGCGTCAGAACAGAACTGCATTATACACTTCAATGACAAGGATGAATTGAAACTTGAAAGTGATCAGTATTGTATGTATACTTTGTTGTATAGATATAGACATATACATTAATATCATAGTATAAACTATCTAACTCAATGCTTTAAAAGTACATTAACTCAAAAATACATTAACTGAAACAAAGCCCAAATTGGCATAATTATTCTACAGAAAAACAAAAGCAAAATTTTATATAGATAAATGGGTTATTTGTTTTGCCGGTAAGAGTAGGCTGTACATTGGTGCATATGGTGGCGTGGGCTCCAACAAAAACCAAGATCATTATCTCCAACCTCACATTCCGACTTGGCTTGCCTGAGTTTATAGTATATATGTATATACTGATCAACCCTCATTACACAATATTTCTCCAATAAGATAAGAGGATAGGATACATACATAGAGAAACACAATGCACTTCAGAAGTCTCCAATCCCAAAAGGAAAAAAGAAAATTATGTATTTGTATAATAGCAGCTCCAGCACAGTCCACATTATTCCTAACAATCTTTCCGCATCATCATCGCCCGAATCTCTGGACCCTCCTCTCTCTTAGTTCTTCCAAGGAAATAGTTTCAGTATCATCATCAGAACTACTATAAGAGAATGCAGATGACGAACCACTGCCATCACGACTCGTACCGCACATTTCACAAGCACTAAACCATCCTCCATTATCGTAAGTACACACTCTGCACCTCCATACACCACTTCCTCTCTCACTCCTCCCAACAGAAGCTCCCAAAATCCACCGCACAAATCTTGGAGGCCAACCGAGCAGACCCCGCACTACCTTCATAATAGGGTTGGCGCCAGAATATGAATCTTTTAGATACACGTACAACAACCCAGCAAGCACTCCTCCAAGGTGCCCAAGAAACGAAACGCCGGGAACTAACATTTGGACTAGAATAAGTTCTGCCCAGGCAGCATAACGTGCTGGGACAACAAGCCCTTGCACGTATGTGTAGTCATCCGACTGGGAATAGAGTACTACTTTCATAGCAAAAAGAACACCTGAGAATCCCACAGAATATTCGTTGTAGTACGACTTCTTGTAGTCAAAGAGCAGCAGGCCTTTGGCCAGCAACAAAGTGGTCCCCTGAGACATACCGACTAGGGCTGCAACCATTGATGCGTACTCAAGGCCCCCCATTGCACTCTCCAACTGTATTCCCTTCCACAACAATGACAACATGTTGTACACCAGGTGGGGCTCACCAATGTGGTAGAATGCCGATAAAAGGAATCGCTTTAGGTCCTTGTGCTGCTCAACAAGATTGATTACACAATACAGTACTGTTATCCAAAAACAAAAATAACTGCATAGTGAAGCACCACACGGTCCACACCTATCATTCAATTAGAAATTTACCAAAAAAAAAAAAAAAGAAAGAAAGAAAAAACCCTCTCCAGTACAAGCGCATGAATATAGCTAGCAAGCTCAATCTACATAACCTAAATACTTGCATCCACTTCATTTTCCTATTTAAAAAATCTGCAACTACTACAAAATCAATTAATTAAACTCAAACTCTAAATGAATTGAATAATATCACGAATAGAATTGGGTTACCTTGAGAATGAGATGGGGATTGAACCAGACTTGATTGAGTGTTGGGAGAATTGGGTCCAAGAATTTGGGGCGCAAGTAAATGAGAGTATTAGCTGCAATGAGGCCCGCCGTGACGGGCGGCCTTCTCTCCAGTCGGTAGTATTCGCTAAGCGCCTGCACCAACAGCAGTCCAACCATTCCTCCCCTGCCTCTTCCTCTTTCCATCTTTCCCAATCTCTATCCCGAATTCTCGAATTTTATGTGAAGAGATTTGTGAATTGTCCGCAGCCGTACTCTGGTTTCCTTTTGTGCGCACACCTCGTGTCCCAGACCTTCCGGATGCTTCACCCTTTACCTCCGCAAACAGCAACAGGGGGTTTTAACTTTTACGGCGCACAGGATGTTTGATAATTAATAATAAAATACATATACATATGAGGGGAAAAAAAAATTATTTTAATTATTTTTTTGATTTTTAAAGACCATTCATTTTTATACTGATAGGCACTTTTCTATATAGTGTATAAAAAAAATAGACTTAATACCAATGTTTAAAATACTAGTATGTATCGTTTTGGTCAAAATACTTATTGCTATTGGTTTCATCAGAAAATATCGATTTGACCATATAATACCACTTAAAATACCGGGTATATTTAATAAAAAAAAAATCTAACATATTTTATTATTTTATTTATATAAATAGAAAGTTCTACACTTTTTTAATATATTTTTATTTAGTTTTAGTATTTATTACGGTTAATTTCATACATTTATTCATATTAATGGAAGATGTTATGGTCGCGTTATAGAACTATTCCGTCAGAGTTTGTAATCGTTATCAATTATTTTTGACGATTACAAACTTTGATGATTTGGTTTTTGGGATCTTAGCATTTTCTTATATTACAATAATAAAATAATTTAATATTTATTAAAATTGATAAAATAAACAATAAAATTAGTTGAACCGGTACACGCGCGGCGTGGCTCGTCCAGTATGATACCCTAGTTAAAAGATTGCTTAATACAGCTAACCGAAAATATGGATGTTGATTTAAAAAAAAAGGGAAATCATTTTATAGAAGCAGCTTATGATTCCTGCTGACCAAGGAAAAAATAAAGTGGTGGGAAATGTTGGGGGCCTTATCGTCTTCAGTTGGAGTTAAAGTGAGTTGCAGAGATGAAGTGTACGTGGGAGCGGTGGCACTGAGGGCGAGTAAAGGGCCTTCCCAATTGCTTATGTCTGCTTCATATTCCCTTAATTTGCACCATTTCATCGTCATCGTCAAACGCTCTTCTCCTCCTCCTCAGGTCGCTAGCTATTTCTCTTCGTCAATCATTTTTTTTTTTTGCCTGTTTTCTTTTCAAATTCAGTTTAGTTTTGCAGGTTTTGGTTTATGATTTTCAGCCGGAGGATCCTGAAAGCATATGGGTCGCTGTTGCAGCACTGACTGGTAGAGATGTACCTGGTGAGCCTAAACCTCTGATTTTCTCCTTTGCCACGCTTCACTAATCTTTTAAGCTGCTCCGTATTTTCATGTATGTGCTGTGGACTCTGTATTTCACCTGAGTTCTTTCTGGTTCTGTTTCTTTTTCTGTTGGGCTGGTCATTTAGTGGAATTAATGGTGGAAAATCGTATCTTCTACGATCTCTTGTTTCACCATGTGTCATGTCTTATTGCGTCATTTGCCTCTATAATTGTGTTTCTCGTACTTTGTTCTTGTGCCGATCATATCTGCTTCTTAACTGTCATGGAGCCATGGATGCCGAATAGGAATTTATTTTTCAATATTGATGGATGCTGGAAGAGTGCGTCCCCATCTGTAAAGATTGAAACTTTGACATGGCAGGGGTTATTCTTGTGAGGAAGCTGGAAAAGCTTCCCAAGAGAAAATGTCAGTTTGTTGGCTACTCCCGAGGAAACACTATAATTGCAGCGCAGGAGTTCAATGAGAGTTGGGAAACAAACCTCAAGATTGGTCATCATGATTGCCGGCATTATTGTCAAGGTATAATGATAAAACTATTTGTGCTTCTCTTTAGCATAATATATAGATACTAATGATTATTTCCTCTTTGGAAGGGTTGGTTGAGCACCTAACTGGTGAGAAAGCTGTTTTGGAGGATCTGAGTGAAGGCTATTTTAAGTGACCACAGACACAACATAAGTAAGATGACGTGTGCAAGATAGGTTTGTTCATTAAGCAGTTATAATTCTTGTCTTGAGAAAGAGTGGCTATCTTGCATATTACATTCACATTTGATTCAAATGGTATCATTCATAACCTTTGATATTCTGATTAATAGAGCTTAAATTATGTCAACATAGTTTCAGATGCCATTTACATTCTTTTAGGCCGATTAGTGGAAGGCATTTTTTCTTTAAGACTTTGTTGTTCGGGAGAGTGTACGCCAATAACTGTAAACCGCCCAACTAACGACGTCTACTTGTACTCAAGCTGCTATGACCGGTTCTTACTCTGATGTTGTGCACAAACATGGGCAAACAACCCTCGATCACCTGAACCAATCTCACCTGAGCTATATGTTACATGTCGCTCACTTGAGTTTTTACTTTCTAGTCAGAAGAGTTCAGTTAAGAATGATCAGGAATGTATCAACTGTATGAGTTTTACTGGAGTTGCTATGGTTAGCCGGAAGCACAATCTAAGACACCCACTCATTTTTAGTGGGCACTGCGCCATCTACGTACGTTTTCAATACTGTTATTATTATATATTTATTTATTATCTGTAAATTTGTAAATAAAAGTTATATTGTTTGGTATATCTTTAATGATAATAGTTATAAGGTCCATAAATGTACGTATATGTTATGACATAGTAGTCCTACATGCTAAATGATTTGTTTTATATTTTTGACTTGATATTGATATACAAATATAAACTTTATCTATGTAATAAACATTTTGACAAAAAGAATATCATTTTAATATAATGAAAAAAAAGTTATTTTGATTCACAAAATAATAACAGAACTACGCATAAAATTAATTCAGTGTGTCCACATATTTGAAAACTTTATTACTAATAAAAATTCTAATTTAGATTTAGTTGTGTCAAAAATTTTGCATTAATATTTTTATGATTAATTGTTGATAAGATTTGACGCAACAAACAACTTTCTGAAAAATAATAAAGAATAGAGGGAAAATATTTTTTAGACTATTTATAAAGTAAATTCTCATTCAGTAATATTTTACTAAATATTCTACAATTCTAATTCAGAATATTGTTAGTAATATATAGATACTGTTTCTAATGGCATGAGCGTGGCCAAACAAAAACACGAAGACCGGAAACATTAAGGAAAAACTCTTTCTATCTTGTTGTTGCATATGTTACCAATATTTATATTGATTACCAGTTGAGATATCAAAACGATTAAAGCTTTAGTAATCTATTGACGAAATCTCAACCGGCTTGGAGTTCTCTCCACAGTCTAATAAACACATGTTCGCTCGAAAAAAAATTTTTTATTTTTTTTTTGGTAATCCAAGTTAGAGACTATCATGCATTTTTAGTGTGAGCGCTAGAAAATGTTTATCACCAGTCCTCCATCAGCTATTCTTAATTCCAACACCTATTCTCAATTCTGTGAACCAAATGACATTTTGGTGTTCTGCTAAGAATTTTTGAGATCTCACAATACCATTGATGGAAAATGGATCTATGGTAACGGATGTATATGGTGTAGAAGGTTATATAGTTAAGATGGAGTTGAATTTAGTATATGTCAATATCTTGAGGTGTGAAATTACTTTAGCGGTAATGATTGTACGATAAAGTAGGATTGTATTTTTAGCCAATATTCTATTTGTAGATAAAACAGATAAATGCATAAGATACTTTGTATCCAAAATTAGTTTGTATGATTTGTGGTCTGAAGCTTGCTTTTCCTTTCCTATATATACAGTATTTCTATCATTTCACAAGCTATTAACTAGACATATATTACTTGGAATATCGAAAATAGAAAGAAGTTGTACATAATAAAGAAGAAAGATGAAAGGAATATACGTTTTGGTACTATTAATGTCAATGGTTGTCACAAACCAAGCAAACGATTTTGATGTTCGCAAGTATGGAGCCAAAGCTGATGGCAAGTCAGACGATAGCATGGTGAGAGTTATATATATATATATATATATATATATATATATATATATAGTACCCTTGTGCTTTCTCTGGTCCGAATACAATGCATGATTTGAAACAAACTAGCTTTGATTTTCTTGTGGTCAGGCCATCGAAAATGCCTGGAAAGAGGCATGCAAATACACCAGCCCGAGTAAAGTTTTGATCTCAAAAGGAACCTATATGGTGGGTCCAATAAAAATCCAGGGTCCCTGTCAAGCTCCTGTTACTATTCAAGCTGACGGAGTGCATTTCATGGCTCCTGCCGATGTCAGCAAGTTCAAATCACAAAACGGGTGGTTCACCTTCCAGAGTATAAATGGCTTCACCCTTTTGGGAGGAATATTTGATGGTCAAGGACAAAATGCCTGGAAGCAGAATGACTGTTCAAAAACAGGAAAATGCGGATCATTGCCTATAGTATTGTTTTCAACTTTTATCATCAACATTGTGTTCTCCTTGTTCTATTATATTTGTTCTCAACAACAAAAAGAAGAAATAAAAATTTAGTTTAGATGCTGACATCCTTTTCCCTACTCTTCCTGACAGAATCTAAGTTTCCACAAAATCACAAATTCGAGAATCCAAAAAGTGACATCCGTGGACAGCAAGTTATTCCACATGAATGTGCTCAACTGCAAAAACCTAACACTAGAGCACATCAACATAATTGCACCGGAAGAAAGCCTAAACACAGACGGGATACACATCGGGCGTTCAAACGGTGTCAACATTAGCGATGCCGTCATCAAAACTGGTGACGACTGTGTGTCTCTGGGTGATGGGAGCCAACAAGTGAACATTGAGAAAGTGAGTTGCGGACCAGGCCACGGCATTGCCATTGGGAGCCTGGGAAAGTATCCTAATGAAGACCCCGTGGTTGGAATCACGGTGAGGAATTGCACCATAACAAATACTATGAACGGAGTCAGGGTCAAGACTTGGCCCGCTTCTCCTTCGGATGGTATAGCTCGTGACTTGCATTTCATGGATATTGTCATGAACAACGTTGGCACCCCGGTTTTGATCGATCAAGAGTATTGCCCTTACAATAACTGCAAAGCAGAGGTATCAATAATGATATAATTAATTGCTCTTTTTCTTTCCCTCTTCGTCTTTTTGTTTTATGTAGAGGTATTATGGTCTATGAAGGTGCCATCGCGCGTTAAGATTAGTGATGTGAGCTTCAAAGATATACGTGGAACATCAGCAAGCCAAATGGCGGTCCAACTTAAGTGCAGCAAAGGATACCCATGCAAAAATGTGGAGTTGAGTAACATTAATCTGAGGTACCAAGGCAAGAGTGGGACTGGGAGTGGTGCCACATCTGAGTGTAGCAATGTGAAGCCAAAGCTGACTGGAAATCTGTTTCCTCCGGCTTGTGCACTTTCCTCTGCTTAGAAAGCATTGATTGGGGAACTGACTTTCTATACATGTTAGTATTTTATACTTGTCAAGAGAATTTACTTTAGTTTATTAGGTGCACCCCTCCATGCTTATGTGCATGACGAGTCGTTTGGTGAGAAAAAAATATGTATATTTCTTATGAACTGTATGTACTCAATTTATGTGTAAGAATAATGTGTAAATAGTCTGGTGAAACTATAATAATGTTCTGAATTTTGATGTATTATACAGAATCCATCCATGTCAAATTTTTCCATTTGTTCATTTGTATTTCGAAATAGAGTGTTAATTAGCAGTATAAGAGTTGCTGAAAACTAAAGAATTCTCAAGATGCATAGATTGAAACAGAGTATACATGAAAACCATAGCCAGCTATAAAAAATTAACAGTGTGCACTCACTATATAGACAAACTAATCACTCAGGAAATGAATCGTCATCACCTAGGACAAAAATCATGAAGATAGTAGAAGTAAATGTAACATCAAGAACAACATCAATGACGACTATAATAACCCATCTAGATCGACCAAAAAAAAAAAAAAGAAGAACAAAAAAAGTGAAAAGTATGTGGCTGGCTAGGCACTATAACCATTGTTCCCATTGGGTGCGTGCTTAGAAGACTCCCTCTTTCTCTTGATGACGATAAACCAGGTGAGTGGTTCGAGGAAAAGGGCAACAGCTCCCAAGGCAATGAGCACGCCAATGTAGGCTCGTCTCCACTTCCTCTCAGGGTCTAAGATATCAAAGCCCTCGAAAATGTTGGCGATGCTGAGGGCAATGACGGTGTATCCTATGGAATGGTGATATACGTTCCAGAAGATCCTGTACTTGTGGTCGGGCTTGGGCCTGAGGAGGAGGGCAAACGCCTGAAGGGTGCCCAGGACGAAAAGGGTGATTCCAATGTTCCTGTGGGTTGTGCGCTCGATTCCAGGGGAGTCGCTGCCGAGTTTGAGTCCTGTGGCCCAGCCGGCAACCCCGACTACATAGGCAGAGGCCTGGCAGGTGACGTGGAGGTAGAACCACGCTGGGTTCCCCACTTTGAACACCTTCAGGTACCTTGCCGTCATGGCCCCGATCGGCATCAGTATTCCCCAGCTCACCACGTTCAGCACACCGTGGGTCTGGAAAATATTATCGAATTCATTACTCCAAAACAAAAGTAAACAAAGGGAATGATATTATTATTATTATTCATACGTACATTTCTTCTTCTCTGCCTTGAGCCACCGCCACTGCCACCGCCACCGCCAGTTTGTAAGGTGGTCCCAGTAGCAAAATCGAGGTTGTTGGTAGCACCCAGGTTTGCAGAGGTGCTGCGGTGCTGCTGGGGCTGACCGGAGGGGCTAAGAGGGCCGACCTGCCACACCTGGTTGAAGCTGGTCCTCCCTGGAGGGAGCTGAATGGTGGCGCGTATGATCATCTCCTGGCCGTCCCGAAACTCAGCGGAGAGGGATGGGACTTGGAAGCTGAGGGAGCTCTGCTGGAGAGTCGTGCTGTAGTCATTGAGGGCGATGGCGGAGGTGTATGCACGAGGAGTGGTGGAGGAGGGGTCGACCAAGGCCACAAGGCACTGGGCACCGCTCATGCCTCTGCCGCCCGGATTTAGGGCCCAGGCCACCCAGTTGGAGGCGGTGACTCGGGTGTGGCGGTAGGCGATGTTGAGGGTGTGGTTGGACGGTTGGTAGGTCCAGTGGAGGAAGGAGTCGAGCACGGGGAGGGTCACGCAGGTTGCGTACAACTCGTTGGCGTTGCTGAACCTGTAGTTGGAGCAGTTGGTTTGAGCGTACGAAGAAGAAGCCACCATGGAGACGAGCACCGCAATCAGCCACAAACTTTTCCTGCCAAACAATATTGTCATACCCATCTTTCTTCTTTTCTTCTTTCTTCTTCTTTCACGGCGGTGTTGGTGGCGGAAATATACACACCAATTTTCCTTTTTTTATAGCTCCTCAAAGGTTGACTGGGTGGTTTTTCCCCTGTGTTTGATTTGATGGTGCTTGCTTTTAATAATTTATTTATACAAACACAACTCTTACCTACTACATTTCCAAAGGGAGTATTGTTATGTCTATATATCTTTTTTCTAATTTTCCACAAAAACTATTTCTTCTAAAATTCAATAGCTGTAATTTTATTTCTTTACTTAAGAAACACACCCTAATTTTCCACAGAACTTATTCCTTCTAGAATTCAATAGCTGCTATTTTACCTTTTTTTTTTTTCTATGCCAATAATTATTTCTATTTATATAATTAAGAAATCTAATTTTATTAAAAAAAATTAAAATAAGCCTATAGTAATCCCATAAAACAAGTTATTACATATGTATATTACATAAACGTTATTATTCATAAAGCAGTGTAAATAAAATTTTGTTATATTTACCTCATATATTTTGATAAATTTATGCAGAAAAATAAGTAATAAAATGTATGTAAAACAATATTTCAATCATTAAGTATGTTAAGCTAAAATGATAGTTTCATGAGTCGTTGTCAAACCATTTTTTGTTAACCATTTTAATTCCGGGAAAAAAAAAAACAATGTGTTATAATTATATATTTTTTTAAGGAATACAAATAAAAATTATAAATAAAAAAGTTACACGAAATAATACTTTATTTTTATATTGCATGGTTTGACTTCATTGATTCAAATTTTCACATTTGCATTGACCATAATAATGGGAGAATGAGAAAAGGATTTTGGAAGAAGCCCGAAAATTCCGGGAAATATTTTTCACATTGTTTATGTGTCATTATTTGAAAAAAAAAAAAAAAAAATGTTTTTATTTTTAATTTTAATTAGAAGATTAGAGTAGCGTCTCTTTTTCTCTTCCGTTGAAAGATCGTCCTTATTTCCGAATGGTCCACGTCAACTAACCACCCGCACACGCCGAGACTTTGTCCATACATCATTTAATTTAACAAACACAATGTCTTTTGGACATAATAATAAAATTAACCGTGTGGACTGAAAGTAACCTACCTAATCTTGTCACCTATTCTAACCTAACCATTGAGAGAGAGAGAGAGAAAGCAAATTCCTCAAGTCACAGCGTCACACACATACATAGGTAATTACCAAGGAAAGTACCCAACATATCTCTACAAATATCTTCGAAATAGACTATCAACATAATAATGCATACTATATCATAGGAAGACCAAGTCAAACCTCCAAACAAAGGCTTTTGAAATAATTTAAACCTCAGTAATTTTTTGATCGAGCCATTGTTTGAATTTGTAAAATTGCGAGCTAAGATTGAGAGAAATTTTATTGTGATTGCATTGATCTAAAAACGTACAAGTTAAGTGCATTTATATCACTCATGCAAGCTGTAAAACGACGTCGTCCTAAACATGCGAAACGACGTCGTTGAAGTTAAACCAACTAAAGGAAAAACGCGAGCAAATATTTACAGAAACACTTCGCGACTTTATTAATGCAACCCGACTTCTATCATGAGCAGTTATAACTGCTTAGACACAAAAGGACCAAATGTGCTGCTGTGCTACACCCCCTCCTCAAGTTGGAGTGTGATCAATGGCGTGAACACCCAACACTTGCACAACAGCCGATGGAAAACAACAGCAGGTAAGAGCTTAGTGAAAAAGTCTGCTAGTTGGCCCGAGGAATGAACATAGGTAGGGTTGATGAAGTCGGCTTTGTACTTGTCCCGAACAATGTGGGAATCAATCTCTAGGTGCTTAGTGCGTTCATGAAAGACCGGATTTGCGGCAATGTGCATCGCAGCATGGTTATCACACCAGAGATCAATCGGTAGAGAAGGCTGCAACTGAAACTCCTTGGCTAAGGAATAGATCCATTGCAATTCACAGACAGTGGTCCCCATGGACCTGTATTCAGCTTCTGCTGAGGAACGAGCAACTGTAACTTGTTTCTTGCTTTTCCAAGAAATAAGACTATCACCAAGGAAGACACAATACCCAGTGATTGACTGTCGAATATCCTTGCATGTAGCCTAATCTGCATCACAATAGGCATTGAGGATAGGCTGAGATGTAGAGTTGAAGAAAAGACCAAGTGTAATGGTTCCTTTGAGATACTTGAGAACTGAGATTGTTGCATCCCAATGCTCAGTGAAGGGGCTGTTGATAAACTGACTTAACTGTTGAACCGCATAACTCACATCCGGCCTAGTCATGTTAAGGTAAAGTAACCTCCCAATGAGCCTTCTATACTTTTCTGGTTCTGACATAGGCATTCCATCATAGCCTGTTAACCTCAAACCTTGTGGTAATGGAGTAGCAGCTACTTTGCAGTCTTCTAGTCCCATGTCCTTCAATAAATCCAAGATATATTTTCTTTGGCAAAGATGAATGCCACTATTTGTTCTTGCGATTTCAACACCAAGAAAGTATCTTGCAACTCCAAGATCCTTAATAGTGAAAAGATCATTCAAATACTTCTTTAACTTTGATATCTGATGAGAATCAGATCCCATGACCAAAACATCATCTACATAGACAAGCATGGCAAGAAATTGACCATCCTTGTGCTGTGTAAACAAGCAATGATCCTGAGGTGATTGTACAAGCCCAAAATCCAGCAACCTTTTGGAAAGTTCACAATTCCATTCTCTGGATGCTTGCTTTAGTCCATATAGGCTCTTTATAAGCCTACAAACTTGACCATTCTTCCCTTTGCTGTAACATTGGGGCAGCTTCATATACACTTCTTCAGATAAAATGCCATGTAGAAAGGCATTATTCACATCTAGTTGCCAAATGGTCCACCCTTGTATGGCTGCTAGGGCCATGAACATTCTCACTGTGACAAACTTAGCCACTGGAGAGAAAACATCAAAGTAATCCACCCCAGCCACTTGAGTGAAACCCTTTGCTACCAACCTTGCCTTATACCTTTCTATTGTGCCATCTGCTCTCCTCTTGATTTTGTAAACCCACTTTGAACCAATGGCCTTCTTTCCTGGTGGTAGGTGTGTCAATTCCCATGTGTTGTTATCCTCTAGAGCCTTAAGTTCCAGGTTCATTGCATCAACCCATTGTTTATCCTGCCTGGCTTGTTCAAAGTGTGTAGGTTCTTGTCCAGTAGTGATGTTGGCAAGAAAGGCTGTCTCATCCTCATTGCTTTGTAATGTTTCTATATCAGTATCATCACAAATGTAGTCTTTCATCCATGCAGGCCTTTTTCTGATTCTCCTTGCAACTTCTACCTGTGGTGAATGGGTTGAGATGTTCTCTTGCTGAGTTGAGACTTCATTATCATTAGTGTCTGGAGTAGCCCTCCCAATTGGCAAATGAGTGTTGTCATGATTTTCAGTTCCCACTACCACTGGCAGAGAGGTGTTGTCATGTTGTTCAGCTTATGTCTCTCTACAAGGAAAAACTTCAGTGATAAAAACCACATCTCTTGATATAAATCTTCTGTCATCCTCTATATCCAATAAAATGTATCCTTTGCAGCCCCTAGCATAGCCAAGGAAGGCACACTTATGGGACCTAGGCCCCAATTTTCCTCTGTGGGGACTAGTGTTAACTGCATACACTAAACACCCAAATGGTTTCATCCTTGTATATTCTGGTGTCTCATTATAGACTCTCTGAAAAGGTGTTTCCCAGTTTAAGGCTATGCTAGGTAATCTATTTATAATGTGCACTGCAGTGAGGACTCCATATGGCCAATATTTCATGTCCATTTTTTACTGAAACATCAATCCCCTTGCAACTTCAAGAATTTGCTTGTGCTTCCTTTCTACCACACCATTTTGTTGTGGTGTGTATACACAGCTTCTTTGATGCAAGATTCCAAAATCATCAAATATTCTTTGACATTCATTACTCAGAAATTCCTGCCCATTATCACTTCTGATTTGCTTGACAGTTTTCCCAAATTGAGTTTGAACCATGACTATGAATTTCTTCAGTAGAGTTGGTGTCTCTCCTTTTGATCCCATGAGAAAAATCTAAATACTTCTGTTGTAATCATCCACTATTGTAAGGAAGTAAGGTGTGTTGAGAATTGAGTCTTCTCTACAGGGCCCCCAAATATCCACATGAAGTAAGCAAAAAAATTCCTTTGTTTTGATGCTACTATCTGGGAATGGTAGTCTGTGCTGCTTTGCTCTAAAGCATATGTCACAATTCTTGAGGCTCAGCTCTCCCTGTGTGTTACACTTATCCTTAAGGAATGTTAGTTGCTTCATTATTCCATAAGATGCATGTCCAAGTATCTGGTGCCAGTCCATGAGAGATGTCTTGCAGCTTAAGGCAACATCTTTCCTTTTATCATCACAATTCAGAATATAAAGCTTTTGCCTTAAATCTCCTGTTGCTATGATCTCTCCTGATCTTTCTCTCTGTAAGCAACAACCTTTTGAAGTGAAGTTGCACCTTAAATGAGATGTGACACATACCTGAGTCACTGACAGCAAATTGTACTTGAAGGATGGTACAAAGAGTACTCCATATAACACAAGATTATGTGATAGTTCCACCTCCCCAACTTGTGTCACCATCTTCACTGTACCATCTGGCATATACACTGTAATGGGTGATGCTTGATTCACACACATGTGTTTACTAGCTCATGTATCTATCACCCATGCATTCTCACCCAACTCATCATACATGGATAAGGCATCTTTCTTCTCCATTTATGTTGGCTGCAAAGTTAACATATTGTTCTTCCTCTTTGTATTGTTTTCCTTTCTCACTGTCATATGATTGTCTTCCCAGCAATTTTGCAACCTCCTATGCTAAAGCTGAGATATCTCCCATTGTATTAGCTCCAACACCCTGTGGTTTTCTTGTGCCCTCAGTCTGCACCATATTAACTGCACTTTTATACCTCCTTTCTTTGTTATCCTTGAACCATTCTGGAAAACCATGAATCTTGAAACAGGTACTCTTATCATGACCATTCTTTCCACAGTGGTCACAGAACAACTTAGCTTTCTCCTCCTTAGTAAGTCTCTGCCCTTCTCTTCCAGATTTTTGATAGAAAACCTGTGGTTTAGGGTTGTTCTCCTTATTTGTTCCATTGTATCTTACTACCATTGCAACATTTGTGCTGGGATCTCCTGTACAAATCTCTGTCTTTCTGCTGACAAGACCATAGAATATGCCTTGTTTACTGTTGGTAGAGGATCCATTAACAATAGCTGGTTCTTAACTTGATCAAAACCTTCACTTAATCCCATCAGAAACTGCATCAACTTTGTTTGCATATTCTGCTCCAAAACCGCCTTACCAATTTCACATTTGCAGTTCAATTGAGGCACTAAGTAGCTCAGCTCATCCCACATTTTCTTAAGCTTGTTAAAATACACCATAACAGGTTCATTCCCTTGCTTATGACTAGCAATATCTCTTTGAAGCTGATAAATGAGCGGGCCATTACTTTCCCCAAACCTTTGACAAATGTCATCCCAAAGTTCCTTCGCCGATTCGGCACACATAAAAGCATCACCTATCTCCCTTGACAAGGAGTTCAAAATCCATGAAGTAACCGTCCAATCTGCTTTTCTCCATTTTTCAAAATTCGGATCATTTTCTTCAGGAATTTCAATAGATCCATTGATAAACCCTAACTTCGTTTTAGCACCAAGAGCGATCATCATTGAACGCTTCCATGCCAAAAAATTCGATCCATTGAGCTGATGAGACACGAGCTGCATACCTGGTTGGTCAGATCCACTCAGAAAAAAAGGATGATCGTCGCGCATTTCTGAGCTGCTTCCAGCTCGCGCGTTGAGGAGAGGCCATGCTTCATCGATTGTTCGCCATTGAAGATGATCTCAGGTAGTTGCAGGACTGTCACTTGCTCTGGATACCATGTAAAATTGCGAGCTAAGATTGAGAGAAATTTTATTGTGATTGCATTGATCTGAAAACGTACAAGTTGAGTGCATTTATATCACTCATGCAAGCTGTAAAACGACGTCGTCCTAAACATGCGAAACGACGTCGTTGAAGTTAAACCAACTAAAGGAAAACGCGAGCAAATATTTACAGAAACGCTTCGCGACTTTATTAATGCAACCCGACTTCTCTCATGAGCAGTTATAACTGCTTAGACACAAAAGGACCAAATGTGCTGCTGTGCTACAAAATTTTATCGTTCTCTAATAAGGTATGTCATTACGTAGTGGTAGTTGTTGGACATTACTATTACTATCAGTTCAAAAAGAAGGAAGAAAATAAAATGTCAACAATTTTATCGTTCAGACTCCCCCTTTCGTTGATTCATCCTAAATAGCAGAAATAAAAATAATTAAAAGCAAAAAGAAAAAAAAAATCTTCTTTACTTTCTAATGGAGATGAGACCGCGATTACATTTTTGACAATTATGAGCGGCTTCGTATTTATTTGATTTATTTCTTAATTATTATTTATCCTTTTTTTTCAGTTTCTTTAGTTATTTCAGTAATGTTGGTAATTAAATAATTAGCTAGCTTATCTTGTTAGGCAAGTTAAGTAGGATTAGGAGAGTTAAGAGTCTTATTTTTATTGTTTTTCATCCATTGAAAAGGACGATTATTATTGAAGAGATTTTTATCCATATTTTAGGTGAGATTTTCTCATCTTCTCCATGTCGTCTACCACGCCTACATAAGCTAGTATCAGCAGTCAGGACGATTCAAGATACCGCTAAAACGAAACGACAACGAACGACGGGTTGCCTTCGAAGATTTGGATCGCTGAACCGATTAAAATAAAGAACAAAGAAAAAAAAAATCCTATGGCTGCATTTTCTATATTCAATCATCTTTTCTACATTCTAATTTCTACATTCCGTGTTGTCTACATTCTAATTTTTTAGTTCATACGTCAAACTTTCCCATTTGGGGGTTCGTCTTCTGGAATTACATTCCATCCCTCAGAAAAGTGTCTGATTGCATACAGAGCCAAACAAGTCCAAGAGGGATAGATCGCATGGGCAATAAACCCGTCGAGCTCGGGCATGATCTGATCGCAAGCTCTCGTTGCTTTCCGTAATTTCAACGGCAGCATGACAGCTTACCCGACATCCATAACCAGCTACAACCCTTCCATGCTACCGTCCCCACTCAGTTTCCAGGTTTCAAATGTCTTGGCAGAATATAGAAACAACAAGACGATAATATAAGCCGTGATTGGGCCATTCTAAAATAGGACCCGCTTTAATCGTGTGTGGCAATCAGGAAGTTCGGTCTTGGACAACATTCCCCAGATGTATTCATATCCACATCTCCAATCAGTGGCGGAAATAGACTTCCAGTTAGACCATATTTGAAGTATCATTCTCGTACAGTTTCACAACCAATAAAAGACTAATGTATGCAAATCATAAGAGAACAAGAGTGAAATTTTTCCTCAGGATATTAGATCCACCACACATGGATGGGGGACATAGACTTCTGGTTAGAATAGCGAATAATGGAAATTGGTGGAATATGAACTTGGATTTGATAAGCTTAAATCCCGACCAACTCCACCTAAAACCTTACGTCTTAAAGGTCTATATGCATATGACCAACTAAACTATGCTAGTTTCTACTCCTCAGCAATATATTGAAAGCAGAGTTCGAGTTGAAATAATATATATGTAATGCCATGCAACCCCGGATCCTTCGATGCCATTCCCGACCCCTTTTGCTAAATGTTCTCAAACCAAGAGGTCCCTACCCAGTATTGTATTAGAATTGTATACTAATTCTCTCGAGTAAAGTAAATATAAAGCACAAACAGAAATTAAAATTGATTTTCATGGAAAATTACTCAGGCCTGAAGGAACAGCCGAAGAATCTAAAGGATCATTCAGAACAACATTACAACCAATGAAAGATGGTGTACATTAGGTTATTCAAAAGAAACTAAGAGTGTGATTTTCCTCAGGATATTGGATCCAGATCACACATCACAGAATGCCATTGGTCATGAATGAGTTACAGCGTTTCTTATTAATTGATGCAGTTCCTCTTTCTTGGATTCAGTGATTGGTAATTCCAGTGTAATCTACGCAAAACATAGCAAATTATACAAGAATTAACCACTCATATGATGGGAACAATTTATCAGTGTCCAGTCTCTATAAATTAAACATCCAACAGGTTATACAAATTAAAATCAGCAAATCACAAGCAAGTGTTGCTGAAGCCAAGCAAAATTTATACAGTACTAATTTCACATAACTCTACAATAAGAAAAAGGATATTGAAGCTATACAACAGAAAGAAAGAATTAGGAATAACCCTTTTCTACACGGAAATGTAAAGTGGTCTAGCATCATGTATCTTGAGTCGTTTTGCTTTATCACATCCAAAAAAGGCGAATTAACTTAACAAAGTTCTAAATATTTGAGCACTTATTGCAAACTTTTATCGCAAATGTTGCCGTTTGGGAACATCTAAAAAGCATAGTGAAGCCAGTAATTATTGCATCTCAGGTGTTAAATACTAATAAACGATTTACTCACCTCTTTGAAAATGTCACTGCAAGAAATCACCTTGAAACCCTGGAAGAAAGTGTGAAGTGTTAAGTCTGTATAATGACCACCAAACTACAAGTAATTTCAGCATCTCTGTAGAATACGAAAAAAGATTCCTCTCCTGTGTTGAACATCATGTGCACATACCTACACCCCAC
>CACSLK010030184.1:15833935-15879548 GCA_902706635.1 Striga hermonthica | reverse complement strand
AAAAAAAAACACTCAGAGAGAGAGAGAGACCCACCAATTTCTTGAATAGGTTAAGAGAAGCCTCATTTGATTCGCCGATTTTTGCACGAAAGACAAGCATACCAAAATTCGTGACTGCAAATGCCATCATGAGAAGAACTGACTCTTTCGCAAGTCCTTTGCCACGACTATAAGAAAAAATAAGATAAGCGTCTACGTAAGAAACCAATGATTTCTTTCACAGATACCTAATATATGACAAGTAAATTTAGTATCCTTTTTTTCCATCTATAAGGCCTCAGAAATATTAAGTGTCTCGTTCAAAGATGAAGTCGTTCAGATACTAACTATAGTTAACCCTATGCTGTTCATACAATGAAAAAAAAAAAAAAAAGATTTCAATAGATAAGGTTCTCAATCCATCAAAACAAAATAATTCGATTAAGGACTCAATGATAGTCTGTATTAACAGTATATTTCTATTTGCTACAAATAAGCCGAGTAAATAAAAAAGCAGTTTAGGATTATTAATTAATGAGCATAGCATATACAGTTTCCTTGAGATGCAGTTAATTCCTTCAGTAAATTAAGATTTTAACAAAAACATATTGGAAAATGTCCACTATAATGTAATACATATCTGAGAAGCTCCAAAAATAGGAACATATAATGAACCAATAACTAGTCAAGGAAATATGCACTAACATCCACAAAGGAACATTCTTCTCTTACTACCACAGACATGCAACACAAGAAAAATATGATAACACTGGTAAAATTTCATCAACTCCAATATGAAAAAAAAAATAAGACGAGTGAGATGACACACATACTTTTTTTCTAAATGTCCAAATACATATACCTTTTCTGTTCAGCAATCATTATTTCCACCTCTGCAATGTGAAGATCATCCAGGTCATTCATAAATATGTTCACATCACCAACCATGGCTGAAAGAAGTACCACAGAGTAAGCAGACCATAATATACTAAGATCAAAGAGCATATAATAAGATAATGACCTTCGGTGTGGGGTTCTCCATGGGCAAAATCTCCAATTACTAACTCCTTGTCCAGCACTATAAAGGTCTGCTCTGTAAAAACAGAAAACACATAAATCAAAATCACCTCTCTGGATCACAAATTCGCAACATTTTCATGGATTTGCATTACAACAACAACAACAACAAAGCCTTTTAGTCCCAAACAAGTTGGGGATGGATTTGCATTACAAAAAAAAAAAAAAAATGCAACTAAAAAAGGTAAGGTGTAATGCATACTAAGGGGGTCTTGAACCCAGGAAAGTTGCATCTCATATTCCTGATCAAGAGTGAGTGGTTCGGATGCAGTGGCTTGGAGGATGACTGGGTCTTGCATCCAGGCATGGTACTTAGGCACATGCTCTTTCATGTATGGGACTAGTATCACCTTTTCTCCTTCCACACTCATCTTCGTCCTTCTCTATACCTGCTACTAGAAACAAATATATACACACACACACACCAAAACCTCAAGGATGATCAAGTGAATCTAAGTAGAGTCCCTCCCAGCAGTACCCAACATTGTATCAATTACAGTGTTGAGACATTCATACGTTCATTCAAACAGGATATGTTAGAAAATGTGTTTGGCACCATTTGATCAACTTATTAAGGATTCTAACCCTAGTTGTTGATATTTTTTAAAACAAACATGATTTTATTTAAGTTTTCTTATATTTATTTATAACTATTATATATCACACCTTTGGCTAGTTCATTTGATTGATACGGGATTACTTTTAAAAACAGAGGAATAGTTTGAATGAGGCAATTGATCAAGCAGTTGATAAGCAGCAGCAACCCACAATATAGGGTATCATTATCCCTATCCCACCGTTAATGTTTTTAACAAGTGTTGAAAGCTTCTTCTATTCCCTCTAAATTAAAATTGAAACAAGCACGTGCTTTTATTACCTTGAGCAGCAGACAGCCGGCGATGTCTTTCTTGACCAAAATACTGTAGAGGGTTGGGTTGGTTTACTTCCGCTTTTCCCTCAATTTGCTAAGAATCAAGGTACTACTGTCTTTATTCTTCTTCGAATTGTTTTTTCAAAGGTAGTAGTATATAATTTTGCATTTTTGTTCTTTTTTATTTATTATTTTTTTATTTATTAATGAAAAAGTTGAAAATCACACACACACACACAAACACAGCGGGTGGACCAACCAAGTCGTCAAAAGAGTCGTTCGCCGTACGCTTCAATCCAAATTTCCCTCCAAAACAAAGTTAAATTTTCATTTTTGATGTCCTAATAAATCATTGATTAAAGGACATCCTCACCCATTTTTATGTTCTTGTTTTTTCTCTATAAAAGTCCAACTCACTGTACGCGATTCCTTATCACCCACCCACCACTGGCACTACCCCCAATCTCACTCAACTCAACCATGTGTCCTCCTCCTTCCCACCACGGCCTTGATCCGGTGGCGTCGTACTCTCATCGCCGCCCCGGCGAGGTCCACGTCATCGTAGGACCCATGTTCGCCGGCAAAACCACCGCCCTCCTCCGCCGTGTTATGTCCGAAGCTGATTCCGGCAGAAGTGTAGCGATGGTAAAATCGAGCAAAGACAATCGATACGCAGAGGATGAAGTGGTAACGCATGACGGCACGAGGTTGCCTTGCTGGGCATTGCCAGATCTCTTATCCTTTAAGACCAAATTTGGTCCCGACGCCTATCACAAAGTAAATTATCCTGTTCACAATTTTTATGCTCTCCATCTTACTCATTCATTCGTGCTCCTTTTGCTTATTTCTTTTATTCTGTTTGCCCTATGATAGTTAACAATGATACACGACCAGAAACAGTACAAGTGTTTTTATTTTGAGATTAGTTTGCACGTAATTAGCTGATCTCAGTCTAGAGACCACTGTTTGGCTAGAGTTTTTCCAGTGTTAACTAAGAGAAGATTGTTTGCTAGTTTGACGAGGGGATTTTGTTTACCCTGTAATGATATTTCTTATAAGTAAAGTGAACGAACGGGGAAGTGCTAACTAGTTGATGAAATCATACCAACTGAAGGAGTAAAAATGCATGATTACCACTAGTTTTTTATACTCTTGAAGTAATCAAAGTGAAAAAGACGGAATAAGCCAGAGTATCTCTAGTTTTTATATTTGATGAAGGTCTGTTTTGAGGAACGGAAAATGATTAAAAACCTTCAAAGTTTGTCTACGCTTTTCTTGATCATTGGTCACAGAATTTTGTATCTATGCTGTACAGCTGTAATAATTCGCTAATTAGTACGTAACCGTGGGCAGTTGGATGTGATTGGTATCGACGAGGCTCAATTTTTCGCTGACCTCTATGATTTCTGCTGTGAGGCGGCTGATGTTGATGGCAAAACTGTTGTGGTAGCTGGCCTTGACGGCGATTACTTAAGGTAGGCAATAGACTAGCAAAACTCAAATTTATTGTGTCCAGCGGACAAATATGATTATATTGATTAAGGTGCATGTTTGTTTGATTTGATGTTGGGAGGAGGAGTTTTGGGTCGGTGCTGGACGTGATCCCACTTGCAGATAGTGTGACCAAATTAACGGCTTGGTGTGAGGTATGCGGCGAGCGCGCATTCTTCACATTAAGGAAGACGAACGAGATGCAAACGGAGCTCGTTGGTGGGGCCGACCTTTACATGCCCGTTTGCCGCCAGCACTACACCATCGGGCAAGCTCCCATCTATTCTTCTTCAGACTGACCTCATTCTTGGTACCGCTGGCACGGCTTAGAGAATGTTCTTTTACGAACCATCCCATTATGTATGTCAGTCGTTTGTTTAGTCATTACATTAAATTCAGTGTTGTATATGCGAAGCGGACAAGTGATGTTTATGGTATCCAACCTCTTGTCTGCACAGCTATGTTCATCTGTCTATTTGGGACACAATCTGCTATTTACATTCCATGGCCACCTGAGGTATATATCAATATCAATCACCCAAAAAAACAAACAACAATAATAACCAACAAAGAAAAATAGTGGATGTCACCTAAATCCAAACACTGGATTTTATTCATGAGCTTTAGAATTCTAAAATGCATCACTGGACACAACAAAAATTATTTTACTCCACGTAATTAAATACATCTATATATATATCTATCTATATCTATATATATATTAAAAGTCAACCTATTTACCAAAAATAGTAGCAAGAAAAATCAACACACATTTAATGCAAACCTTATTTGGAATTTTTTTACCATATGCATTAAATGTTTGCATATTTACATTTATTATCCAGATATGATCTTAAAGATTTTTTCCTTAAATAATTTATGCAATTATTTTCCTGATATCTATTATAATTAATATTTGTCGAGTAATATTTTTTAACCTTTATTTAATTATATAAAACTAATATCTTTTTAAAAAATTAATATTATTTATCATTTAAAAGATTATGATCACATCATTAAACGATTTTATTGATGGTTAGATAATAAAATTATATTAGTTATTCTTTAAAATTTCGACATGTTATTTATTTGTATATTATTGTCAACTATGATAGTGTTTTTATCACTTTTTTTTTTTTGTTATGTTTCAAAAATGAACTAATTGTAAAATATTTTTCTATTGCATAGTATGTAAAATAAACTATAAAGCCTTAGGATGAAAATTAGAAAAAATCTCTTAATTATGTAAGGGATTTATTTTTTGGCAATTGTTAAATCAATTTTCTTAAAAAAATTATTATGAGAAAATTGAATTCTAAAAAATATGTGTGTGTATTCTGTAAACATTTATACACAAAATTTTATTTTGAATTTCATTACATAAATTAGTACGAAGAAGACTACTTCTATAAATTTTATAAATAATAATAATGAAATTATATGACTGTAAATTTTATAATAAAATAATAATTGAGTATTATATGTTGAAGATGAATAAATAAAATTTTTATTTTTTCTTATATCAATGAAAAAATATATATTCTAAAATCAAATTTATATTAGTATAACGTATTTGCGAAATATTGCATTAATTAATATGTTAATTGTCCGGCTAAAATAAACATCACTTATTAATAGATGTGAAATATGGATGATCCAAGTCTATCGTTTTTTTCCGCCTAAAAGTACAAGTCCTATAGAAATGATTGATTTATTAAATGTATCTCGTGCATCGCACGGGCTATGCACTAGTATATATATTAAAAGTCAACTTATTTACCAAAAACAGTAGCAAAAAAAAGTCAACATACATTTAATGCATACTTTATTTGGAAATTTTTTACTATATGCATTAAATGCTTGTATATTTACATTTACTATCCAAATTCAAGATTTTTTCCTTAAATAATTTATGCAATGATTTTACTGATATCCATTATAATTAATATTTGTCGAGTAATATTTTTTAAACTTTATTTAATTATATAACACTAATATTTTTTAAAAAAATTAATATTATTTATTTTTTAAAAGATAATAATCACATCATTAAATGATTTTATTGATGGTTAGATAATAAAATTATATTAGTTATTCTTTAAAATTTCGACATGTTATTTATTTGTATATTATTGTCAACTATGATAGTGTTTATATCACTTTTTTTTGTTATGTTTCAAAAATGAACTTATTATAAAATATTTTTCTATTGCATAGTATGTTAAATAAACTAGGATGAAAATTAGAAAAAAATCTCTTGATTATGTAAGGGATTTATTTTTTGGCAATTGCTAAATCATTTTGTTTTTTTTTTTTTAAAAAAAAGGAATTATTATGAGAAAATTGAATTCTAAAAAACATGTGTGTGTATTTTGTAAATATTTATACTCAAAATTTTATTTTGAATTTCATTACATAAAGAAGACTACTTCTATAACTTTTATAAATAATAATAATTACATTATAAGACTGTAAATTTTATAATAAAATAATAATTGAGTATTATATGGTGAACAATAATTAATAAAATTTTTATTTTTTCCTATATCAATGAATAAATATGTATTCTAAAATCAAATAAATATTAGTATGACGTGTTAGCAGAATTATATATTAATTAACATGTTAATTTTTTAGCTTAAATAAATGCCACTTATTAAAAGATGTAAAATATGGTGTTGTGATCTTGCTATTTTTTGTGATTTTTTTGTATTTTCTGTGATAATAAAGAGAAGGTGGATGAGGGGATGATGAAGATGAATAAGAGAGAGTAGGGAGATAGAGAGTAGAGAGAGATACGAGATATTGAAGAGAGAGAGTGTAATTTTGTTGTAACTGCTTGATTACCTCCCCTAGCACAAACTCAGCCTTATAAGGCATTTACATGTGGGTCCCATAATATTTCAAACTTAGACTAATTAAAGAAAAATGATAAACTAATAATAATGACAATAATAACACTTTGGGCTATTGAAATGGTTCGGCCCACTAATCAATAAGTCATCTGAATTGGGCCGGTATATTCCTTCATTCTTCAAGTCTTCATTCATCCCCAATTCTCCATCTAAGCCCAAGTTGGCACTTTCTTCTTTCTTCAAGTCTGCATCTAAGCCCAAGGCCCAAGTCTCCATCCAAGCCCAAGTCTCTCCAAGCTCAAGCTCAAGTACATGACAATACTCCCTTCTCGAAAGAGTCTCGTCCCCGAGACTCATACTTGAAAATCTAAGTATTGCATCAAATGGCTCCCATTTCCAAATCTTCCACGTCTCAAAAATAAAATCTTGGCAGCCCAAAGGTAATCCATGTTTCTTTGTAATAATTGGCCCAATTTTAAGCTTCTGAAATGCAAATCTCAATAATATAGCATTCCAGCCCAAATTCCGATAAGATAGTCCAGCAAAAGTTCTCTCGATCTCGAACCTGCCATATTCCACTCCTAATTAATAAGGCTGAAAGCCACTTATGTTCAGGCCCAATCGAAATGCCATAAAATAAACAGTGGCCCAATAAAATGACTAAGGTTTATATGATGTTGGCCCATAAATCACCGATATTTTATCAGCCAACTTCCTAATGCAAGTTCGTTTTCCAGAATCATCGGTAGCCACACAAACAATTCTTGTTCGCGATCCTTCAAAATCCGGTAACGATGACCTTTGTGCTTTAACGATCCGGCGAGACCAAGGTCCCGATCGCCCACCGTGCTTGGGACTCCAACGAGAACAATCCACCTTTCGACCATTGTTGAGCTTGTAAGCGAAGCTTCTACCATCTTCCACTTCTCCCCAGAAATCGAAATTCAGTCGGACCTCCGGTCCTTCACTCCGGTCACCCCTCTGAGCAATTCGCCGCGACCACGCGTCAGAACGCCCACATCTCTCTTCCAAGCTCGGCGACCCATTCTGCTTCTCCTCGACAATCTTGGTGTTGGCGTATGGAGTCGATTTATTCAGCTCCTTCATCCCACGCCTCCCCGTCGTCGCCACCGCATCGCGGCCATAACCCAAAGACCGCCTACGACTCGATCTCTTTCCAGATTGAGTCCCGATGTAGGAATCGTGACCCTTCTTTCGTTCTGCAGAGTCATCCATGGTTAGGGTACAAAATTTTCCCAACCAAGGTTTGAAATCCAGCGTTGACGACCCACGTTCCTCAGCTATCCGGCGACACCAAGCTTCCCGTCGCCCGCTTGGATTCACCGCCCTTCCATAGAACGCCCAATTTTATTATGAAATTAGCCACCCAACCCGAATTCTGATAAAGCCCAGCCGAAAAATCCAATTGACCCAGAAGTTGCGGTCGTCTTCCACTCCTTACCGGAAATCCACAACCAATAACAGATTCGGTCTCTGGCCACCTCCAATTAATTCGCCTAGACCACGCGTCCATCTGCCCGCCACGACTTGGAATCCTACTGAATTGAGCATTCTCTCGACCTCCGCATTTTTTTCTGTTCGTGGTTGTTGTAGCTTTGGCGAGGTATACCATAAGTGCCTTCGCATGGTCCGACGTGACGCAGATCCCCTCCGGCCAACCGTTTTCAGAAGCCGGCGAGACCAAGCCTTTTCGAGGCTGCCGTGGAGCCTCATGCTCGTCCTCTTTACACCTCCCTTGCAGCTTTTTCGTCTTCCCCGGTCAATCACGAAGCACGACTGCGTCGACGTCTTCCTTTCCTCGTGGAACAGTCCTTCAGACTCTAAATCCCTTGAATTTGGTCCGAGTTCGAAGAATTGCTCAAGAGGTTTTGGGGCTTCAATTAATTCACCGATGTGTTCCTTCACCAGTTCTTTTTCGTCATCTCCAGGCAAGTCGAACACTTCTATTGGAGTTTGCATCGGTAAGTACTTTTCTTCCGAATTATTTTGAAAAATGGAGAGGGATTGTAGATTGTTTGAGGTCTGAATTGTGGTGTTTTGTGGTGTTGGGTCACCTTGTTGATTTTCACTTGAATTTGGCTGTGAATTCTTATCCTGAATTCCATGAAGAATCGGTTGGGACTTTTTTGAGCTGGGGATTTTAAGTTCAGCCCCTGAAGTATTGTTGGTATCGGTACATGTAGATTTGGCTAAGAACACAGGTGAAAAGTTTTGTTTGTGATTTTCTAGAGAAATTTGATGGGGTTCTGAATTGATAGAAAAATTTATATCAGAATCAGGGGTAGTGAGGGCTGGGAATGGTGGTATGGAAAAATGTTGGAATTGAGGTGCTGATTTTGCCTGCTTTTTGTGTTGTAGATTGTTAATAAGAAATTGTATGGAATCAAGTAACTCACAACATCGATCAAATTTTTGATTTATTCCTTGTGTTTGCTGCTGGAGATTAAATTTCATCCCATCCATTTGTTGCTGAAATTTTGAATAACTGGACTCCCTCTTAAGAATTTCCAGCTGCATTTTTTGATCCAAATATTTTTGTCGCAGCTCTATCTGATCGAGAAGCAATTCATCCGCCATCGGCCGAGGATCAACTGCTCTGTATACCAATTGTTATGATCTTGCTATTTTTTGTGATTTTTTTGTATTTTCTGTGATAATAAAGAGAAGGTGGATGAGGGGGATGATGAAGATGAATAAGAGAGAGTAGGGAGATAGAGAGTAGAGAGAGATACGAGATATTGAAGAGAGAGAGAGTGTAATTTTGTTGTAACTGCTTGATTACCTCCCCTAGCACAAACTCAGCCTTATAAGGCATTTACATGTGGGTCCCATAATATTTCAAACTTAGACTAATTAAAGAAAAATGATAAACTAATAACAATGACAATAATAACACTTTGGGCTATTGAAATGGTTCGGCCCACTAATCAATAAGTCATCTGAATTGGGCCGGTATATTCCTCCATTCTTCAAGTCTTCATTCATCCCCAATTCTCCATCTAAGTCCAAGTTGACACTTTCTTCTTTCTTCAAGTTTGCATCTAAGCCCAAGGCCCAAGTCTCCATCCAAGCCCAAGTCTCTCCAAGCTCAAGCCCAAGTACATGACATATGGATGATCCAAACTTATTGTTTTTTTGTCTAGACGTACAAGTCCTATAGAAATAATTGATTTATTATATGTATCACATGCATCGTACGGGGTATGCACTAATAAATGACTTTAAAATTGTGCACCCGTGCATCACTCGTGTTCACATTTTGGCCTATTACAGGTCACGTACTATATATATCCCGTATATTTTTTTAATCATTTATATAATTATAAGAATGGATAAATGAACTTAAAATTGTGCACTCCGTGCATCGCACGGGCTCTGTACTAGTATGCTGGTAACAGTTCTAAAATATCCTCAAATTTTCTTATTGATATTTAACATATAAACCTCTGTTGTTATCAGTTTTCGTAGCAACCAATGTCTAAGGAAAGTAATAAATTTTATTATTTTTTTATCTAGATTGTCGAACTGAATGGTCAGTTCGGTCGATTTCTATCGTACTTCTTTTGGGATCAGCCGAAAGATCCTTAAATGGACATCTTCTATTTGTAATAGTTGTACTACGATTTATTGTGTGTAGTACAAGATATTTTTCTAAATCTGGTAAGTACATCATCATTAGCTATGCAATGATTAGCCCCGAATCTCGAAGGTTATCTGGACTGGTGGGAGCTGACACGTGTCTCTAACATTTTAGTACATACCGGTCTTGTCTCGTCTGCCGAACCAACGTGATGTTCGGTAATCGTAATCTTCAGCCACAATTATGTCGATTTGTGCTCTGCTGGAACGAGAGGATATCAATTTTCACTGATCACGTACGCAACATGTGTACGTGTCGCATTTCTATTGGAGAGCGAGTTCGGATATCAACAACCTCCATTCAATATTTTGATTTGCTCAAATAGTTTACTTAAATATAATAATTTTTATTTTCTTTTATAACCATATTTATAGTGTTCTGAATTAGAAGATGAACATAATTCTATCACACCGTTGAGAGGAATAGATCAAACAAATTCAACCAGTTAACTTAAAAAGTAACGAAATTATCTATTAGAATAATCAAAACAAATAAAAAACTACCTTTGTAATGTGCACATAACGTAATATAGTTGTACATCTTTCAATTGTATACCAGTTAAATAATTAACTAAAAAAATTTAATCAAACTGCAGTGAATATTATTTAGTGATTTTTTAAACATTTGTACGCTTGGGTAAATTAGTTTGGGAAAAATTATACTATAACTCAACAATAAAAGTGGTGAAAAAATGAAAAAAAAAAAAAAAAAAAAAAAAAAAAAAAAATGAAAAAATAATGACTTTATTTTTGGTACAAGGAAGGGAGGCAAAACCTATGTTGCCTAGATCAAAACATTCCGAGGATGAGTGACGCCCATCCTATCATGAAGCAACCACATGCTCGCCCCCGGCGGGGGACTCGCCAACCGCTGCAAACCGCCCGAACACTTTGCCACCAATGAGGCCAAATAATCGGCCACACAAAATTGGTCTCTCGATATCCATGAACAACGTCCACCTCCTAACAACGAGATAGAAGCTCCTTTATACCACGTACCAATCCACCATGCGGTCCAGAAGAGCGGTCACGCGTAACCATATCGACAACACTCTTGAATATCGGGTTTTGTTCTATCGTGGGAGTGGAGCTTTGGGGCTTGTTCCAGGGCCTGCTCCTTGCTTGGGACATCGGAGCGCGCCGGGTTTCTGTTGAAGTCGATAAAAATAATGACTTTTGAGTTTGTGAATGTATACCAAGATATAATGTACTAATTAAAGATAATATGATATAGAAATAATTAAATAATAATTGTCTATGATAGTAAAAATATATGGATTTTAATTAATTTATATGATAGAAATAATTAAATAATAATTGTTTAAAAATATGTAAAAATAATTAATTTATATTTTTAAACAACCTTAAAATATTTGAATTGCGTGTATAAAATCAATGTGCCATAAAATATGTACCGAGAAAAAATAGAAGAAGAAAAGTTCTCACTTAACACGGCGTTGACCAAAATTGAGGAAAGTAACGTTAAGCTTAAGAGAGGTTGTGGGACATGACGGATTCTATAGGAAGAGCGCAGTTGTTTAGATACGATTGTATCAACAGCTAGTAGGCAATCACATAGTGGCCGGCCGGAGTGAGTGGATAATTGACCTAAACAAGTATGAAATTAAATGATACGTGACTGACTAATCTTGGGAGCTAGACTAGACTAGTAGTTGTATTTAGAGGTGGCCAGGTGCCGGGCCTCGGCCCGGCCCGGCCCGGCCCGCCGGGTCGGCGGGCCTCAATATTGTGGCCCGTAACCGGCCCGAAGAAACATACCCGCCGGTTCAACAGCCCGGCGGGTCTCGGATGGTTCCGGGCCGGTACGGCCCTTAAAAATCCACAAAAAAGCAATGCGACCCGGCGCGGCCCGGCCCGGCCCGCCGGGACAAAAGAAAAAAACCCGTGACCCTTAACCGGACCGGATTGGCCGCGGTCCGGTTCTAAAAACCGGCACTATTCATGCCGGTACCGGTACCGGGTCGGGCCGGGCCGGTACCGGGTCACGGGTCGGGCCACGGGCCGGGTTGGCCCGTGGCCATGTCTAGTTGTATTCAGTTAATTTAATTTAACAATAAATAAATGTTGGTGTTAGGTACACACATATCATTAAACCCGTAGTTGACTACAATATTTTCCAAAGTTTCCCCATAAACAACTGATCTGAAAACTAAGAAGAGAGAGAAAGAGTGCAGGTACTGAAAATTAATGGAGGAGCAGGTTGTGCACAAGCAGGTGAAGGTGAACGGCATTGATATGCACGTGGCCGAGCTGGGCGGCGGCGTTGCGGCCATCCTCTTTGTCCACGGCTTCCCGGAGCTCTGGTACTCGTGGCGCCACCAGATGCGCCACCTCTCCGCCAAGGGCTACCGCACCATTGCACCCGACCTCCGCGGATATGGCGACACCAAAGGCGCCCCGCTGTCCGCCGCCGCCTACTACACTGTGCTCCACGTGGTGGGGGACTTGGTGGCCCTGCTGGACGAGCTTGGGCTGGAGAAGGTGTTCTTGGTGGGCCACGAGTGGGGCGCCATCATCGCCTGGTGGTTCTGCTTGCTCAGGCCCGACAGGGTCAAAGCCTTGGTCAACAGCAGCGTCATCTTCCAGCCCAGAAACCCCCTGGTCAAGACTATACAGGGCTACAGGCAGGCTTTTGGAGACGGCTTCTACATGTGCAGATTCCAGGTAAATTATAAATCATGCACTTTACTTTGTACAATAAAATATTTATGGTATTTAATTACGCAATTAATTGGATTTTGCAATTTAATTCATTCCTGCATGTAATTAATTTGTGTGTGGAAGTGAAATTATTACTAGTATTAATTAGGAAGCAGGGCAAGCAGAGGCAGTATTTGCATCCACCGACACCGCAAATGTAATAACAACTTTTCTGTGTATGCGAAACCCAAAACTATTGGCTATACCCCCTGAGGTGGATATGGGTTTATTGTTCAAAGCTCCACCACCACCTTTGCCATCGTGGCTCACTCAGCAAGACATCGACTATTACGCCTCTAAGTTTGAAAAAACCGGCTTCACCGGTGGACTTAACTACTATCGAGCTATGGACTTGTAAGTTCCATTAATATTATATAATAGCTTCATTCATTTAACAATTTATTGATCATCTGCTTGCTTTAATTTTATAGGAGTTGGGAGCTGACAGCGTCATGGACAGGAGTTAAAGTTCAAGTGCCAGTCAAGTTCTTGGTTGGTGACCTGGACCTGGCATACCATTTTCCGGGCGTCAAGGACTTCATTGAGAGCGGTGGCTTCAAGAAATTTGTTCCACTTCTCCAACAAGTTGTGGTGATGGAAGGAGTTGGACACTTTATCAACCAAGAAAAGCCTACGGAGTTCAGCAACCACGTCTACGATTTCATCTCCAAATTCTAATTAACATCGTCATTTGCATTCTACCGTGTTGTAACATGTGTTCTCATTGTGTTTACAACAATTAGATGAAAAATAAACTGACTTTCATGATGAATAAATGATAAATTACGGTCCATTTTCGTGGAAATGAAGAGCTGCTAAAGCGGGTGATGTAATCCTTCAAACTCTCGTCCGTGCCTTGCACGATGTTTGTAATTGACTCCTTCGGGACCATCCACATTTGTCCTATGACGTGGGCTCGTAAAGATGACTTCAATTGTGGCCAGTTGTGGATAGAGTGGGGCAGCAAGGAGTGATACCATCGTTGGGCCTTCGTCCCCAGGGTCAAGGAAAATATTCGCCGCTGAAGGACATCTTGGGCGCCATCAAGGTCCATCCATGAAGTAAACAGTCCGATGTGAGCATTCGGGTTTGACTTGTCGTCGTATAGTCCAATCTGTGGCCTTTTGATCTTCTCTAGTAGCAGTTTGCGTGGGATGTCAAATGATAGGGTGACTCCGAGTCGGCTGGCTGGCTCTCTGTTCGACCTCTCGAGGCAGAAACCGTGTAAGCCCCGGCCCTAAAATTATATATTTAGCTTACTTTATTTATCAAAAATAGTAATATATTAATTATGCCGAGAATTATTAGTATTAATCGCATAATTTGTTATATTATAAGTCTAAGACATGGAGAAACGTTCGAATTATTATTTCGGAAACGAGAAAAAATTCTAAGTCTAAGACTCGATTAGTTATTTTTATCGGATATTAGAAAAGTCGGGAATTTATTTAATTCCCGAACAAGCACAACTATTTAATTAGTCGGCCCATTTTCAGTTCGAATAGTCGAATTGAATTTCGAATCAAGTGGTATTTGATTTATCGGCCCAACTATTTTTAATCGAGACATTTCTAAATTTAGCCGGATAGATTTTATCTCGACCCGAGTAACATCTTAAGAATCGAAAGTAGAATTTTAATAACCGAACCCAATCGATTAAGCCCTATTTTTTTTAAAGCCCACGAAGAGAAAACCCTAAGCTCCCTAATCTATCTGTAAATAGAATACATCATCAAAATCTTTAGCTCATTTTCCTCCACAAAATCTTATCCATTAAGGTTATTATTCATTCACCTTCTTCAACACCATCCTCATTCATCTTCTTCAAGAAACCCTAGCTACCTTCAAGCTTCACCATCTTCTCCATCTTTTTTTTTTCCGGCCATCCACCTGCTCCGGCGAGCCGCCGCGCGGAGACCTCCACGTCGCCACTGTCATTCCCGCCGGAAGCTTCTCCTTCATGCCGGCAAAGCTCAAACGCTGCTCGCAGCCTTCATTTCCGGCGAGCTCCTCATACTGCCAACAACCCAGCTCTCATTTCCGGCAAGATCCGTCCCTACCGGCGAACTCACCATCTCAGACCGAGCTCGCACCACCATCCCTTCTCGCCGAAAACCACCGCAGGGCCGAGCTCGCCACCACCATCCAAGCTTCATCCACGCAGCTGCGACCCGTTCCTGACATCCAAATCCCGCTCAGTCCGTACGCGCGACTCAAACCCGACGAGATCCACACCATCTCCAGCGAGAAAGCTCACCTTGCTGGAAAAGCGAACCACCGCCACCCCAGCTCGCGTTCACGTCGTCATCCTCCTCCTGACGAGCTCAGTCCACAACAAACTTCTTCCATGCGCGCTGCTCACACCGACGGCCCCAGCTGCAGCTCACCTCGCTGGAAAAGCGTCCAGCACCCCTCCTTCACGGCTGCCAGCAACCAAGCTCAGCCCGTTCATGAAGAGCCCGCGATCTGCCCACCACGAAAAGCTCAGCCCGAGCCTGCTGCACCACGAGCGAGATCCGAGCCAAACCGTGACCACGTGTGAGATCCGAGCCACGAGCACGTCCGAGCACCTCGATCCGTGCGAAAACGAACCAGC
This sequence comes from Striga hermonthica, assembly GCA_902706635.1. NCBI lineage: Eukaryota > Viridiplantae > Streptophyta > Magnoliopsida > Lamiales > Orobanchaceae > Striga > Striga hermonthica. The sequence goes on along the minus strand of CACSLK010030184.1, from coordinate 15,864,298 downwards.
TCCGTGACCTTTAGCTCAGAACCAAGCTCCGAAACACAGAACTGGGTCCATTATCGTAGACCTGAATCAGCCCCAGTAGATCTGACCCGGTTTCAATAGCCGATCCATTTTTCTAATCTTTTCCAATTTTCCGATTTTCGTTTTGGACACTTCGGGAGGTACATCGGCTTAACTCTTTCTCCATGCCTTAAACAAGTATTTAGATGAATTTTAAAAATGACGGGAGGTGATTTCGAGCGTTACGTGATTTATTATGAATTTGTCGGTATAAATAGCATTAAATTCAGAATATATTGCTTGCTGCCTGGAAAAATGTGAAACCAACGTGATAAAATCCGTATAGCTGACTTGAGTCTTAGGTTTTAATTTTGTGATTTTTGGTGCTCGTTTAGTATGTTAACCGGATTTTTAAATATGTAGTCGAAATGTCCGATTTTTTATAAAAATGCTAAAGGCCTCGAAATGCGTTGAAACTTTATGAAAAAAATCATATAAATGCTAAAATTGATATGTTTGAAATTTCGTGAATTTTGGAGACTGTTTGGCATGCCTAATAATTTGGGGCTTTAGTTGCTTTCATTAAAAATTATAGATATTATGTCGATGGACATTTAGCTGCAGTTGTTGGGCCTAAAATCACTAGAAATCACGTTGAACTTAGAGTTTGAGTTTCGGCTTGAACCGTGATAGATAGCCGGTTGAGTAGAGAACCCTAGTTCGGCCTGTTCCCGGTCAGACCGGATGAACTCTAGATTCGAGTAGAAAAGTTGTGCGTCGACTGATGCCATGTCTGGGCGTATGTACCCGGACCATGGTTAAGCCGAGTTGCACCCAATCAGACGAGCAATCGTTCGGCTCATATCGAGTCGTCGGTCCAGTTTAGCCGAATCAGTCTGGATGGTCTGGACTATTCGAGCGTATCAGTTCAGAATACCGGTTTGAGCGTGAACCGAGATTCAATATTTTTCCGAACTCAGCCAGATAAGTCATATCAGAATAAGATAGTTCAGATAAGATCAGATCAGTCAGATAAGCTAGATCAGATAAATCAGATAAGCTAGATCAGATAAATTAGATAAGCATACGAGACTTAAAAATATTTCAGAGAACTTTAGAAAGCCTCAATGTCAGTAAATTTTCCAGAATAGCTCATAAATCCTCTAAATCAAGATTAAATGATTTTAAAATCGAGCGAGCGTACCTAGTAAGATCAGATAATAATAAGAATCGAGTTTTCAGTTTGAGCTTAGTACTTAGTACATTTTGCTCAAATATTTATGTAGCTTAAGGAGAGTCGAGCCTCCGACAGCTACCAGTCATTCAGCATTTGCCTAGCAGTAGCAGCTTATTAGGTGGGGGTCATGTACTGGTTATACATTATCTTTAATTTCCGTACCATGTCCGAGGTATGTATGAGAATAGTTTATCGCGCAGGCCGGAGGCTGAGCGGGCCTTAATGTTCCGCATGTGGTCCCGACCTGGAGGCTGAGCGGGTCTTAATGTTCCGGTTGGGGTGTGCACATGAATTAGCGGCTTTATGCCGAGATCAGAATAGTTTCAGTTCAGTTCAGTACTCATATACTTAAAGCCATGATAGGAAAAAAAGGTTTTTTCGTCCTTTATCTACAGGTCGTTTTCAATTTGGTCCCGTTAATGGACCGTTTTTGGAAATAGTCTGCTAACTGAAAAAAATTAGCTTTTCGGTCCTCTGACCGCCTACGGCAGGTCGAGCTGTAATATATGATTTTAGAAAATCTGAATAAATCTCCAACGAAAATCATGATTTGTATATATCATGATTTTAGAAATTTGTTCAAAATTTTCTTTGCATGAATCTGAATCATAATTCATTCAGCCTATTATTATATTATTAAATTATTTAAAACTACATGCTAAGATTTGTATATATCAGATTTCTAAAATCATGATTTGTATATATCATCTTTTCACCAATTAGACTTTTTCTTCATTATCGATTTGAAAAGGAAAATTTTATATACCTTATCGGTTTTGATAATACAATTGATGGGTCTATTCTCGGATCTGGGGTGAACCGGTGGAAAATCGCCTAGATCTGGAATGAACCGATGGGAACGAGCTCATATCTGTCTTGATGGTCTCCAAATTGCTATCGAACCGCGAGAACACCTGCAAGAACTCAACGCCGGAGGGATTCCGGCGTAGAGCCTCCGACGCTCAAGTCAGTATGTGAAAAGGGTGAAAAGAGCTGCTCTGAGGGAGCAGCAGCAATGGAGGAGAATGTAGAATGAATGGGAGTTAGGGTTTTGGAGTTATCTCAGCTCCTTTATATAGAAGTAAAACATTTACCTGAAGTCCCCAAAATGCCCTGGCCGACTTACTAGAAATGTCCAAAATACCCTGGTCGGTTCGTATTCCGTCCGCTTCCTAGTCAGCATCTAGATTCTTCCTTATCCTTAATAGCTTCCTCCTTATCCTCGACAGTTTTCCTATGATGTATTGAAGTTCATCAGATCGTCAGGGATCTGCGAACCTCGGGACTTACTCAGTCGACTCGGGTCTTATCAACTCGAGTCGACGAGGTCATCTTCGATCGTCGGCAGACCCTGATACGCTTATCCGTCTTTCCAGGGAAATCGACTTATTCTAGTCGACACGTAGGAGTCGACCGAGGGGTACCTGGACTCTTAATCGGAGATATTATAGGGAGTCTGCGGAGAGAGTCGACTTTGGCTAAGTCGACTCGGTAATTTCGGAACCATTGATAGCATAAACCGTTATACGATAGTATGACTTTATCATTATGGTGTGTATACACAGCTTCTTCATCAACTTCATTTTTTATGTTAAAAGATAGTGTTTGTCATTTATTTGATTTCAAAAATATGAAAAAATTTCATAGTACTTTAGGTCTCTTTTTATTTATGCATTTACACAAACTAATTTTAAAACTACAATAACGATTGGCAACAAAATTTGTTATATATTGATTCAGTCAAACTAATTAACAAAAGAGTCCATCAACCACGAAATTAAAAAATAATACACGATCACTACATTTCAAAGATTAAGTTTTTTAGATAAACATTCATTTATATTGTCACAACGATAAACAATAGTGAGTGCCACTCTTAGAAATTTGATGATTTCAACTGCTATATTTCCAATGGTTTTTTTTTACCGTTGGAATATACAAATTCTGTTGAAATTTTTATTTCCACCGAGTTGAAAAATCCACCATTGGAATCGTCAAAATCAAACGGAAATTCCAATGAAAAGTTCATTCCAACGAATATTTTTGTTGGAATTTCTGTTGGAATCCATTAAAAATTTCCAACGAAAATAATAGTTGAAATATCCGTTGGAATTGTCGTTGGGATAATTTCTTTTGGAATAGATTTCCATTAGAATTTTATCATTTTATTGTAGTGTGCCCAATAATCAAACTAATAATGTTATTTACAATTAGGTTTTTAATAACATATGATATTAATCATACCCGAACATTTTATGAGTATTTTCCGCCCAAAACATTAATGACCTACTATACATGAAAATAATATAAAATGATCTAAATAAAAAATAAATTATTAATTGTATAATTTGCATATAACTCGATTTTCGGTTTGTGTTTGGTTTAGTAAATTCTTGGTTTTCTTTAATTAAGTTGGTAGTGGTTTTGTAGGCAAAGATTATGTAAATAACTATATGTAGCCGATTTTGTAACTCTTATTTATCAAGGATTCTTTTTTATTTTAACAAATTTATTAGAATCATTGATTTGGATTAGTATATATGTTACATACACACACAAAAAAAAAACAATTTTATAGTCATATTTAAATTTACATGGCGTCAATTTTGGAATTCTCATTTGTGGGGATTCTTTTTTATTTTATCATATTTATTAGAATCGGCAATTACAAAATATAAATTTATATTAATATCTAAATATATTTATATTAATACTTAAATATATTTTTCATTGTAGCAGATTTTGAGAATGAACGATTTTATATGGGATACGTACAAATCTTTTTTTTAGATATACATCAATTCTCTTTATTGGTATTCTTTTTGTCAATTATTTTTAAAAGAAAAATTTTCAAAATTTTGTATAGTAAATCGATTTTTTGTTTTTGTATACACAAAATATAAATTAATATATATATATATATATATACTACCTAAAAAGTTGTCACACGTATAATAGGAAAGCTGTCCAATTAAAAATTGTTCAATTTGAATATATATAACAAGTTGTCACACATTCAATTAAAAATTGTTCGGCTTGAAAAGATTAGCCTGAAGTAATGTCTAATCACTAATATTTTATATTTTATATCTACTATATATAATCTCTCTCATAAAATTAGCGTGATGTAATATTTAATGTTTTGTATTATTCATACATATTTTTGTAGATATACACCAATTCAATTGTCCAACTGTTGTGTAAATTATCGTATTATAAATAGATCCATCTTAGATTTTCATTTAAGTTCCAGCGGCACCAGTTCATTCTGATTTTGGAGTTCCATTTAACAGTAATGGTCAGTCTTTTTGTATATAAAATATAGAAATATTAGTGAATATTATATGGCTAATCAAGTATAATCGATATTAAACTAACAACTCATTGCCTGACTGCCTAAGTAAATTATCATATTATAAAAAGATCCATCTTAGGATTTTATTTAAGTTTTAGAGCACCAGTTACTTCTAATCTTAGGGTTTCATTTAAAATCAGGGTCAATTTTTATGTGCGTTGACATATTATTAAAGAAATCGGTTCTTAGCAACGAGCGATTATATTTGTTGTTTTTACGTGTAATAGATAAGAGATGTGCATTGGCATGTTCTTAAAAAAATCTTTTTTTGATCACGACCAATTGTATGTTGTTACGCGTGTAAGTAATAGGTCAAGAAGAGTCAAGGTCAACATTTATTGTACATTAGCATGTTAAGTAATAGATCAAGAAAAGTCAAGATCAACATTTATTGTATGTTGGCATGTTTTTAAAGAAATCAATTTTTAGTCACAGACAATTATGTTGTTTGTTTTGCGTGTAAGTAATAGAAAAGTGTTGAAAATATTAGTTTGTGGGGACGACGAGTTGCTCAGTTATTGAACAAATAATGTTGTGTACAAGAAAGTTTAAATAATATTTTTTTTTTGCATGAGGAACAATTTATGGTTTGATAATTTTCCTACGAATTATGACTCTTTTATTTATTAATACATTTTGATTTTAAATATTCTCCAAAGTGAATACAGCACGTGCATCGCACAGGTTACATACTAGTTGCACTTAACAAAATTTCAAAATACATTTAGTCGGATTTCCAAATTTTTCGAAATTTGTTTGCTATATTTAGTAATATATTTAGGCTGGATTTTAAATGATTTTTGAGTTACTATTTTAAAATTATTTAGGTTGTCTCGTTATATATTAATAGATGTGGTGTGTATGAATAATTGATTGATATTATTTTATTATATTGATAATATTTATGATAGTGGTATTGAATTAAAATTAAGTTAAAAAAATAATTGAATTAAAGTGGTGAAGTTTTTTTGAAAATTTTATAAACAAACATGCTCTAAGTCTTTTAACGAAGTTATTTTTCTTTTTTAACCCAACTTCCCAACGTAAAGTAAATATTGAAATTTAAGTTGATTTCTGTTTTTCATTTTTCTTTTTTTTTTTTTTTTTTTTTTTTTTTTTTTTTTTTTTTTTTTTTTTTTTGCTTTTAAGTCTATTATTATTATTATTAGGGTGAAACGTCAACCGCTAGATCTTATCCGACGGCTGCAACTTAATCAACCTCATCTATAAATAATGTACTCCCTTCAGATCTTATTAGGGTTATTGAGTTGTCTTCCAACACGCTAGGTTGAATTTTCTCTATCTATCGTATTTTAACCACTTTTTCATTTGAAAACTTATTCTGATTTCGGCGAAGATTTGTACAAAACTGAGGCGAGCTTCAAATCAATGTTCGTAAAACTCAGATCGGCAATCGTCGCCTACAGCAACCCTTGTTCTTCGTCGAGATCTCGATTTCCGAAGGTTTTGGGCATTCTCATATCCTATCGCCTTGGGTAGCGGGTTTTTCTGCAATTATCTCTTGGGATTGGCCATGAGAATTACATTTCTTGTATTCTAACTTTTTGGTTACTGCCTGTGAAGAAATCAATGAATAAATTACACCATCTTTCGGGACTGAATGGCCTTTTGCAGGGCCCTGCTGACATTCTGCAATTCTGAGGCTCGTAATTTCATTTATTTTTATTCTTATGCTTGGCCCGCCCTCTTGAAATTGTTTCGCGAGTGCTTATTGACGGTCCGGTGCTGTTTGAAATTTTGTGGACAGTACTTAACAAAGATCATAAGCTATAGTTATTGAGCCATCTTTCGTCTTTCGAGTCTTTTCTCTTAATCCAACAAGAGATGAGGCTATCCACGCCTTGGCTCACATTCTTGTCAATTTTGAAACGTGTTTCTATTCTCTTGTATTGGTTATACTGATTTAACTATACTATGAACTTTTTCCAAGCAAAACACGGCAAAAGACTTTTAGATAGTGAAAATAAAACAATTATTGTAAATAAAAAATCTGAAACAAGATCTCCACTCGTCAGAAATTTAGAACAAAATTTTTTATGGAGGATTGTTTATGAATTCATCTAGAGGTTAATTTTGAAAAAATTTTGAAAAAAGTTGGTATGGTTAGTTTTTAGTGGATGTATTAAAATAATATTTAGAATAAAATAATTAAAATTAATATGATATAAAAGTAATAAAAATGATTGGAATTGATGGTTAGTTAAAATTATAGTGATATGATTGGTCAATATTATTTAATAATATTGATAATATTTGTGGTTGAATTAGAGGTGAATTAAATTTGAGTTTTGATTGATTTTTTTTTGAGTAAATTGATATACAATCACTCCTTAATGACTCCAAAACTTCTAATGACTCCTTGCCTAAAACAAAAATTTGGAATAAAAAATCTCGAACAAAACCTCTCCGGCAATGATTTTGACTTATCTGGCAAGATCCCGTCGGAAATTGATAAACTCCAATGACTCCTTCGCCAAGATCAATCCACCAATAGTCGCCGTGGCTCCATCCCACCGTCGCTCCCTAATCTCACTCGTCGTTGGATCAAGAAGCTTCGTCGGCAACCAAGGGCAGTGAAATTCCCCCTTTCCCCAATTGCTCAAACTCCTCCCTCCCCCATAGCAGACCGCCATGGTCCCATCTCGCCGCCGCTCTCCAATCTCACTTGTTGTCAGATTGAGAAGCTTCGCCGGCAACCAAGGGCAGCGAAATTCCCCCTTTTCCCAATTGCTGGAACTCCTCCCTCCCCACATAGCATATTGTCGTGGTCACCAATTTGCCGCTTGCCAATCTCACCTTGTGTTGGATCTAGAAGCTTCGCCGGCAACCAAGGGCAGCGAAATTTTCCCTTTCCCCAGATCATCGTGACGTTGAAGTGAATTTCGGGGAAGACGATCTTATTTTCAGATTATAAATTGATTTATGTATGATTTTTTTTTTAATAAGTCAACTAATATTCATGTTGGAATTGATAAATATAATTACTAAAATCACATCATGTGTTACATAAGATTGTGGCATGGCTTATGGTGCTCATATGAGCACTATAGAATTTGTGATTATAAGGGTGAATGTTTCTTGCTTGGAAACAAATTTTAGGTAATTGTAATTAATATTGATTTTTTTCAACCGTAAAAGTGTAATTAATTCTAATTATGTTTTACTTTATAAAAATTAGTTTATTTATTGAAATTTATGTAATCTATATAGTGATACATAGTGATTCATATGTAATGTAATTTAAAATTATATAATTTATTTTTAATTATAGTCAAATTTATAAAATGTGATATGTTAATTATGTAATTTATAATTTTAAATATAATATTTTAAAAAGTAATTAGTAACATTATATTTATATATATTAATGCATATAGAATCGAGTACTACTACAAATTAATGACAATTCACACCAATCTTATATATAACTTAATCGTCGTTCCCCAAGCTAGTTTTTAGAAAGACCGTGATGAACACTGTGATGTGTTGCTTGGATAAAAATTTGTTTCCAAATATCCCATTACTTTTAATCAATCATGTTGTATGTGCATTCTGAAAGTCAAAGCTAGAGAAAAGGAAGATCCTAGCCCAAGAAGTGATCCGACTGCCGATCCCCTCACGACAGTTTTTGCCCTTGATCTCTTATGGTCGATCCCTGGAAGACCTAACTGTCCATCTCTCTAAGTAGTGTGAGCACTCTCTAGCAAACAGGTAAAGCCACTACCAAATCTGTCTTGTTCCCTTGCCCAATCAATTTTGTCTTGCAGAGCCGGGAGTAGACATTCCATCCTCAAAGCCGAATTTCTGCATGACACCACGCGTCAATCACCTAACTGCTACGGCGGCAATTTGGTATAATTGTATTTTACATTTTCCTGTATAAACATGAACAATATAGTATCAAACACTACACACAAGAGCTGACATTGTAACAAAAAACTTCAACAATTACTTTTCGGAGAATTTACTCTCTTTGTTGATCACCCAACAGATTGACAAATTCATGTGTGTTTTTTATTTCCGTGTTTTCTTACTTCATTGTAGATTAGCCCACAGGCCCCACACCAAGCCCTCATATAAATTAGATACAAAACTCTATTAGTTCGATTATTAAGTATCACTCGTCAACAAATTTTTAACTCAAAATTTAACTCAGATTTAACTTATCTTCGTTCTTTCAGTATTATCAACTAATTAAATAACACCAATCATTCATATACATACACTACATCAATTTTATTTCACTATCCATTCACTCAAATAATTTTAATTACTAATTTCAATCACCTCCTTCCTATTTTTAATCAAATAAACTTTAACATTTTTTTAAATTTTACTTTAATACAAGATCAAAATTCTACTTAAACTTAACCTTACTCACTTTACCAGAACTATTTCCAATTAACCAAAAATTCTAATCAAAACTCAATTAAGTTTATATCGGACGAAAACTCCTAATAAATGAGCTTTTCGCTGGACTTCTAAAAATAAAATTATATTGGTTGCTCTTTCAGATGACACTAGTATGACTCTCGTGCAGTGCACGGATAAAAGATATTCATTAATATTTATAAATTAAAAAATCTTATTAAGTAATATTTATAAATTAAAAATATGGAATCAATATGTAATGCAATTACCCATAATAATTTATTGAAAATATTTTATAAAGTTTAAATTGTACAAAGTTACATAAAATTTATATTTAAAATTAATACACAACCCTTGTGGTGCACATAAATGATAATAAAATACATTATATTCATTTCAAAATAAGTATCATTTAAAAAATTTTATTCATAAATTCGATTTGACTATAATGTGATTTCATAAATAGTTATTTTGGTATAATGTTATCATATATTTAACAACTTATGTGAATAATAAGTATAAATATAAAATTTCTATTGTTTCATTACTTAAAATATTTTATTTTTGTATAAACTATTCAAATAAAAAAAAAAATAGTTGAATAATTTATTAAATATAAATAATTGACTATTTCAATTACGTCCAAAGTTAATATTAACCCGTAAGTTTTTTAATAATTTATTAAACTATAAATAATTGAATATTTTCTTTACGTCCAAATTAATATTGACCTGTAAGTTATTAATAATTATTTTTTTTTATTTTTAATTTTAAATAAAAATCTTTTTAATTTTTTTTTTCTAATATATAATATACCAAATTTAAACCATGCAATTAATAAAGATAATAGCTTCAAGTTTTTGTCAATATATTATATTTCAAATTTAAATCATGTAACTAATGAAGGTAATAGCCACAATATTTGACCAAAATAATTGTATATTGATTATATTTATCTTTTAAAACTTGTAAAACAATTGTATCTTGGTTATATTTATCTTTTAAAATTTATTGAAAAACAAACTATATGTAGTATTAGGATATAATGATAATATACCGCTTTAACATTTACTAAAAACTTTTTAAATAAATGTTGCTGATAAAAATAATTTATATATATTTTCTCACTTACTTTTTTAAGCATATTTGCATTTTAAAACAAATTTATTGGTACAATTATGATATAACCACGACTAGTACTGTCGGCTCGACCGGCAGTATCTGATATAACATGTCATACCCGACCGGTTTTTATGAGTATATATTGAAGAATACACCTATACATAGGCTAAGACACTTGATATGATAAGATGAGTCAAGCCCAACTTAGGCTATGTCCAATTTGGAGTATAAGATACACTCCCCCTATAAAAAAGGGGCTAAAGTACTCATTTCATCCATCCTCTACACACTCTCTCCTTACACACTCTCTCTCTCTCTCTCTCTCTCTCTATATATATATATATATATATATATATATATATATATGCTTCTCATATGAATCCAGTACTAACTTAAGCATCGGAGGCCCAAAGTCGGGCACCCCTCCCGGGGTCTCTGGCTTTGGGTTCTTGCAGGTACTGTGGCCGTCCGAATCGAGGGAGCCCGGGTGATATCTTTGTCCCATCAATTTATGTTTTAAGAAAATAAGATAAATTAAATGTTCCAAAAAATGGACAATTTTTTGGCATACAATTTTAAAAATTAAAATGCACAATACGATAAAAATAAATTTTAATTTTCATTCAAAAAAATCTTTTAAAGTAAGTTAAACTATTAAACAAAACGTCAATTTTCCACTTTCAAATTAAACATCAAAATAAAGTACCACTCAATTAGCAATTATCTCATTTACTTTTCCGCCCAAATTGAAATTTATCAACGCCCTTAATAAAGATTTCACATAATTTTTTTTATAGAAAAATATTTCAATCGTGTGACGTATCACAAAAAAAATGAGAAATCAAGTTCATGTTTTTCAATATTTAATTTATAAAATTAATTTAATATTAACCAAGGTTTTAAATAGCGGGCTAAAATGTTTATGGCACTGTAGCTATAGCGGAGATTTAGCGGGATTTAGCGGCTAAATTGCACATGAATACAAATAGCGGCACGCTGCCAAAAAAAGTTATTTCTCAAATAGCGGCAACTTTAGCGAGCTATTTATTTCCTTGATATTAACCCAACATTTTTTTTTTATAAAATTATTTTTAATATATATTTCTCGAATCATATTCGTAGTAAATTAATTTTGTTATATCATTTCGGCTTTGAATGAATGAGAGAGACTAATTCGACTTGCGAGTTAAAAAAATATGAAATTAAAAAATTTGTTTCATATGATTGGTCCTAAAAGTTGATAACGTCTTGCACGTGCTATTAATTTTAAATTTCATTCATTTTTTTTTTTTTGTAAAAGTAAGTCAAATTATTTAAGCAATAATCAGTTTTCTATTTTTTAATTAAACATTCAAATAATCTGACTTCTCTTCTAGACAAATTTGAAGAACTCATTAAATAAAAATTACAAAATTGGTCCCAAAAATTACAAAATTGATCCAATCTAACGTCTTCACGTGAGCCATGTCAGTTTTGACGGTTTTGATACATAACGGACAACGAAAAAATAAAAAGAATCATAATTGCTATTCTTGAGACCAAATGTAGAAAACAATGAAACTTATGAAACCAAATTTGCAATTTTCTTAAAAATACGTCCAAGAGCGGTTCAGTTTGGTCCACCTTCACTTACGCAGTTACGCAGATAAAATTTAATAAAATATTAATATTACTACTAAGTCCAAAGTCAATTCTTCTCCTCCTCCCCCCTCTCTCCCCAAGAGACGCAGACCTCTTCCGTCGACGGCCCTCCTCCGCTCTCCGCCGCCCCTCTCTCTTATCTATCACTCTATCACTGTCAAAGGTTTGAGGTACATATCTTTATCTGCTTATCTTATCGTCTTTGTCCTTCAATTGCAGGAGCTCTCCACAAACCAAGCCAAAATCTGTTTATTTCAGTTAATTTTACTCAGTCTTGTTTTTTAGCCTTACAGTTTTGGGGGTTTTAGTATTTCTTTTTCGATTTTTCGATTTTTTTTTTTTTAGTTGTGCGTTGTTTCTTCTCCGAAGAGACTGACTTTGTTTTTGAGCTAAATATAGAGTTGAATTATGTGATTTCCTGTTTCAATTATTTTATAACCTCCACTGATGCTGTAAATAGAAAGAAAATTTTCTGTTCTCTTATATTTCTATAAAAAATAGTGAAAGATAGAGAAAGAGAAACTTAAAAAAACTGTTAAATTATTCGGATAGGGAAGGAGAAAATCATATGTTATAATTCGAAATCCCAGTTTGGATTTAATATTAACGAGCAAAAGGTATGACTTTCCTCTTTTTGTGGTCTTATTTATTTATTTATTTTTTGTCTATAAAATTAAAAACTATGGTATAGTGTGTTTGGTCTACTTCCTGTATTTTTCTAGGTTTCTACTTTCTACCTATTTTGTGTGGCAATGCTTAGGATGAATGACATATTTTCTCATTTGGAAAATGGCGGGCTGATATTACACCTTTTGTGCATTACTTGGACACTTGACGGCCATAATAGATTAAGAAATTGCTTTTAGTTCATTCATAGTTCAATTTAGTGTGTACTTCTACTACCAGGTTGTACCCTCTTGCACCATGTTTTAGGAGGATGGGTTTCGATAACTAAAGCTGGTAACTACTTTATCTCCAGTTATGTTGATTTTGATGCTATGTTTGCTGTTGTTAGTTTAATGTGTTGTCAACTACTATGTTCTTTTTACATAAATCAATCTGCATTTTTTTATTATTTTTTTTTTCTCGGAGGTTTTAATGATGTTTGTAGACTATTGTGATACTCTCAGATGAACTGACAATGCCCTCTCGCTTGGTAAAGTAATATGATATTGGATTTAATATGAAGTTCAGTCCAATCCATCTACCAAAATCACCGGAAGGTTTATTGGGTGAACAAAAGAGGAGAATGAGCGGTAACCTTATTCAAGAAATTCCACCTGCTAATCAAGAGAATGTAACTAATGAGTCACAGCAGGAGAAAAGTCAACTTGATGTCGGCACAGATGAGAAACCCTGTCTGGCGACCCATGAAACAGAAACCAAGCCAGAACCTGATGCTGAAATTGATGCCTCTAGACCCCATGAAGAAGGAAGTAGAACTCTGTCTTGTGAGAAGGTGAACAGTGGTTCAGATACACAGATGCAAAAAACAAGTCCTGAAAAATATGGGGTGAATTGTTCGCCTGGACCTGAAAATGCTGTGGAGGTATGGCAGCCTAGGCGGAACACCGAAACTGGAGATTTTACTTCACTGTCTCACCAAATAATTGTTCCATACAAGGAAGAATCTATACCGTATCCGGGTGCTGCAAATCATGCATCAGTGAGCACAAAAGAAAAATTCACTCCTATGAAAACTGAGAACTTCTCGGCGAATTTGGCGAACACATCAAGTTCGAGCATTGGGGTGCCTGAAGCTCTATCTGATCGAGAAGCCTTCTCATTTTCTGCAAAATTTGAGAGAGTTGAGAAATTGCAGCCCAGGCGAAACCCAGAACCTGCGGTTCCGATCTCACAATATGATGAAGAAAGTCAAAGCACTCCCTCTAGAGTACTGGAAAAAGGATTGGATGATGGTTATAACTGGAGAAAATATGGCCAGAAGCTTGTGAAAGGAAATAGTTTCTTCCGAAGCTATTACAAATGCACTTACCCCAATTGCCAGGCCAAAAAACAAGTTGAAAGATCTCATGATGGGAGTAAAATAGACGTTAATTTTCTCGGAAGCCATCATCACCCCAAACCACAAAATAGCCTCCAAGTGACCTCCAGTGTTCAAGTACGGAAAACAGATGTGCCTGTCGATTCTGCATCCAAGAGTAAGTGTCACGTGACTTCATAAACTTCTGTTATTTTCTTTTTATGTTTAATGACTCTTTAAGGTGGCCTTTAGGTGATGCTGAGCCAATCATTGACCATAGTGGTGCACGACAACTTGTGACACTGACTGAAACATTATGTCAGTCGCCTGTTGCAAGTTCTGATGGTGTGATGGGACCTGTTTCTTGCCCCAGAAATGATATCAATGATAAAGATGCTAAACGACTGTATTGCTTCTAGAAGTATCTTGTATCTTCTATTCTGTGTTATATGCAGATTTAAATATTTTATTAATTGGTTAATTCCTTTTCAACAGGAAAAGAGAGTTTACTGCTGCTGGTGACAATGTGGTGAATACACCGCCAACTGGGGATTTACGTCATGTTGTTCAAACTGTGAGCGAGGTTGACTTAGTTAATGATGGGCACCGCTGGCGTAAGTATGGGCAGAAATTGGTTAAAGGCAACCCTAATCCACGGTAATAAAGTTTTATATATCTGCAGCTCCAATATTTCAATTCTTTGCTGATAATTTAAGGCAAACCTAACTGTTTAGCAGCTTCACTAATAGAAGCTCGTGAGGGTTCATGGGAATGTTAACATAAAAAGCTCTTACGCAAAACTTGGTATTAGTTTTAATAGAGCATGCCATAGATTTTTGGACATCGTGTTGGAGGCTTTATCAATAACTTGTCCTTGACCTTTGAAGAAGGCTGTCCCAGCAATGACGGGGATTGCAATGTCATGCTTTATCAATAATATCTTCCGTCCCTTGCCTTTTAGAAATTATTTTCTTGAATGGAAAATATGACAACAAATGAAGCCCTTGGGCTTAGGTTAAACGAAAACAATGTGCTGGACCAAAATTTTCAGGTTTAACTGATTGTATCCACTTGCTTAGCTGCTTATACTCTATTTTTGTTTAGAAAATAAATGCCCTTGTTTTGGCGATACTGACTTCAGCTCTCTATGTTGTGCAGGAGTTATTACAGGTGTTCGTATTCTGGTTGCCCAGTTAAGAAACACGTCGAACGAGCTTCCTATGATCCCAAAATAGTTATCACAACTTACGAAGGAGAACACCAGCATGGTATGTCTACTATCATAAGCCAAACTACAACTGCAGTTGGTACCCAAAATCCTATGACCACGACAAATGGTGTGTCGAGAACAAAAGCTGAGGAGAAGGACCCAGTTGGCCTTGAAATGGTTGTTCATGTTAATTCAAACTAAGCAAGAGGATTCCTTTCGAGTTACATGCTTCCGTGTCTCCTAAGCTGAATTACTATCAGCAAATTCTTGGGATTTCTGAAAGGGATTCTGTTAATGGGAACACTACTTTTTCTTTAACTTGATGATTGAATTTGGGGTGAGTGTAACTTGGTTGTATAAAATTACTGTAGCCAGAGATGGAATGAAAGGATGTATACTGCATAGATGTGTATTTACTTTGCTATTTGTAGCGCTGGCTTTATTATATATATATATTCTGTCAGTCTTATTTTATTTTGTAATGCATGATGGGTTCAAAGTTTGATATTTATTTGAGTTAACTACACACATATCTCCATTTTTTAGCCTGATTCTGGTTTATATATAAGGAATAATTGCCTTTTCGCCCACAAACTATTGTGGATTAGCCAAATTGAAAAAAAAAATAAAAAAAAAATCCCGTTGATCTTTCAAAATTATGAATCAGCCCTTTGATTCTGGTTTATCTTCTATAGAGGCAACATCACGAACAGCTGCAAGTCTTGTATCTATCTTACAGTAGAGTAGAAATACTGCAAAATCCCCATTCAATACAATTTGTAATCTAATACAAACCAAAAGAGAGGACTCACAAAACCTAAAAATGGCCTCCATTGGATTAGTCTGAGGCTCTGAGCATTTTTGTGGTACATACATATTTTCGCTTTCCCTTGTATTTAAGGGATTTAATCTAGATACTGATGTAAGTTTGTGCTGCCATTTATAGACACAAGAAACCATAACACAATAGAACTAAAAGCTTAGAATACAGAACATTCACATTTGCCTCTCTTTCTTAGAGTGATCGCCATGCTTTTGCAACAGTTTTCTGGTGGCTGCATGTAACACTATGTTTATCTTTATTGTTAACATTAAAGGGAAAGTTTGAAATTAGTGTTCGGCATTAGACACTTTTTACTTTTCTGCTCGATAGCTACACAAGAGGTGACACAGCTCGAGCAACATCAACAGAAAATGGGCTCTCGGGCAGATCAAGTTCTTAACAGCTGCAAAATGTCATGAAGACAATTGAATACATGAATAAAAGAGAGAAAAAAAAAGGTGAGCGAAAATTAGCGTCTGACATCTAGATACCTGTCCAGCTTGTCGTTGCGAGTTATGATGTGATAAAATCTGTCTTCACTAGTGGAACCATCGCTCGAAACACCTTCTCGAATATATATATCAAAAGATCAATCTCCCCTTATTGCAGTGCATTTAGCACAATATATTTTGCCAAAAAAATGTAGATTCAACAAAATAGAAATCGTTCTCAAACAGAAAGTTAGCAACCTTCTGAAAGGCTTGAACAATTAGACTTCTTGCCTACCAACATATGCATATGCTTCTTCTCAAGCTTGGCTGAATGTTGATACTGTTCAGTCATTATCTGTTTCTTGTGAGACTTTGTATTCTTGCACTCTTTTGGTTCTACATAGTGAACAATATAAGTATCAAATCAAGACTGGAGAAACTGGAATAGGGAGTACGTGATAAAAAGAAACTGAAAACACGAAAACGGTTTGGGCCTTGCTTGAAGGATCGGATTCCGCTTTATCTGGTGACTGTGGATCTTGTTTAACTGGATTATGGACTTTCTCAGACTTCCTGCAAACAAAATAATGTAGAACACCATTTTTAGTACTAATGTATGTTATTGTAGGCATGAGAATGCAGCCACCAACATTGTGTGCGTAACATGTTTGAATTTTAAATGAGTAAGCATGTATAAGTAAGTACCTATTGAGAAGCAACGACTTTATCCTGTAAGGTTTCACCAGCACTTTTGCACCACAAATAAAATGAGGGTTTGTTTTCGACAGGACTAAGGTTACCGTCTCTGGGTAAACAAAAGTCACAAACCCGAACATCCTCTTTTCTTGGTTGGGAAGCCTAACTTCCTGAACTGGTCCAAAATTGCTGAAAATAATAATAATCAATAATCATAATAATAAATCCCCTTGAGTTGTTACACAAACTAGCTAGACTGCTAGAGTCTAGTCATATACTATTGCAACAAAAGAAAGTTTGCTTTACTTGAAATAGTTGTAAACATCTTCCTCATTGAACATGCTGTGTGGAGGAAAAGTCAGATAAACTTGGCAAGAGACCGACTCGTTTTCTTTCTTCTCTTCCATCCATCTCGCATACAACAGGATGTCCTCCACCATTATAATCGACTGCCTCCCATGTGGTCTGTAACCAACAATGAAAAGGAAAAAGTACACATATACATATATATAGATCATTCACAATTAATTCTTTAAAATAACAAAAGCTGGCAAAATCCCACCTGTCATCCACATGAATGTCCTTTGTCATCTGAGCAACGAGCTGCGCAAGGGTAAACCTGATCTTTCTTTGCCAGGGGCCCTCAACGAGATAGCCCTCAACACGAAGGGCCCGTCCATACTTATCATAGTAAAATATCGGCAGCGAGGAGATGGAAACCGGAACCCCTTTCCGGGCCTTGAGAAGCTCAATCAGCTCAATCTCCAGCTGCTTGAGAGATGCAGTTGACCACAGGACATGATCCTCTCCCATCCCAGGCTGATTCAGGACCATGAAACGACCGTTTTCCATTCGGAAGACATGCAGAAACCAGCAGTTGCCGCCGTACTTGCAGTACCCCTGACTGAAGCTCTGGCAGATGAGGGCCGGCGGGCAACAATCATGAAAATACGGGCCAATTTCCAAGCCGAAAGATGGCTGATTGTGAACCACATAACCATCAATGTCCAAGCTGAAAGAAGGCTGAGGGGTAGGGACTATCCATGGAATTTTATTGGGTGGGACAGGTGCAGCGCACCACGGCACGTGTGGTGTGAACTTTGTGTGGGCAGCTGGTTTGGTTGGTGAGGAGTCGAGCTCCCTTTTGGCGGTGTTGATGAGGGAGTGAATTAAGTTGTCCGGGCCAAAGGCTAAACGGATCATCTCGAGCTCTCCCTGGTCTTTGAGGAGGAGATAGCCGATGATCTTGGATACATTCTCAGGATCGAGCTTCTCGATTCTTTTGAAAACCACCTTTGTCGACTCCGAATACTCCATCTTAATTAATCCGGATATACATGGCCAAACACTGGTGTTAGAAATCTAAATGATATATATGCTCCTGGCTTTTGATTCAATTGCATTGATCTAAGAATTTAAGTTAATCACTATGTAAAAAGGCATGAATAAGCATAAAACCAGAAATTAGTGCGAGATCATAAAAGAAAAGAAATTAGATTGCAGTCCTGGAAACATTAGCAAGTAGTAATTAGTAGGTCCGCAGAAACTGCCTTTGTTTCACTATTTGAGCAAAATTTTGGAGAAAGCGGTCAAATTTAACTCATTTATTTGGAATCACCAATCTCAAATTCAATCCAAGCATTCTCTTTAAGACAAGTAAATTCACCTTCTTTCAGTTATTGAACATCTATGAGAGTTAATAAAAGCCACTGAGGAGTTGATCTACCAGTTAGCCAGTTTTTAACAGCTGCTTGAAATTATATAACTAATTGAAGGTATCATTAATCATGCCAATTTCGAAGCAATAGCACAAAATTCAACACCATGCAATAGCTTTCTTTTATTGAAAATGGAGCAACATAAAAACGAATGCATTTGTGCGTTGGCAAAATTCTCAAAGAGAGAGGGAAAAGGGATACGCGATGGATGATCTAGCACAAAAGTTTCATCTGCTTCTGCATGCAACATTTACCGGTGAAAGATACACCCTTTCATTCAAAAAAAATGGATTCTTGTTTTAAAACACTGTTCAAGAAATGAGCTCATTTATATATCCATTTCTGCACATGCACGAGCACAAACATGTTCAGCAAGCTGCAACTAGCAGATATATTTGTGTTTTACATAGGGAAAAAAAATAAAATAAAATAAAAACAGAGAACGTCAAACAAGAGTGATAATTTAGAAGAAAAGAAATACAACGGAACAAAAGTAATGAATTTGCATTAATATGAAAAACCGTGAAATTAATACCCACCAAATCTTGCTGCAGCTGATGAACACTAGAGTTTCAGTGTGGTGTAGGTGTACAACATATAAAAGTAGTCTCTCTTTTGTTGAGAGTACATTGTGAGTTACTTCTGGTGGGTATAAAAGTGGGCTCACTCCTCAAAAAAACGACACCATTGCTCACGAAAATGGGAAGGAAAAGGACACTGAAAATGCTTTGCATTTTTTTACTTTGTTCGGATTTCAGTTGTTCTTCTATGCCTACACATGCATACAATGCACCGGCCTGACCATCTCTCCCTCTCCACCTGACTTCCTTTTTTTCGCAGAAAATAATCTTTACTAAAATTTGTATGTGATTTTCATTTCAACTTTTATAATGAGCGATCCCACAAACAGAGTTATCGAATATAAACTTATGATCGTATGTTCTGCAAGATTTAAAAAGTTGTGTGAACAATTTTGCAATGTCATACGTTTAATACTGTATTCCAAATGTATTAAATGTAAACTTGTAACAGATCCAAACATGTATACAATGTTCAAGTGATTCAGATTATTAACACTGTAAACACAGCAGCAGGCATCCATCCATATATAAGACAGAAGAATCATTCATCTCCCACATACCATAATATAATCAAAGTGGTTCACAACATTTGTTTCTATTCATTCATGATATGTCTCTATTCCATGAATATTGCGATACTAAAGTCGCAAGTCTTGACAAAGATGAGCTCCACCTCTCCATATAATCCTGTCTTTAGCGTGCACGCTCATATACATGTGGGTCCCAACAAACGTAAGCAGTTGGTGTAATAAGACACAGATGAGATGCCTTTTTAGCTAGCATGCCCATCATCACCCACATTAAAACTCAGCCAACTACCTTCATGAGCTTTGCATGCACTTCCTGTTCGTTCCTCCTCACCCATCATTTGTCTCCATCTCCTTCTGTTTTTTCTTTTAAATTGTTTGGCATTTGTCATGAATTTCTACTCATTCACACACACACACACACACACCCATGCATTTATGTATGTCTTCATTGTTGTTTCAGCATAAATTAATATCTACACATACACAAAAATCAATCTTTAATAGTATATACTCAAGGCAGTACTTCTGCTAGATGATGACATTATGATTTATGCAACAAAACATTAAGTTTGGTTATGAGGTGTGATATGCATGGTCCAAGATACGAACTCCGGTCTTTCGAAGGACTCTTCCCGGTTATGACGTTGATTCACTTGGTTCGGTTCGGCCCAAACTTGAGTGTTCGCCGGTACCTGAAAGAGCGCCGGAATTACTCTGGCGCAAGAAGTATCCCGGATTTTTAGAGAGAATCTCCGTAATAAATGTAACAGTGTGATATTAAATGAAGTAAATTGAAGTCGAGATTATATTGCAATTACCCAAGTTTTGGATAAAATTGTCAAACGCAAAAAGGTTAAGGGCTTGATTGTATACCAAATAATTTACACACTTTTATTTCAACTCAAAATCTAACTCAACTTTAACTCAACCCCACTATCTTTAATATTATTCATATAATTAAATAATACAAACCAATCATTCTTATACATCACATCAACTTTAATTCACTTTTCATCCACTCACATAATTTTAACTACCTATCATTTCAATCATTTATTTCTTACTTTTACATCAAATCAATTTTAATCATTTTATTTTAAATATTATTTTAATATATTCTTAAAATTCCACTAACAACTAACCATACCACATTTTTCAAAATTAACTACAGTTAACCAAAATAATTCATTTTGAACAAATTATTTCATAAACAATCAAGCCCTAAGGTTTATTTAGAAATTAACTCTCAATTAAAATTATGTGAGTGAATGAATAGTAAATTAAATTTGATGTGATGTGTAAAAATGATTGGTTGGTATTATTTAATTAATTTGTATTAATATTATTGAGGATAGTGGAGGTGAGGTTGAAGTTGAGTTAGATTTTGAGTATGAATTGAGTGCGGATTGAGTATCAAATAATATGGTTGGTTATTATTAAAAATAGTAGCTGTTCGTGCCAAAAAAGTGCTATTTACTATAATTAGAAATAAATTATCAATATATGTTATAATGTGAGTAAATTTAATTTTGGTATTTGATGATTGTTTATATGGGAACTAAATTAAATTAATTAATATATGGTATAAAGTAGACGAATTTATATTTGATATTTGATGGATGTTTTTTATGAGAAATAATTTAATCAATATATGGTATAACATGACCGAATTTATTTTTTGTATTGATGACTGTTTCTATGGGAAATAAATTAATCAATATACAATATGAAGTGGACAACTTGTGGGTTATTTCAGGATTGTTTTTTGGTAGGGAATTTGCCGGGAAATTAATCACTATATGATATAATTTTTTATATGAGGCGCAAGCCAATATATTGGTTTTTAGATGTGTGTTTCAAATTTTCGTATGAAATTAAAACAATGAAATTACTGTAACTCCGACAAAATAATATGAACGAATATTTTAATTTAATGTGCTTCTATCGATTTTTTTTTTTTTTTGAAATGCTCTGGTGAATTTTTATTTGTATAGTTAATGGGTCTCGATTTATTTTATTTTTTGTTAAGACATTGCAAATAATTTTTTGTGAAATGCAATTTTCATTTTTCTAGCATGATAAAGAGTGTCTTAATTTTTTGGTATAAAAAATATGAACAAATAAATGGCAAATTATTTTAGAATAAATGTGTGCCTCCATTTTTTTATTTTTTAATTTTCTTTTGATAAGCTTTGGATTAAATATTTTTGGTATGATAAATCTGAAGATAATATGACCGATATGTTTTTGTATAAATGATTGAAATGAAAGTCAAAATTCAATGAGATCTTATAAAAATGGCATCGCATAACGCATTAATTATTTTTTAACAAAAAAAAGCTTTCACAACTTTCTTTCACAGTGATCAAATTGATGAAACAACCAAAAAATATGCGAGATTTATATAAAAATAAATCTATATTGTCGATTTGATTCAATATACCAATATAATCAAATTATTAATTGATTAGCAGATAACCAAAATATTTGCCAAACAATCTCAAAATCAAATATTACATAACAACATTGCAAATTACCAACTTATTAATTTGCAATATAAAAATAAACAAATACGGGAAAAATATAATAAGATCGGATACACCAAAAAATGTGTGAATTATTGAGTAAATCTTTGTCATTACAAAATAGAATAAGTGTTATTTACACACATTTAAAAATTCACATGAATCAAAAGCAATTTATTGCCTCTGTTATTATTTTCATATCACATAATGGAATTTAACTAAAGTATACTTTGTTTATCTTCTTCTCGTATAAATTTAGTGTAGATCGATGTTGTCCAATCATCCTACTTTCGATTTAATTTTCAATTAAACAGATATACGATTTATATGTATTTAATTCAATTCAACATGAAGTGCGGATTTCGTCTGATCATGGATGTCACTAGAACTAAAAAAAAACTACCCATGAAGATGCGTACAAATTCAAATAATTGAACACTAATTTGAAACTGAAAACAAGAATTAATTGGAAATTCTATTTCACGATGAGGATTTCTGACAGATCCTCCTGATTATTTCAAAGGGGAATCATCAGGATATTGTGAATGCTACAATTAATTCTTCCAACATATGAGCTTACAAAAAATATGCATCTTAGCATAGGTGATTCAAATAAAAATAAGGAGCTGACTGCTTTTGCTAATTGAATAGCAAGCATAGAGATGGAACCCATGGGAGATCCAACGATGGATGTAGTTTGATAGACATACTTGATGATATATTGTTGGAACCCACTAATGATCCTATTGTTGCAATTCTTGAGAGAACATATTTAAGGATGCAACTGATGACCCCAGTTATTTGAAGGATAAGGCTATAATAGCCCCAATGTTGGAGGTGGTTGAGTTTATTAATGAGTAAATGATGTATTTGAATGTGATTGATGGTCAAACATACATACAAATTTGATTTCAATAATGATTTTTATTCGATCTCCACACCCTGAGATTTCTAAGCACTGTAAATGTTTTAGAGTATTGAACCATGAGTCGAATCTTATGATATGAACCCCAGTCATGGTGTTGCGGAATACTGACAATTCTATGGGTTGTGCAATGGTACTAGATTGGTTGTCATAAAACTCTGCGCTCATGTGCTTAAATGTAATGTATTGACTGAATCTAATGCAACAGAGAAGGTATTGATACCTTGAATGACTAACATCGTCCGATTTTAGAGTACTTTTCAAAGTTCAACGGAACCAATTTTCCCTAGTGGTTTGTTATTCTATGACGATTAACAAGAGTCAGTAAAAGTCTTTATCACATGATGAATGTTCTTGAAGAAGTCGGTGATCAGTCATTACCAGTTGTATGTTGTGTACCGTGTCACTAATCGAAAGGACTTGAAAGTATTAGTTTGCGGGAAAGATAATGTGTGTATTGGGCACAAAATATTATTTACAGAGAAGGTTTTAACAATATATAGTAGTGTTCTTTATTCTTAATTTTCTTTATTAACAAATCTCTCTTATACTTATAAGAAAAAATGAGAGCTCTCATATGCATGACACGTGGCGGTTTTTTCACTTCTGAAGCTTAGCTAAATGCCTTCCACGTGGCCTTGTGTTGAGGTTGAGCGTGTTATTTTTTCACTTACTGCTTTCTTTTTTTTTTTCCCTCAATTTTTTTTTCCTTAGTCAGGGCGAAACGACGTCGTTTCATGTAGCTTATATGTTAAGAACAACTGTAGCTAGATAAATCAAACAAGCAACACTCGTTTTTTCCCGTCTTTCACCATCATTCATAGCACATCATAACCTAAATCAACCATAACCTTGTTTACCTCTTCCTTCCACCCGATATGCCTCTTTAGCCGCTCTGACGAACACATTTGGCCTCAAGGTCCATCCACCGACGACGCAGTCTAATGACAAGTGGGGCCCACTCTTCAACTGGTGGTCTGATGTTTCGTTGTTTGAGAAGCCGACGGCCGTTGTGGTGGAAAAGGAAAAAACGTCGCCTCAGCTGGGATAACGACGGCCGCGGGCATTCATATTCTTCTTGCTCTCCCTTCGATTTGAGAGAAAGATCCTTTTCTCTGAAGAAAATTTCAAAAGATTTATTCAAATTTTACGATCATTCACGATTTGTGTTTTCTACAGCGCATGCCTTGGTGATTTGGAAGTTGTTCGCCCATCTCATGGATCGAGATCCGTCGTCGTTTGCTCCAGGAAAGGTCTTTCCACATCTTCTTACAATTTCAGCCGCTCAACGCGATTTTCTCTAATTTCAGCTGCTCAACGTGATTTTTACAAATCATTTTGTTTGACTATTTCCTATAGCGATGTTGTTCAGGTCAAGTTATCTCCTAAAGCACCCACTCCTAAAACACCGAAGCCCCCCAGCTGGAAAGATGTGCCCTCCACATTTCCCTGGTTTAGAGGAGTCGCCGTCCTAACGAGGTAATTCTTCAGCTGTTGTGTAACTTTTTTCCTTAATATTGCCTTGATTTTTTCTACTGTGTGTGCGCGAGTGTGTGTCTTTGTGAAGAAAGCTGGATTTCAAATATCCTAAAACTAGGCTTGTAAACAAATTAAATTTTTTTGATTCGATTCGATATTCGAATTCGATATTCGTGATTCGAATTCGAAATATTCGAATTCGAATAATGTTTTATATTCGAAAGTTAAACGAATCCGAATTTGAATTTGTAGATATTCGATTCGAAATTCGAATATTCGATTCGCTAACAATAATTATATAAATTTTATAAATTATATATAGGATACATTTTTTTTATAATATATATGTATATATATATTGTTATATTCCTACTATTTTTATGACATAAAAAGTTAAAACATCATAAATTAACAATTTTTTCTAAAAATATATGAAAAATAAAAATTATTTTTTGTAATTATAATACTTTAATTATAGTTTTTTTAAAAAAAAAACGAATTTCGAATCGAATCGAATATGTTCGAATATTCTAAACAAATCGAATACGAATCAAAAAATTAGTTCACTAACGAATCGAATACGAATTTGAATCTTCGAATATTTTAACGAATTCAAATCGAATCTCTGAGTATTCGCTTTGATTCGATTTGTTTACAACCCTACCTAAAACGCCTTCATTAGTCTCTCAGTCTCTGAAACATTGTTGGTGAACCTAATGTTGAAGTTAGTGACATTCAATTGCATCTATTATGGATAAAATTGTCCAATAACATCTTTAGTATTCTTCAAGGCAACATACCGTCTATTATGCATTTGTCCTTTTCAACATCTCATGGTAACAAGTCAATGGGTGGATAAATTAATAGCAATTGCTTCTGATCAAATTAATCTGAATACTGCTTACAGACGTTGCTGCCAGTTGAAATCACTGGAGGCCCGACAATTGATTTTGTTCCTGGTAGAAAGGTACAATTAGTGAATTTTATAGAAATATAATGAATCTTCCCTATTGATTAAGGTTGAGTTGTGTCTTTCCCATTGGCCTTTTGAAACTGGTTTCAGTTACATTCCGTCCATTGACTTGTATTTAAGATGCATCCACAACAATCTTAGTAGTAGCCATCTAATTTTTTTTCATGATTCAAAGATTACTCCAAGGGAAGCGCGATGCATGCTGCTAAAGGTTTGATTAAATATTATGGGAGTTTTAGTTTTCTCATAAACCAGTATACCTTTTCTGCCATGGTTTTTAATTGAAATTCTTCTTTAACGTTGTGAGATATAAATATAGATACCCACTTTCTTCTTAAGAAATTGTTTAAGTTCTTCAACATTGATCTTACCTAAGGGTATATAGCGCCTCTGCTTGAATTTGGATACTAATTTTCAGTCTGGTTTGCTTGTGAGTGTAAACGTCTCCAGAGCTGGTTTGATGATTTTCTATTGTACTCTTGAAAGTTTAATGTTAGGTGTGCCACACCTTCGACAAGTGTTCTATCGTATGGGATTGTCTGCAGGGTCGATGTAATTGAGCTCAAAGCCACTACGCGGAAGAGGAGCATTAGAAAACGGATGGTGGCAGTGGCCACAACCTGGTTATTATCATTTCCAAATTTTAATTTGATATACTACCTACTCAACTTTGTTTTCCCTATTCAAGTTGCAACAGATAAAATAACAATGTTAGGAAAGAAAAGATTAGAGCACATTCTGAGAGATCCCGAAAGATATGGCTTTGATATTGTTTCAAGAAAGGGCACGTCCTCAAATATCTGGCTTTGGTGGCCCTTGAACTGCAGAGATAATGCATACTTCAAGTAATTTGTTTGAGCTCCCTATACTCTTGTTCTATATTTTCTGTTTGCTTGTATGTGTCTTTGGTTTACATCCCTTTTGAACCAGAGAATTGCTTAAAGGAGAATCTGAGGGCTTGCTAAAACTCCCAACCGATGTTACATTGTTGATGATCCAGAGTTTAGACGTTGTGTTTAGCTTTATGTCAAGGTGATGTATTGTAAGTAGTTACTTCTACAATCAGCACACAATAATTCTATGTGTGTGTGTGTTGCTATGCTATTAGCATTGTAAAGCAGCTCAAATATTCATTTACTTTGCAAAACCAGGTCCTCTTCTTCAAACAGTAAGTAATCAGTTGTCAAATTGATTTAGATTCAAATTTGAATCCAAATAAAATTTGGCTGTGAAAATACAAATGCTAATATTGGTGTTTGTACTACATGTCTGTCCTTAGATCTGAGATATGCTGGTTTTTGGGAAGACTACAAATAATCTTTGTCTTGGGTATGATTGTTTTTTCTTATTTCGGAAGTCTGTTGGAATACATGGAATGCTGCTTTTATGTTTCTTCTTATGTGCATCATTGGTTTTATGTGTGATCTGATGTGTTGGTTGATCAAATAAATGAGACACGATGCTCTTTTCTTTATTTTATTTTTGTTTTTTTTCTTATTTCAGAAGTCTGTTGGAATACATGGAATGCTACCTTTATGCTTCTTTTTATGTGCATCATTAGTTTTATGTGTGATCTGATGTTTTGGTTGATCAAATAAATGAGACAAGATGCTCTTTTCTTTATTTTATTTTATTTTATTTTATTATTTTTTTTTATATATTTGAGCATGTAAATGTGATTTTAGTTTTTTACCAATTCTAAAGGGTAGTTTAATACTTGTTTCTATGAAATCTTAATCTTTCCTGGATTTGTGTTTGCTTAGTTCATATTCAGAATGGTGTATGGATATCTAGAATTGTGAGTTTGATGGGTTGAGAGTGATTTTTGTAGCTTTATTTGACGGTTTAATGTAATAATATGATCAAAATAAACTTAATGATGCACTTTCTTCAGCCCACATGATGTTTTCTCACACAATGCACTCATAATTTTACAGACAAATTCTCGCGGAGGATAGAACTGTGGCTGGAGTAGAGGTGGCTCGGCACCGATGAGCAGCGTTCCAAGAGGGTCCGATTTCACTCCCCCAGTGTCCGGTGTTCGCCTATATTTTTAAAGCTCGACCGCAAGTGTACGGCTTCGCTCGTAGTATGTGGCAAGTAAGGTCGTATCCCAAGAGACCAAACAACCAATTAATCAAGTACTAGATTATGATAGTGTCAACTTTATTTAGACGATCGTAATATGAGATTGATTAACTAAACTAAGCAAATAAATCAAAAGATAAGAAATCAATAACAAGAAAACAACTAGAAAAACACTTAAGAAGAATATAAGGGAATGGTAGATTCTAAGACTATGGGTTCAATTAACAGTTGGGTTCCTTCAAATATATCACAATTAACTATTTTCTTTATCTACCCTATAAGATGATCACAAAATTAGTCTATCGTCCCTCTCGAGATCGATAAAACCGTAGATTAAATCACATATATTAGCATCTCCACTCAACACATGCAATTCAACTCCAAATAGATTAAAAGACCCAAAATCCTCACAATTACCTACTAATCTCTCGATTCAAGCAAGTGAATTATGTCAAATATTAAAGACCTAATATTGAACTCATCTCTCGAATTATGAACAATATTGTCAAACATGTAAAAGAATGGATCAAGTTCTAAACATGGAATAAGAACAAAATACTTGAATAGGGTTCAAAAGAAAAACAATCAATTATAAATAAATCATCCAAAATCCCAACATATTAATCTAGTACCATGTCTTAGAATCAAAGAAATCTAGCTACTCATGTTCGAATTCAAACACATAGACATATTCAAAATCAACATGAGAAAAACAAGTTCAAAAGATAGAAAGAAAAACTAGTAAGCTTGTCGTCGATCTTCTCTTCTTCCCAATTGCTTCTCTTGCGTGTTCTCTAGCTCCCTTCCTTGTGTAATCACGTTCTAGGGCTCAAGATCAGGTAAATATGTCTTTTTATATGTCCAAAAGTCCTCTCCTAAGCGAAAAAGGCAAAGGATTAAAAACTGCCCGCGTCGCGACACGACCTGACACGCCCGTGTCACAGGTCGTGTCACGGGTCGTGTCAGGTACCTGGCGAGGTGACATGGCCTCTGACACGGGCTGGTTGGTCGTGTCACAGCCCGTGTCACACCTCAGCATGCACGTTTTTGTCCGTTTTGCTCGTTTCATCCATTTTTCACATCCGTGCATCTATCTATCATCATCACGGGAGTCTTAGGCACTCACCATGCTCCTCCAATAGCCAAAGCTCTAAAAATATGTGAAAATATCTACAAATCGAGCACGTGTAATACCTTTCCAACAAACATAGAATTAAAGCACAAATATGCAATCTATACACCACAAATGCAACAATTAAGCTCTAGATACTATATGAATATGGTGTAAAATCACACATGAACATCCGGCGCCCATATGGGTTAACAACGAAGACGAGATGATATCGCCAGGCTTTAGAACTTGTCAGCGCTTTTCGAGGTTCGTATAGAATGGCAATTGAATTTGTCTTACAACAGTTTCAGAGGGACACAACTCCAGAAAGTGCTTCACAATCTCACGAGTTATGTGTACCAGAACTTGTCGAACGCCGAAAACTGGGAAAAGGCGATCGAGTTTGGAGAACAAATGGATAAGCTACGTGGTTTTACGGGAGGTGAGAATGGATCGACTGTTGGTGTTCCTCAAGATGGGCTCGTTGATACAGAGGCCCAGTAGCCGCAGGATAGTGAAGATAGGGTCTTGAGCTAAAATGATGTTAAGAAAAATTCTTTTACTATGTATTTCCTTTTTGTTTTATCTTTAAATTGCTTTATGATGTAAGTTGGGAAGTGGTCCCAAAAGATGCTTAAATGGTGTGTGCGACGTGAATATTGGCATAATTAGTTATGCAACATTTAATCTCTATCATCTCCCTCATTTCTGCACTTTCCTCCATTAAACCTTCTAATATATTCAACAAGACAACATAATTCGCCTTTCTAGAAAATATAAAATTATCAAGTTGAGCATACAAATTGTAAAATCCCTACGAAATTAAACATTAATCTCATCGAGATCACAACACATTTTAACATGCAACTTTTTTTGGCCAAAAAAAAAAGGAACTAGAAAATATTGCCTGAATTCGAGCCGACTGTGCGTGCACGACTGGAATCCAACTAGTATAATAATAATAATAAAAAAAATAGATAACTTTAAAAATGTGCACATGTGCATCACTAGTTTGCATATACAAATACGGCAAATATTTAGGTGTGCCAGAGCCTTGTGTGAATTACATTTCCTCTAAAGGCGCGTGAGAGGTAAGGAGGTAAGTGTTTTTTTTTTAAAATGGGACATGTGTCCCATTTTTATTGGGTAATGAATTTCATTTATCATATTATATAAATTAAATTATCATTCATATTTTGTACCAAAAAATAAAAATAAAAATATCAAAATTCCTAATTTTTCATTCTCTACAAATAGAGATCACATTTGATATTTTTTGGAACACAATTAATTTATCATTTTTTACAATTAATTTATTTTATTGGAAGATTATGACGCAAATCTATAATTAGATGAATATGTTACATAGTAAGATGAACATGTTATAGAGTAAGATGAACATGTCATAGAATAAGATGAAAAAGTTACATTTTCACAGATGAAATTTAGATGAACATATTCTAAAATAAGATGAACATGTTACATAATAAAATGAACATGTTGTAGAATAAAATGAACATGTTACATAATAAAATGAACATGTTA
>CACSLK010030184.1:15805872-15823923 GCA_902706635.1 Striga hermonthica | reverse complement strand
AAAAAAAAAAAAAAAAAACATTAATGTCATTGTGACATATGATGCAATCGTGTAACATAAATATAATGTTGCTTGTTGTGATAAAAA
Source organism: Striga hermonthica (assembly GCA_902706635.1). Lineage (NCBI taxonomy): Eukaryota > Viridiplantae > Streptophyta > Magnoliopsida > Lamiales > Orobanchaceae > Striga > Striga hermonthica. The sequence goes on along the minus strand of CACSLK010030184.1, from coordinate 15,823,836 downwards.
TATTACAACTTAAATATTAATATTTGGAGCATAAAAACAACTAATGTTAAAAAAAAAAACGAAACAAACATAAAATAAATTGATCGAAATTAACATGAATTTTAAATCCTAAAAATTATAAATTGTTCATCAAATCGAACTAAATCTAAGCATCTTATCAAATATTTCAACTAATAAATATTTCTCTTAAACTCCACTGTCATCACCACCTTCTTTATTGTGGTCGATCAAATTTCCATCATCATCGACCTTGTCTTTACCTTTGTTGCTTGTAACATATTCATCAGCGCATTGAAATGCGTTTTGCAATTGAATTGTCCCAACAACATCATTGGTTTGAACAACCTTCAATGAGATTGAGACCTAATCTTCCAATGTAGTTTCTTACAATAACTAATATAACATACTTTTATTAATATGTAGCAATAAACAAACTTCATTGGAATAAGTTGTATTTAAACAATCAATCCAATAACATCTACAAAAATATAAGATAATTTATCATATTGAAATGTATAATGTATAATATAATTTATTACATATTTTAACTAAAAAAAAATCGAAATAAGAAATAAACAAAAAAATTATAACATACCAACCAACACGGGTTCATCAACATTATGGACATCTTCAACTTGAACATCCTAATTATGTGTACTTTGTGGCTTATGAGTTCTTTTGATATCCTTGATTAATTCAAAATCTAGAGTCATCTTGAATGGAAATGGAAAAGCTAATATTTTTTTTTTTTTTTGAATGGTTTGTGGTCGATATTTTTTATTTTCAATGTTGGTAATGTTTATATAGTCATTGTATATGTGTCATATGCCTATAAATCTAATTTAAACAATGATTTACTTAATGATTTTAAATTGATTTGGAATTTGATGGCCCAAAAAAATTGATTAGGTTTCACTTATAACAAATGATGCTTATCCAGTCGGCCATATCAACGTGATTTTTGCCAAAATTACAGGAGTGTTTTTTTTTTTTTTTTTTTTCAAACTATGTTAAATGTTTTGGATATTGTTGCAAAAATTATTTTTTTTATTTTGGTTACTATGAATTTTCAAATCTCATAATTTGCGTGTCATATTTATGCAATTATAATTTGCGAGTGATCATAACAGATTTACGGCGAGATATTTTCTGTAAATAACTATGAAATTAGTTACCATATTTACGGTGAGATATTTTTGGATCGGATAAAAGATTTGTAACCAAACGACAATCACATTTCCATAAAATTCGAACAAAATTTCGGCAAAAATATTTGCATAATAATTATAAATTATATAAAAATCATTTTGACATGTGGGGCCATTTATATTACTTATAGTAGTAAGTCAACAATTTATTTTTTAAGTCAAAATTACTATTTTTGTATTTTTCCAACAACCTCTTTATATTACTATAGATTTCGATTGTAAATTTGGTCAAAATCATGCAAAACTTATCCTGAATATTTTTTAAATTTTATTATTTTTTTTCTGCAAAATTAGTCAATTATGAATCAATTTTACAATTTTGTTCGTTTTTAGTGTACGTATATTTCCTTTCAGTTTAATTTGTTAAATATCAAGTTATAAATAATCTATTTTATAAAAAAATGTTTGTTTTTCTTGTTTAAGCTTAGTAATATCGTTGGTACCACATCATACTCGAGGTCTATTATTTGAAGAAGAGTTCATGGTTTAAAAAAAAAAAAAAAAAAAAAGAAAAAAAAGGTCTCTCGCATTTAATTGAGATATAATTATTTCGGAAGGAGTTAACTTTATACTAATAACTACATCCTGTACACATGCACAAACAAAATTATATATTACATGTATGCATACAATATACTATAGAATTTTATATTAAATAATTGATGTATTACATTTTAAATTTTAACTATATGCAAATGTGTAATATAAATATATATATTATTTAACTTATTAAATTTTGACTATATGCAAATGTGTAATATGAATATATATATTATTTAACTTACATATGAATATTTATATTGATACCATAAATTTGAATGGACAATATAATTTAGTCATCTAGAGGGATCATCCATTTAATTAGTTAGAAAATTATTACAATTATTTCTATCTTTATTATAGCAATTGTCTAAACGGTTGTAATGTGTTTAATTATGGCACTCATGCCAATTAAATAATATTAGATAAAAATAGTTTAAAAAGACAAAAATATCATATTTTAGAAAAAGTATTTTAAAGAAAAAAAATTGCAATACAATTATTTATAAGTATGTAACTTCCACGTACAATTTAATGTAAAATTATAATCAGTTAGTGTTAGTAGTAATATTGTATACTAAATTAGTTTAAAATTGTTATTACATTTTATTAATGTAAAATGTAACGTTCTACATTAATTGAAAAAAAGAGTGGGAAAATTATGAAGGTTTTATTAAATAGGTTTTATTTAATGCATTTGTCAGCAATTATATATATATATATATACAATAAAATAAGATATGTTACAATCAGACGGATCTAGGTATTTTGCTCAGAGGGGCTCGATTTTAAATGATATAATGAGCTTGTAGTTTAAGTCGAAATGCTAATTTTATATGAGAAAGTATTTATTATAAATATATTTGACGATATGTGTACCATCAAGTATTTAAAAACCTTAAAAAAATTGTAACCCTCAAACTTCAAAAAAAAAAAAAAAAAAAAAAAAAGGTGAGATTTTATGTATTTTTAATTTTTTAAAAAAAAAGGATAAAAAAAAATACATTTGCAGTACATTGTGTTCATCAAGTGAACGACTTTTAAGAAGAAAAAACAAACAAACAAAAACTTTTGCAGCACATTTCAAAGAATATTAAAAAGAAAATAAATAAATTTAAAAATATGTTATTACACACAAAAAAAAAAGTAAAAAATCAACATTAAAAATTGTAACAGTACTTAATACGAGATTTTATAAATTACTAACTCCATTTACAATTAAGATATCAAAGAGTAAATCACTATAAATATTTCAAAAGTTAATCTAAAAATTTAAAATATAACTATTGTTGACACATTTTTAAATAAATAATTTATTAATTTAAATTAAATAGCATAAAAAATAATTATTAATATATCGTAAATATTTTGTACATTTTCATACCTATTTTTTTTAATATTTTATTTATATATATATAATATATAAATATTTAAGAAAAATAGGGGGGGGGGGGGGGGGGGGGGCGCGGGCCCAATACAAATCGCGAAAAAAAGAAAAAGATATAAACTATTTTTCAAAATAGGACTCATATGTAAAATAGAACAAATAATTATATCAACAATTAAAATAAAAATTAAGATCATCTACCAGTCATAATTATAAAATAACAATTTTTTTCTACTAAACTTAATTTTATGATATAAGTCAGACAATTATTATGATATAAGAAAATAAAAATAATAATATAAATTTTTAAGAAGTATTTTTTAAAAAAATTAAGTTTATTTTTTATTTTTTTATTTTTTTTAATAATAATCTATATCTATATCTATATAAAAAGAATTACCATTTTATAAAAATAGTAAGTCAAATATTTGTCAAAATCTTATCTGCATTAATTATATACTATTTATAGTAGTTTTTATTTCTTATTTTTAAATAAAATAATGGAGCATTTAATGCTGCAATTGAATGGTGAAAGTTGTTATCTTTTTATGGCACACAAAATTCGGCCAATATATTTTTTTGCAGAACAATTTGATGGAGAGATAAACACATAAATCAGAACACATTTTAAAAAGATTGCCGATTAATTTGTATCTTATTCTGGTGGATAGGTACGCATATAAAATAAAATAAAAAAAAAAATGATGTATGAAAAGATGGTTTTATAAATATAATATTTGTATGTAAATTAAAAATTGATGAATTTCCTAATTGTTACATTCACCTCATAAATTAATTCAAAACTAAACGTGAGATTTATTTTTAACAATAATGCATGTATTTATTTTTAACAATATACACGTAAAATTTACGTGAGATTTATTTCAAAATCCTACTATTTTCAATGAAATTTACGTGAGATTTTATCTCAAAATCCTATTATTTTTGTATAGAAGTGGAATTTAATATATGTATATAATAAGAATAAATTTTTAAACATGTTGTCTGAGTAAATATTTTATGTATATATATATATATAGATGTTAACTTTAAGTGTTTTTAAATATATTTTTCTTATAAAATAGTTTAGAAAATTTTAGGTAATTTCACATTTTTATATATAATAGGATATTTATAGAGTCCTATTATTTTTGTATAGAAGTGGAATTTAATATATGTATATAATAAGAATAAATTTTTAAACATGTTGTCTGAGTAAATATTTTATATATATATATATATATAGATGTTAACTTTAAGTGTTTTTAAATATATTTTTCTTATAAAATAGTTTAGAAAAATTTAGGTTATTTCACATTTTTTAAGACTAATATATAATATTTTAGGTACTTTTATATACTTTTTTCGGTTGTAATATTATTAACACATATAATATTTTAAATACTTCTAAAAATATTTGGACAAATTTTTTACACATTCTCTAGATAAAAACATATTTTCCTTACAAAATGGTTTAGAATACTGTTAGGTGACTTCGCACATATTTCAAAAATAAAATAGAATATTTCAGATACTTGTGCATATGTGATATAATATTTTATATAAAAGGAGAATAAGATTTATAATTCCCGATAAAAAAACATTAAATACATATTTAATCTTAGATATAAATTTTCATTTTATTTGTTATATAATACTTCGGTTTGCATTAATCTTATTTGTAAATTCGATAAATGAAAACTACAAGGACTTAGAAAAAACTAATTTTTAATTCTATAAATAAGTTAGGTCATCATTCTCAATATCAACTCAATATTTATTTTGTATATACTATCATCTCAATATTTATTTATATATATTTTATATATTTAGTGTAAATCTTTTCTTTTTCAGTCAATTAAGTGCAATAATAACTTTATTTAGGCTCATAATATTTTATATATTTTTAAACATATTATTTCGAAATTTTTGTACACGTTCTATCTATATATACATTTATATGTTATGCATGTACATATGTAAATTTAAATATTGTTAGACATGTTTTCATAAAAAATAATGTAGAAGATTTTAAGTGATTTCACATGTTTTTAAATAGTTTAGACATATTTTCTTTACAAAATAGTTTAGAAAAATTTTAAGTAACTTCAATCTTTCAATAATGATATATAAAATTTTAGATACTTTTCCTACGTTATATAACATTTTAAGCATTTTAATATTTTAAACATACATTTTTGAAAATTCTTTTATACAAATTTTATGTATACGACAAATTATATCATATATTAACTCCACATCTCTAATTTATAATTATTAGTTAATATTGTTTACCTTCCTCTTTAACTTATAATTATTATTTAATATTATCTATCCGTGCATCGCACGGGATACACACTAGTTTTTAATCAACACTAGTATATTTACGGGTGTTGTACTAACATATGGACACTAATAATATATTGTACAAAAAGCTTATGTAATTGTTTTTAATTAATGTACTATACGAGAAGGTTACATATTTATTTATTTTTTTTTTTTTTTATAAGTATAGCATATTACTTCGTGTGGTTTTATTTTAATTAAAAGATTGTGTTCAAAATATTGGGTTAATGTAGAAAAAAATGGTGGAATTTGGTGTTGAAAAATGTTGAAAGCTGAAGTTTAAAACCCTATACGGCTATGCTATGCCCATCACACTGTAAGAAGCAAAAATGTTTTCTCCCCCTTCTAGGAAATCCTCCTTCAGTGCCCGCAAAAATGTCGCTAACCGGAGAGACGACGATTCTACTCCGGTGGCTGGCGACCGGAGACCACTGCTCGACAGCCCAGCCGTCCCCAACCGCCCCGCCACTGGGACCCCCGCCCCTTGGTTCTCTCGCCTTTCCGTCCTCGCTAGGTAGTACCTCTCTTACGTGCTTCAGCTTTGTCATTCTCTGTCATTTTTCATTGACATATTTTTTTTTGGAGTAGAACAAAAGGAAATGAGAAGAGATTTTTTAGGGGTATAAATGCTCATACATCCGTGGATAAGGATACTAATTGAATTGTAGAGCTGTGGGTGACTGAGCTGAGTCGAGTAGTTTATTTGTGTGTGTTAGGGTTTAGGGGTATAAATGCTCATACATCCGTGTTTGTTTGTTTGTTTTTTTTTTTGTTCTCGTTTTTTGGTAGTTGTGGTGGTGGTGGTTGTGGTTTGGGTTTGATTTAGCTGCTAACCTCTTTATGTGCAATGGTATGTTTCTGGACGGCTATTGAAGTTAAACTACCCTGGGACATAGAGTTTAGCCTTTAGTCTTTCAATCACATCTTGCAACTTTTGTGGTTTTGTTCCTGTAGATAACTTTGAGCCCAAGAATATCTGCATAAGCTTCTATTTGTTTGTGTGTAGGTTAATGTTTACAGTTGAGGGACACTGCAAAAGCTTAAGCACCAGTTCTATAAAGATTATTATGGAAAATCCATATCCTGTCCAAGTTTTCTTGTAGGCAGAGTCACCTTTCACACTTCTGAGCCACTTTCCTAAAGTTTTTCTACATTATTCTACCGTAATTTTTGGTTCAGTAGTAACCTTACAAACCCTTGGCAGATAGGTTTTGTTGTATTTAGCTCCAGAATTCTTAATTTGAATATTGAAGCTTTCCCGGTTTTAGACTTTAATATAGATAATAAAGGAGACATTTGTGATCCATTAGGACTTGTTCCTTTTATGATGAATATTTGTACAAAAGATTGATATTGAATCTTCTCTTCGTATACTGGGAAGAAACAAGGACCTTGATGTTTAGTAATTACACTTTTGGACCCTGTTTTTTAATGTACCCAGAACCCCCCAGCCAGCCAAGAGAAGTGACAAAGGAGATGACGTAGATGCTGCTAAACCTGTCTATGTTGGGGAGTTCCCTCAAGTTGTACGTGATGCACAAATGAGAGTTCAGAATTATGTTCATGGTTTGTACAGTAAAAGTTTTATTCTGGAAACATAGTATTGTTAGATTATTTTTCAATTATTATTTTTTATAAATATTTCTAATACTAGTTCGTCTGGCAGCTGGTGCATCTGTCACTGGTGGAATGGACAAGGAGACATGCCTAGCATGGATCATATGTGGAAACGGTCTCTTTATCTGGAACTTCTTATCATCTGCTGCTTCAAGAAAATGTATCGACATTGACCTGACGTCTGTTAAAGAAGAAATTGGAGATGTGAGCAGCAACTCATTTCGACCTAACAATTGGTTAGTCCGTTTTGTCAACTGGGACAGCTTGAAGAAAGTTGGTAGCATCACTGTCCAACAGCTCAATTCTGCTGGGATTATATTGTGTAACAAAAAAACTGGTGCTCTACTTTTCTGGCCAGATATCTCAAATGCTAATAGGATGCTTCCATCCACGTGTCTTGCCTTTTCCGACAAGTTTGGCAATAAGGCTGCAAAATTATGTTATATTAACTCTTTGATAACTTCACCTGTCTCGTCTACCAACAAAAGTTGTATTGCACTTGCATGTAGTTCTGATAGTGAACTTTGGAGATTCTTCTGTAGCCCTTCTGGTATTCAATTTGAACAGATTGAGCATGGCATGTCAAATAAATTATCTGAAGGAAATGATAACGGTTCGTCTGTGGCAAGTAAAGGCTATCCTAGGTCACTGATTTGGCAGTTTTCTAGTCATTCATCGGATGACACTACAAAACAGTTCCTTCTGCTAACTAATCACGAGATACAGTGCTATGCAGTAAAGCTTTCCTCTGATTTAGATGTGGTAAAGCTTTGGTCTCATGAAATCATCGGCACTGATGGTGATTTGGGTATACAGAAAAACCTTGCTGGCCAAAAGAGGATTTGGCCTCTTGATTTGGCTGTTGATAGTGATGGCAAGGTAATAACTGTTCTAATTGCCATCTTTTGCAAGGATCGGGTGACCAGTTCAAGCTACACTGAGTATTCCCTTCTGACCATGCAATACAAATCTGGAGTAGATATAGCCAAGCCAATAGGCAAACAGATACTGGAGAAAAAGGCCCCTAACCAAGTTATTATACCTAAAGCTAGAGTAGAGGATGAGGAATTTTTGTTCTCAATGAGATTAAAGGTAGGTGGAAAGCCGGCTGGTTCTGCTATTATACTCTCAGGCGATGGTACTGCAACTGTTTCCCACTATTGGAGAAACTCCACCAAGCTTTACCAGTTTGATTTGCCCAATGATGCTGGAAAAGTTCTTGATGCTTCAGTATTCCCTTCCCTTGAGGAAAGTGAAGATGGAGCTTGGGTTGTGCTCACCGAGAAAGCTGGAGTTTGGGCTATACCTGAGAGGGCAGTTTTAATAGGAGGAGTTGAACCACCCGAACGAAGCTTGTCACGTAAAGGGAGTTCTAATGATGGATCTCTACAGGAGGAAAGAAGGAGCATTTCTGTTGCTGGAAACATTGCTGCAAAAAGAGCCAGTTCAGAAGCTTGGGAAGCAGGTGATAGGCAACGAGCGGGTTTAACTGGAGGTGCACGTCGTATCCCTCAAGACGAGGAATCGGAACCTTTACTAAGCCAGCTTTTCCATGAATTTCTCATGTCTGGACAGGTTGACGGTGTGCTTGATAAATTGAAAAATTCAAGGGCTTTTGAAAGAGAGGGAGAGATAAATGTATTTGCCAGGATGAGCAAATCAATTGTTGACACCTTAGCTAAACACTGGACGACAACCAGGGGATCTGAGATTGCTCTATCTGTTGTGTCCACTCAACTTGTTGATAAGCAACAAAAGCATCAGAGGTTTCTTCAGTTCCTTGCTTTGTCCAAATGCCATGAGGAATTGTGTCACCGACAGAGTATGATCATTTTAATTATTTATATTATGTTATGCTGCCCTTTTTTTTTATTCATTTTCATTCTGCTTTTCTTTTATATTTCTGAAATTTGCTCTCTCTCTCTCTCTCTCTCTCTCTCTCTCTCTGATGATGTTTTGTTGTTTATTCTCTGACCAGGACAATCTATGCAAATTATCATGGAACATGGGGAAAAGCTTGCCAGCATGATTCAACTGAGAGAACTTCTAAATGCAATTAGCCATGCTACCGAGTCTGGGGTTGGCTCCTGCTATGACTCAGATGCTCGGACTTCTGGAGCTCTATGGGATCTTATCCAGTTAGTTGGTGAGAGGGCCCGCCGGAACACAGTTCTTTTGATGGATAGGGATAATGCTGAAGTATTCTATAGTAAGGTGTCAGAGCTCGAGGAATTGTTTCATTGCTTAGAGGGAAATCTAGAACATATCATCTCCCAAAATATGCCTATTATTGTGCAATCTCAAAGAGCTTGTGAACTTGCAAATGCATGTGTTACAATCTTCCGTGCATCCGTTGACTATAGGGCTGATCACCACCTGTGGTACCCTCCACCCGAGGGCTTGACACCGTGGTATTCAAAATTTGTTATGTGGAGTGGGCTGTGGAATCTTGCATCATTCATGCTTCAATTGCTCAGTGGAACAAAAGAGCTTAAAGATTCTGTCATATTTGATTTTTGCTCGAATCTTGTAGTACTCTCAGAGATACTACTTGAATCATATGCTAATGCTATCGCAGCAAAAATGGAACGGAAAGAAGATCATCGAAGTCTGTTGGAGGAGTACTCAAAATGTAGAGATACCCTTCTCGACTCCCTTTATAAGCAAGTGAAAGATTTCATACTGGCGAAATCACTGGTAACTACTTTGAATTAATTTTTAGATTGCGGAGTCATATGAGGTTTCAGAACTGACAAAATGGTTGAATACACATTTCACAATATAATTTTATCCCTTCAATTTAATTTATCCTCCTACACTTTCTTTAATAGTAAACATATTCACTGGAGTTATGTAGCATCCCAGCTCATATATTTTGCTTTTATTTGCGATTCATTTGTTGGTTTTATTTGGATGCACTATAATCGTTACCTGTTTTGCCGTTGCAGGATACAGCTGAGGAAAATGAGGAATTGAATAAGGATACTATGATGACATTTTCTTCAAAGTTATTGTCAATTGCAAAACGCCATGAGGGCTATCAGACTATGTGGAACATATGCTGTGACCTCAACGATTCCGAACTCCTCCAGAGTCTCATGGTATAAACTTAGAACTAAGTTATAGTACCAAATTGCTTGCAGAAGACAAATTTTGTCTGTTGACCTCACTATATATATGTGTGTGTGTGTGTGTGTGTCTATATATACACATATTGCTTCTGATGCGTCATTTTGTTAATAAAAAGCTGCTCAATTTATTTATTTATTTTTTATTATTATTTTTTTTTTATCATATGAGCTTTTAATGAGAATTGTAATTTGAACTTCTATTTTGCAGCATGAAAACATCGGACCAAAAGGAGGTTTCAGTTGCTTTGTCTTCAAACAACTCTATGATAGCAAACAATTCTCAAAACTAATGCGGCTGGGTGAAGAGTTTCATGACGAGCTTGCTACATTTCTGAGGCAGCATCCCGATCTTCTTTGGCTTCACGAATTGTTTCTTCGTCAATTTTCTTCAGCTTCTGAAACTTTACACGCATTATCTACTTTATCTCTTCCTAAGGATAACAGATCAGTTTCAGATACTGATGAGACTGAACCTAGTAGCCAACAACCTAAATTAACTTTGGCTAGGAGAAAGCATTTTTTGAATCTCGCAAAACTATCAGCAGTGGCAGGTACTGGCTATCTCCAGCTGTAATATGCTACAAAATCTTATGATTGTGATTGCTCTTTGGCTGTGTGATCTCTATTAAGAATTGTGCCCTCCAAAAAGAAGTATCGAATAGGGTATTTAGGGGTTCCATTAATCATATAATCCAATGCCCTAGAGGAAATTAAGAAGTCCAAAATTTGTGGTAGATGCAGTGTCATTCTTTCTTTCTGGTAGAAGGATGCAATACTTAATTTTTTGGTGTTCTTTATTATTTTTTACCATGTTGTTTGCACCTGAAGTGGTGATACCAATCTGTGAATCTGTCAGGAAGAGAAGTTGGCTATGAGCTAAAGGTGAAGCGTATTGAAGCTGATCTGAATATTCTACAAGTACAGGTATTTAGACCAATTTGCATGTTTGTGTTGTTAACTGACATGGAATGAGAAAAAAGTTTTGCCGAGACCAATATGTTGGGATTTAGGTTATCTATACTGTTTCTCATATTTTGATAACATGCCTAATCACTAGAGCCAAATACTCGGAATAATATTTTCTCTGGACTAACGTTCTCGTACTCTTAATAAAGGAAGAAATAGTGAGGCTTCTACCTGACGATGATGAGGAAAAGCAATTGATGGAGCAGCAGCTTCTTGATCCAGTGGATCTCATCAAAATGTGTCTTAGAATCGAGAAGCGGGAGCTTTCTTTGCGAGCCTTCGATTTATTCTTGTGGACGAGTGCGTCCTTTCTCAGACGCAACACAACGGTTTTGGAGGAGTGCTGGAGAAATGCTGCAAGTCAAGATGATTGGGAGAGACTTTATAGCTTGTCCATGAATGAGGGCTGGAGTGATGAGAGAACCTCTGAGGTTCTCGAGCAAACTGTACTTTTCCATGCCGCTAGCAAATGTTATGGGCCCCGCTCAAAAACTTTTGATGTGAAATTCGATGAGGTGTTCCCGTTGAGGCAGGACACGGATATAGGCCCCTCTGTGGAAGGGGTCATCATGCAGCACAAGGATTATCCAGATGCAGGCAAGCTGATGCTGACCGCTATCCTGCTCGGGAGTGATCAGTGACCGAGGGCCTTATTTCATGGAGGGAAAAGATAGTTTTTGTCTCAGGTTGTCTTGTTGGTCTTGTGTCAAAGTTGGATTTGGGATTTTGGTACCCAACTTTTGCAGATTGAGATGGCTATTGGCAGGGGGGGGTTGGGTGTAAGGTTTTTGTGTTCAACATTGAAGGAGAAAAAAAATGAAAAATATTTTACCCTTTTCATAGTCTGAGATTTCTGCATATAATTAAACATATGTTACTTTTACTCACCATAGCATTTTTATAATCAATAATTATTAAACATACTTATCACTTTTGGTCATCCATTATGTCATATAATTTTGTCAAATAGTTTGTTAAATCATTAATAGAAAGAATGAACTGTCGAACGTACATTTGGTGGTCTTATAGATATGGGATAAAATTGCTATATAGCTGCCTGCCAATTCGGATTTCTGAGTGTCCACGTGGCAAAATATAGACCTGGGCTTGCCTTGTAAAAAATCTTGAGGGGAAATCTAAATCCCCAAAACCAACCAATCAGTGCATGCTGAGGTGTACACATCTCTAATCCGCAACTCCATTATATAATAATAATCTATGTACCTACCCAGCTTCAATTTCATTCACATTACATACAATTTTTTCTCACTTTCACTTAGCTCAAATAGAATAAAAATGGCAGCAGCTTCAGGCATCCAACAATCCGCATTTGCTGGCCACACTGCTTTGAAGCCACAGAATGAACTCATCAGAAAAGTCGGCAACCTGCGCGGCGGCCGCATCACCATGAGGCGTACTGTGAAGACTGCTCCGGAAAGCATCTGGTACTATTTATCTTAACATTCATCAGTATCTATATATAATAGTTTAGTTTAACCTTAGAAAAGGAGTGCTTATTATTGTACAAATATTTGAGGAAATTTTTTCCTAAATATATATAATTTGACTGTGGAAATAGGTATGGGCCAGACAGGCCCAAGTACTTGGGCCCGTTCTCGGAGCAGACCCCATCATACCTCACCGGTGAATTCCCTGGTGACTACGGGTGGGACACTGCTGGGCTGTCAGCCGATCCAGAGACGTTCGCCAAGAACCGCGAGCTTGAAGTGATCCACTCCCGTTGGGCCATGCTCGGCGCTTTGGGCTGCGTCTTCCCCGAAATCCTGTCCAAGAACGGCGTCAAATTTGGTGAGGCCGTGTGGTTCAAGGCAGGGTCTCAGATCTTCTCAGAAGGTGGGCTCGACTATTTGGGCAACCCGAACCTGATCCATGCCCAGAGCATCCTAGCTATTTGGGCCACCCAGGTTGTTCTCATGGGCTTCGTTGAAGGGTACAGAGTCGGAGGAGGCCCACTTGGAGAGGGCCTGGACAAGATCTACCCTGGTGGGGCGTTCGACCCGTTGGGCCTGGCTGATGACCCGGAGGCCTTTGCCGAGTTGAAGGTTAAGGAGCTCAAGAATGGGAGGCTGGCAATGTTCTCCATGTTTGGGTTCTTTGTGCAGGCCATTGTCACTGGAAAGGGCCCAATTGAGAACCTGTATGACCATTTGGCTGACCCAGTGGCTAACAATGCATGGGCCTATGCCACCAACTTTGTGCCTGGAAAATGAGAGAAGGAATGAATATGTAAAAGAGAGAGAATGTGGAGTTACATGGGATGTAATACTGTTTATTATTAATGTTAAATGAGAGTGTTCACTGTCTGACGTGTATATGCTTTACTAGTTGTTGCATTTTGAGTTTGCTACAGTAGTCAACTAACATAAACAGCCAGCAGCACCTTTATAAGTAGAAAATTGCACCATTGCCAATACAGTTAATTAGAAATAGAGATTTGCGACGACTCACAGAAAGTATAGTGTGTATTTGAACAATCACTTAAAAAAAAATTCAGTAGTATTTAAACAAATATATAAATCATAAGCAATTGGACATATTAAAAAACCAACCTTCACAGTCACTACTTTTTTTTCACTCTGGCTGCACGCCAAATTACCGGACTTACTATGTTTTGCTGAAAGGAATGCAACAGCACAATAAAAATGGCTTTTAAAAAATTTTGGTGTTGAAAATGAAACTGTAAACAGTCAACTTTTGTACATAATAATAAAAAGATATATTACTTTTGATTCATTTCACGAAATGTTAACAAGTCAGGATATATATATGTCTGAGGTTGGCAGTGAGCCATCAGTTGAAACATATTACATTTTAACTGCTCTCTTCTGTAATGAGGGGCAGAAGTCGTGAGGTGGACGAGTCGGTCCAACTTATGAAGGAGAAAGGGCTGATTTCCAATGAGGCCATATATTGCTCTCTTCTCAGTGCATACTAAATTATTTAGACCGAATAAAGTTGGTTGAACATATTTGTTTCAGAAAAACGGTGTTGTAAATAGCAACACACACACATATAGTAGACCAATTATTTTAGACCGACTAAAGTTACGAATGCAAGGATGAAATTATAATAGTAAGTACCCCGACAACATAAGGTAGTTGTTGTTGTAGAATTAACCTCGAGTTGTGACTACACGAATAATAGTCCTAAGCATTAGTTTGAGTATTGTTGGGGTTTGGAGTTTTGTATATGACTGGTCTTAGATGATGCTGCAGCACTTTTTCTATAACTTGGATTGACATGAAGAAGAGCTTGTCTTGTGGGGTGTTCATTAACTGGCAGGTCATATTTGAAAGTTGCGCGCATTGTCTAGCTCTTCTTTCTTGCCATCATTTAGATCTCGAATATTGTTACTCCTCTTTTTTTTTTCCATTTCCTTTAAATTTCTTTGCCTCACAATTCCGGCCATTTTTTTTTTTTTTTTTTCAAAAGTACAGAGCCTTGTTGTAGTAAAGCTCAAATTCGGCAAAGCTTGTATATATACTTAGAAGAGTAAATTCATTTGTATTATGCATATTTGTACTGTCAATTCAAATAGAAATTTGAATTATCCTTTTCTTTGTTTATTTATTCACTTGGAAATGTACTCCTAATACTTTATGTTGGGGGGGGGCTTGTTTGTGACTAAAGGTGTGTAATAAGACTCTATTGACACACCACAAGACAACACACATAAGTCCATATGATTCTCTTATCCTTTTGCTAATCTATCTATCTATGAATTCATCATTACAGATTGTTTATTCAAAGGCAGCCCCCACAAGAAACCAAAGTGAATGATTATATGTTTTGCATCTAAAAACCAAAAAAAGGTACAAAAAGAAAGGATGAGTTTATGGAAAACCATTGAACCCCACATTATTATTAGACAACAAAAGAATGGAACTGTTTTTGAGTGTCAACAAAATGCTCAAAACCAAACCATATATATTCCTCCAACCACATCCCTCCAATAGCTATGCCTATGCATCATCCACAAGCTCTTTTTTGGCCTTTTTCCCTCACCATTTACCTAAGAATTAAGGTCCTTTTGCCTTCACTCCCTCACCCTTAACAACTTCATTCCATAGCTTTCTCTATTGTTTTTCTTTTGGATTTATTTATGCTGCACAGTTGCTCACATACTCCTTCTTGCATAACTCATCCATCCATCCATCCATCCATCCATCCATCCATCAAGAGACAGAGTGAGAGAGAGAGAGAGAGAGAGATTTAAATTACATTTGTCAGCTCATTCTCTGTCTATATATATATGTGCAACAAAAGCACACTCCTGAGAACACACACACACAACCACCAACAGAAATACTCACACATACACATTGGCTTCAAAGCACTTCATTGTCCACAAAAATTCGGATTGTTTCCGGGCTGATCGATTACGATTATTATTACAAGTTAAAAGAAGAACAAATCATGGAAAATCATAATAAGTACTCATCAGCCGTTGGCTCGTCTATCGTGTTACTACAGGAACGGTTCAAGCAGCTGCAAAGGTTGAAAGACATAAGGCAAGAAAGGCAGCTCCTCATCAACCAGCTCTCTCAATCGATCAACGGCTGTGATGGGCCACTCAATCCATGCACGAACTCTCCACCACCCGATGCAGCTTCTCATGATCCTCTAGCTCTTGGGCTCGAATCTAATCACACGCCACGTGTTCAAGCTGTCAAGCCTGTTTTACAACGGCTAACTGCATCTGCAATTAGGGGCAGACATAATGATTTCTATGAGGTCGATTCTGATGCTGTTGATACGTCCCTTCATCTCTAGACTTCAAATGTATATATGCATAATTAATCTGTGATCAGAGTCTGTTTTCGTACTTCTTCTGTAATAAAATGGGACAATTATGAAGTATAACAGGACAAAAAGGTATTTACTCATGGAGGAACTTGTAACTGATGAAGATACATAATGCTGATAAGAAACAAGGTAACCAGGACATATATTTTATTGTCAAAAAAAAAAAAAAAAACATAGCATGCAAAATACAATATGCTTAGCCTCTAGGGGTGAGAATATATAACTCGGTTGGCTGTCAATGAATACAAGGTAAATGATTTATTTTGTGTTCATACAATTTTTGTACTCTGTCTTCAACAACTTCAAATTTTAGAGGAAGTGACTTAGTTGGTGCAAAAGAAAAAACAAAAGGCAGAGAAGTATTTCCAAGTCTGAGAAGCTTTTGTACATTCTTTGGCCAACAAGCACAGACCGGCATCACATAAGAACTTACATAATTTTTTCCCTTTTCATTCTTGCATATCAATCCCAAACTTACAGAACTGATAACATATCTTGGATTTTCTTTTTTTTTTTTTGGCCTATTACAAAAGGTAAAAGGGGTAATCAGAAAGTTCTAGTTACCCAATGAAATAACAAATAAACCAGTATATGGAAAAATAAACAATTAGATGGCCAGGTTTTCTTCTCATTACATTCCTTCAGAAGGCTTTGTGGTGAGTCCAAATCCAAAGGGGAAAAGGGGATCATAATGTGCATCCCCAAAGTTCATTGGCAGTTGATCGACTCTCTTGAACCATGTTCTGGGCAATTTCCCGGTAAAACCATAGTCCCCAAATAGCACATCAGCTACACCTTGTCCTTGAGAACCAGGCAACCATGCAGCCACAAGAGCATCAATGTTTGGAAGATACGGCTCAATGACTAGCGGCCGTCCCGAAATTATAATCACAACACACTTCATTTTGCTGCATACGCTATTCATTGTGGTAAGACCCGGTTCTGGAATAGTTAGGTTCGTGTTGTCTCCATATTGCTCCGCATACGTGTGCTCCCCCACCACCACAACAGCGTATGAAAACTCGTCCGCATTCAATGATTCAACATCCGGTTTTGCGCTGTACACGATTTCTGTACTTGGGTCAACCGTAGTTGAGATGGCATTCAATATAGTGGTTCCTGATCATTATATATTATAACAAGAGAAGGTGATGAATATTCTTACTACATTAATTAATATCAGATATGAAAAAAAGGTACAAATTATATATATTTGGTAGATTAATTCTTGATTGATTAATTCTAGAATACATACCACTTATGAGGGTGTTGTTGTCGACGCCCTACCAGTCGACAGTCCAACCACCACATTGTAAACCGAGATTGTTGGCATGAGTTCCGGCGACCAAGATTTTCGATGTCTTTTTGGGGAGTGGGAGCAAAGGACTGTTTGAATCTTCTTTTCCATTCTTCAAGAGAACAAGTGATTTTCTCACAGCCTCTCTTGCCAATTCTCTGTGAGCTTGTGTCCCTATAAGACCTGTCAAGCTATAATCAGCTAAAGGATTCTCAAAGAGACCCATACTGAATTTGACCCTCAAAATCCTTCTCACTGCATCGTCAATACGGCTCATTGGTATCAATTTGTTGTTCACATGAGAAGTCATGAGCCGGATAAATTCTGTGATATTTGGTGGAACCATCACCTGGATCATACATACAATCAAACCGCACAACTCAGTCTCGTCTACTGTTGCATTAATGTTGTAAGAAGTTTCATTATATATGGAGATATATAAGAAAAATGTGATTTATATGCATACCATGTCTACACCAGCATTAATTGTTGCTAGAAGTGAGGTTGAATAGTTAGAACCCCATGGATAAGTCATTCTGTCCACGCCCTGCCAATCCGAAATGACGAATCCCTGAAAAAATTGAAAAATAAATAAATAAATTGATCATAAGTACTAGCTAGTCAATTTACTAAATCTATAATTTT
>CACSLK010030184.1:15795168-15805866 GCA_902706635.1 Striga hermonthica | reverse complement strand
TTTTTTTTTTTTTTTTTAAATTTAGATTAACGCATACTCTAAATTTAAGGGTGGATTTGAGGAATTGTGTGACGAGATTTCTGTTGGAATGCATTTTAACGCCGTTCCAGCTTGAATAAGACACCATTATAGTGGAGACACCCTTGATGATAGAGTGGTAGTATCCCGGCATGTGAATGCTCGTTAATCCTTTCCAATCAGTGAATGTGTTGTTCTCATCAATCCCATTAATGGTGCCACCATCACCAACAAAGTGTTTTGCACATGCCACCACTTTGTCTCTGCAAATATTTTTGATACCAAGCAAATGACCAGTTGATCACATCATATATAAAAACTTCAAAAAAATTTTGTCCCTAAAATTCACAAGCAATCATCAAAACAACAAGTTTAGTTTTGAACTTACTTTCCACCAACATAAGGGACGCCTTTGACGGGAGGTTCTCCTTGTAAACCGTAAATAATGTCCGTCATTTGTTCGGCAATCTTGTGGTCTTCACTGTAACTCTCGTAGCATCTACCCCATCTTGGGTCTCTACAAACCTATACATGAAAAAAAGAAAAACAGAATGGTTAAAATATTAATCTATATGTGATCAGTTTGAAGCCTGGCATTTATAAACTTGATTAATAATTTGGATTTAGAAAAATATGTTTATTCATCCCTTATATATGATGCATTGGAGCACGTAGATCAGTAATGTCACTTAAAAATGGAAAATTAATCGTAAATTAGTACGCACCGCAATGCAGGGCGCAAATGCATAGGGAATGCCGGTAGCTCTAGTTTCGACTGCTGTTGCAGCTCCAATCCTCTTAACTAGCTCTGGATCTCTGCAATGTATAAGCACGACAATGTTGCACGTACGTACTCTATTAATATCAATCACTTCAAAACAAGTGAAGTAGACGTGAGTAATGAAATACCTGGTAGCTCCAAGGCCAACATTGTGTGGAAAAATGGTAGCTTTATACAAACTATTATGTCCATGCACAGAGTCAATTGCGTAGAGCATTGGAATCCCGAGCCTGCTCGAGAGGGAACCTTATTGTTGGTACCCGTTGACCATGTCAACCCACTCCTCGGGTGTGGCCCTGTGATCTTCGCGAGGCGTGCTGCCAGCCGCACTAATTATGCTGCCAATGGAATATTCTTTGAGAATCTGGGGAGTGACATTGGGCCTATCGATCTGGGCCAATTGCTCGATTTTCTCCTTGAGTTTCATCTGGTTGACCAAGCTCCTGATCCGAACGTTCATGGGCTGTTTCGGGTCCTTGTAACGGGTGTCAATGGGCGGGTTTTGGGCCAAAGTGGAGGCACATGACGCTAGTAATAGGAGGAGGCCCAACATTTGGACTTTGGACGTCATCATCATGATTCTCTACTTGAATACAAATAGTGCTCTGCAGAAATTAAAATGGAAATATCATCAAAACCTGGGCACCAAATTAATTATTAGGCTAAGCATATTAGTACGAGTAACATGCATGTACGCACACACACCCATATATATATATATATATATATATATATATATATCTTATTTATTAAAAAAATTATTACTAATTGTACGTTTGGTAATTAAGGTATACTAATTAAGTTGAAAGTATTTTATTATGAGTAATAACTAAAAGGAATTAAGAGGCTTTAATTACCATAACAGTCAGACTGTGCGGCAGACTACTACTAGTCAGCTCAGCTACTTGTTTGACTTTGGTTGCCGCTGACTCGATCGTAACTTCCACGAATGTATGTAATGTGGCTAACACTTTTTACTGCTCCATTTTCTTCCTCCTTTTGTATTACTAGTCTTTTTCTTATTTTATTTTTATTATTATTTTTTTATTAAATATATATAAGCTTCACCTATATATTTTCAACACATATATACAACAGTGTACTCTTGTGACCTTCAACATTATATTGGCAATATTAATTATTCCATCCAAATTCAATGGAATTAATAATAATAATATTCCATTCGATTGCTTCTTCAAAAATATGATTGTTCATTTTGCATCAAGAAACTGTAAAACAATGAAATAAAACTCAGCTTGCTGTAACCTCATTTATTAATTATTATCTCATAATTAATTATTGAAAACTTATTAGTTACCGATGTACGTATATATATGGAGGAGAGTATCAGACAATTAAAGTTTTTGATCCAACAATCTAATCTCAATTATGGATCAAAACAACAATTATAGTTTGATGCAAAACAACATCAGATCATCAATAATCCCTTAACTGAGTCAGTGACCAAATACCAGATCATCACCATTAATATTTTGTAATTAAGAAAACTTATAAAGTGATCATTATGAATCCTTATGTATAAAGGATTAACAATTAATTAATTGGTACCATTGGATATATAGATATCTGGGCCAAGACTACATGACCAAATTAACCAGACTATTTCATAATAATGACACATCAATCAATTATAGAATTTGAATTTTATAGTTTCCCTTAGAACCCCTTTAATTAATATTTAATATCTAGTACTGTTGTATACCTTATTTGAAAAGCTACCTAAAGTAGCTTATGTGATAAGCTCGAGCTTTTTAAAAAAGCTCGTCCTACCAAACGAGACTTATTTTAATATAGGGAGCTTATAAGCTAACCAAATATGCTATAAGCTAGCTTATTTGGCTTACCAAACATACCCTAGATGGCGGGTCAGTCTCACTCTACTAATTAATCACATAATTCAATAGCATTAATTATGCGATAAAATAATATTAATATATAATTGCTTTTAAAAATCTGCAAAAGTTGGATAATATATATATATATATATATAATTAATAGATTAATTATAAGTTGAGCCACATTACCAAATAATTGCTTATTTGGATTAAGTTATACTAGTATTCTAGCATGTGTATATGCACAGATGTAAATAAAATTTAATTAGTTAAGTGTGTGTATATGTGATATTTAAAATCATATAAGTTAGATAATGAGCATATCAGATTTTAGTTTTATCAGTAGTAACAATAAACGATATAAATATAAACTATTAACATACATATTAATCTTTATATTGATTGCAATAATATATTTTTTGCAATCTTTGATGATTTTGAACAATTGAATAGATAAAAAAATATTAAAATTATTATTATTGCAATGCGCATGAAATTTTAAAATATAATTAGCTAATATTGATAAGAAAACTTGGTTAATGAGTTAAAAAAATAATAATAATAAAATAGTTTCATAAAAAGTTTTTGATTACCATATTATTTAATGTGACTTTACAATTTATTATTAGTGATTGTTACATAATAAAATAAACAAACAATATAAATATTTAATTAATTCTTAAGTAACAAAAAATGGAGGAAAACTTAAAGAATTTTATCAAATTTGTTGCTAGCAATTATATATATATATATATATAGATTTTATGATATAGAATTAAAGGGGTCGATAATAACATATATTATAAAATGGAGTAAGACTGATTTGTTTACAAAATTTTAGAATTTAGTGTCTTTCATTGTAGCAAGAGGCTGATGGAATTATTTGTGATGCTCTTTTTGAAAATTATTTATTTATTTATCATAATATTAATTGACTATCGAGTAATTTTTTAAAGAATTTTTTTTTTCTCTTTCTTTACTGTTCTAGAGTTTGTGTTGTGTTTTTGCTATAAAATTATTTTGTCAATTTTTTATTAGAAGTAATAAATACAATAAGTTTGATTTGGGAATAAAGACCATTGATAATTATTGTGATAAATGTATTAATGTTTATTAGTCAATTCAAATTTTATAATAATAAATGTATTAAGATAAATTTGTGTAGGATATTTGTGTATACAATGATGATATTTTTATTCAATGATGCATTAGTCAGTTCAAAGTTTTATTAGTCAGTTCGTTGTAGTAAGAGGCTGGTTAATATTGTGTATACAATGATGATATTTTTATTGTATATGATATTTTTTTTATCCTTATAACATTTTTCTCTCTTTTTATAGGTTGAGGTTGAAATCAAGAGTTGGTGAAGTTTGATTTTTTGTAGAGAGTGAATTTCTAACAATTTTTATATTTGTAATTGGTTATACGGGACAATTTTTCTTCATCATTATTTATTATAGTACATTATTAATTTTAGAGAGTAATATCAAAATCAGTTTTATTTACTAAATACAAAATATCAATAAAGTATTAAGAATAATATGTGAAATATCATTTGAGAATCAATTTTCAATTTGATGAAGTTTTATTGATTATTGGGTTAATTATGTATTTATTATTAAAAACAAATGAATTAAAGGTGAATATAAAGTAGAAACAAAATTGTAGCGGTTTTGTATTAATGAGATTTGATAAAAAAACAAAAAAGTCAAAGGTAACTGATTTAGGCGAGAAAATGATTGAGGTTTTATTAAATGTTTTATTTAATGCATCTGTCAGCAATTACATATATATATATACATATATATAGATGTGCTTAATTAATTAATTAATTAATTAATTAATTAATTAATTAATTAATATTTCAATATTTGTCACGGTTTTGCTATATATCTTTCTTACTATATACTATGCACCGACTAATCCATTGGTCGACCTGGGTCGCACACCTGGCAGTGGGTGGGTGTTCGCTAATTATTTTTGCTATCCGCAAGTGTACAGCGTAGCTATAGGTAGTGGCGAGCAAGGTCGTATTCCACAGAGATTGTAGTTAAATTAATTAAGTACTAAAATAATGACGATTAAATATTATTTAGACTAACGAATGAGATGATGATTTTAAACTATGAAATTAAACTAGGAACTGATTTACCTAAAAGAATAAAAATAAATCAAGATATAAAAGATAGATTATAGGTTAAGTGTTCCTCAGAATTAATTCATGAAACGTTTATATTCAAACAAACCTTATTTAATTTTACCAATCGTAGAGATAATCTCTAAATTGATTTCAACTTTTCTCTCGAACAAGCAAATCGTAGATATTAATTGTTATCTATCTCCTCTCGGTCTCAAGATGAACAACTAACTCCCATAAGTTCCTAGGATTTTCGTTCTCTCGCAAGATTCTATCAACCTCTTGGTCTGTTTAGTCTCCTACGTTATAAATTTCCCAATTCTAGCAATCAATTATCTTCTCTCGGTCTCAAATCAATTACAAATATGCATTCATAGTGGCCATCTACTCAATAAATATACACAAAAGAAATTTATAAACGAAAGATAAACCGGAATGAAAGAAATAAAAACTAATCATAAATCAATCCGAGTACTAACAAATTCTATAATCTAAATAAATCTAGCCTAGAAACATACTTTCAAAATAAGAAAAATAAATATAAAAGATTGAGTTCGAAAGAGGAAAAGAAAAAGAAAGAAAAAGCTTATTCGGCTCCGTCGATCTCTTCTTCCCAGGCTTTCTCTCTCGTCTTGCTCGTGTTTCTAGCCTCCAAAGCTCTTCAAAGATATGAAAATTAGGTCCCAGCCTCCTATAAAACGTGCCCAAGTGTTACTTATATAGTTGAGGTCGAGTCCTAGTCGAAATAGGTCAAAAATCCCAAAAAAATAGGAAAAACGCGTAAAACCGGATTTTGCTGCGCCCAGGGTCACACGACTCGTGTCACATGCCACACGAGTCGTGTGAAAAAGTCGAGAGCTGAATTCACGACCCGTCGGAAGACTCGACTCGTGTCTGGAGCTCACACGACCCGTGTCGACCTGGAGGGCTGAAACTTCTTTTCACGGCTGTTCTCGGATCCTGGCTCGTTATACGGAGTCTTAGGCTTCTTCCGGTGGTCGTACGTGGCATCTAGGTGGTCAGAAGACATCCAGGTCGCCGGACATGGAGGTTCCCGTCGGCGAACGTCAACCTGTGTGCACTTCCTCCGGAGCATACGGCGAACACCTTCTTCTTCTCGATGACAGAATGGCGACGGCGGTTTGAAAGTGGTCTCCGGTGGCTGGGTAGTGGTGTGGTGACGCGGTGAAAGCTTGGTCGAGCACTTCAAAGCTCAACAATGGCGGGTACGTGACATTGAAGGAGAAGAAGATGATGTAAAATCCTTTGCAATGACTAATTTGCCCTTACTTAAATGACAATTTGAATTTGAATTGGGCTGCGGATTTGGGCCAAGCATTTGGATTGTGCAGGCTGGAATTTTCGGCCCAGCTGATTCTCTTTTACATGGCTTAGTAAATGGAGCAATCCAATGTACTACTCGCATAATGTCTTCGACGCCGTTTTTACCTCTAATAATTATTTCGAACCTATTTCCGGCCAAAACTCAAATAAACACATTATCATAGTTTAATAAAATTAATAGTTAAGTAATTAATTATACATTAAACTACGACAAAACGAGCACGAAAATCACTATAAAATGCACGTAAATATGACGCATGTCAGTGGGTGAGATGGAGACGAGACCACCTTAGCTTATTTGGAGAAATTTGACCGGCTTCGTATTTAGCATTATTTCTTTTAGTGTTTTACTTGATTTATGCATTTCTTTATTTATTAATTATGTAGTAGGAAATAAAATATCTTGCAACTTGTTAGGCAAGATAAGTATTCCTTTGCTTATTTATATGTGAAAAACGGTGGGGAAAGACCATTGACGTTTGAGAATAAAATTTATCTGTTCATTTTCTTTGAGAGAGTATCTCAATTTTACTATTCTTCTTGAGAGAGTATCTCGAGAGGGCCCTTTTCGTATCACGTTCTACATCAGTTGGTATCCAGAGACCAGCAGATGATCCACGATACCGCCGAAGAAAGGTAATGCCGGAAATGATACTTCTGTGGATGAACGACTCCAGAGGATGGAGGATCGCTTTCTAGGAGTTGATGATCGCTTTACCGAGATGTCTTCGGGGATTGAGGAACTATGTCGGGCTATGCATACTCATGATGGCCGTCGGAACACATATTCTTTTCTGTTTGGTGGGATCAAGATTAACTTGCTACCTACTCCACCACGAGACTTGCCACCGATGAGTGCTAACCCTTCGGTCCTCTTGCTTTCGCACTCTGCTTTTGCAGCGACACTTCGAGACTCTTCTATTGTGTTATTATTGGTGGGAACTGATGCCACGACAGAAAATGCTATTCCACCGGCCATTCGACCTTTATTGTCTGAATTTGTTGATGTCTTTCCGGAGGACCTCCCTTCGGGCTTGCCACCACTTCGGGACATTCAGCACTGTATCGATCTTGTACCGGGAGCTTCTCTACCGAATCGTCCTCATTACAGGATGAGCCCGACTGAGCATGAGGAGTTGCGCCGCCAAGTCGAGGAGCTTATTCAGCGTGGGGCCGTACGTCGTAGTTTGAGTCCTTGTGCAGTTCCAGCCCTCTTGATACCAAAGAAAGACGATTCGTGGCGCATGTGTGTAGACAATCGAGCAATTAACAAGATCACAGTCCGTTATCAGTTTCCTATTTCTCGATTGGACGATTTGCTGGATCAGCTTCATGGTGCCACTATTTTCACCAAACTGGATTTACGAAGTGTCTATCATCAGATTCGGATTCGCCCATGGGATGAATGGAAGATGACATTCAAAATTCGAGAGGGTCTATTTGAGTGGATGATAATGCCATTCGGTTTGTCTAATGCTCCTAGTATATTCATGAGAGTGATGAATCAGGCGCTACGGGATTTTATCAGGCGCAGTGTCGTTGTTTACTTTGACGATATTCTCATTTACAGCCGTTCCTTGGAGGAGCATCTCCAACATGTTCGAGAGGTATTACTTGTTTTACGTACCGAGTCCTTTTTTGCTGCACCTCATAAATGCATATTCTTGGCCTCTTCTGTGTTGTTTTTGGGATTTGTGATTTCGGCAGAGGGCATTCGTGTTGACGACAGCAAAGTGGCTGCAATTCGTGATTGGCCAAATCCGACTTCCTTTACCGTGGCCCGAAGCTTTCACGGCCTTGCCTCTTTCTATCAGCGCTTTATCTCTCACTTTAGCACTATCACGGCCCCGATCACCGATTGTCTCCATGGGGCGTCTTTTGTTTGGACACCGGCAGCTGCCGAGGCTTTCGCATTGATTAAGCAAAAGTTGACCTCGGCTCCGGTCCTCGTCCTCCCTGATTTTACGCGACCGTTTGAGCTGTCTTGTGATGCTTCCAAGGTAGGCATCAGCGCGGTCCTTAGTCAAGAGGGTCGCCCTGTCTCTTTCTTTAGTCAGAAGCTGTCTGGACCTCGGGCTCGTTATAGCACATACGATGTTGAGTTTTATGCCATCGTTCAGGCAGTTCGTCATTGGCGACATTACTTGTTTCATCGGGAATTTATTCTCTTCACAGATCATGAGGCTTTGCGACACTTGGCCTCTCAGGATAATATTTATGCCCGCCATGCCTCGTGGATTGCTTTTCTACAGCAGTTCACATTTGTTCTACGACATCGGTCGGGCGCGTCTAACAGAGTGGCAGACGCACTTAGTCGACGCACCATGTTGATATCAGATATGCGCATTTCGGTGGTGGGATTTGATATTTTACGCGATACCTATGTTGATGATGTGTTTTTTGGTCCCATTCTACGTCGCCTTGCTAGTGGACCTTTTGAGGATTATTCGTTGACTGATGGATTTCTGTTCCGGGGCATTCGCCTCTGTATTCCGGACTGTAGTCTCCGTCACAAGCTCATTGCGGAGATCCATGGTGGGGGTCATGTGGGCCGAGATCGATCAGTGGAGCTCGTCAGTCGTTCTTATTTCTGGCCTTCTCTTCGTCGTGATGTGTCCCAATTTGTCGCATGTTGCCGCGTTTGTCATGTTTCCAAGAGAGTTGCGTCGAATGCCGGTTTATACCGGCCGCTTCCTATTCCTTCCCAGTCGTGGAGCGCCATTAGTATGGATTTTGTCCTTGGGTTACCGCGTACTCAGCGGGGTTTCGACTCTATTTTTGTGGTCATTGATCGCTTCTCCAAGATGGTCCACTTTGTTCCATGCAAGCGCACCACTTATGCGGTTCACGTGGCTCAGTTATTCTTCCGGGAGATATATCGTTTGCATGGACTTTCCTCGTCCATTGTTTACGATCGCGATACTCGTTTTCTGAGCCACTTTTGGCGCAGCCTCTGGCGCATGGCGAATACTCAGCTAGACTTCAGCAGTGCTTATCATCCTCAGACCGATGGTCAGACTGAGGTGGCCAATCGGTCCTTGGGTAACTTATTGCGTTGTTTGGTGGGTGATAACTTGCGGAGTTGGGATCAGCGTTTGAGCCAGGCTGAGTTTGCCCACAACTCGGCACTTAGTCGTGCCACCGGGTTGTCCCCTTTTGAGACAGTGTGTGGATTTTGTCCCCGCGGCCCATCGGACTTGGTGGCTTTACCCTCTTCTTCGTCGGCGCCCGATCGCCGCGCCGCCGACTTCATTGCGGAGTTGCAGACAATTCACGCGAAGACTAGAGCTCGCCTCGAGGCTACCTCGGCGGCTTACAAGAAACAAGCGGATGCTAAGAGGCGACATGTGGAGTTTGAGGTGGGGGACTTTGTCTAGGCTATTCTGACGAAGAATAGGTTTACGGCCCACGAGTATAGTAAGTTGTCGGCCAGGAAGATCGGTCCTGTCGAGGTGGTTGAGAAGATCAACCCCAATGCTTATCATTTACGGCTTCCTTCACATATTCGCACTTCTGACGTTTTTAACGTCAAGCACTTGGTGCCTTTTTCAGGAGACAATTCTGACGGAGACGAGACCGGTTCGGATTCGCGGCCGAATCCTTCTCAACCGGGAGAGGATGATGGAGACGAGACCGCCTTAGCTTATTTGGAGAAATTTGACCGGCTTCGTATTTAGCATTATTCCTTTTAGTGTTTTACTTGATTTATGCATTTCCTTATTTATTAATTATGTAGTAGGAAATAAAGTATCTTGCAACTTGTTAGGCAAGATAAGTATTCCTTTGCTTATTTATATGTGAAAAACGGTGGGGAAAGACCATTGACGTTTGAGAATAAAATTTATCTGTTCCTTTTTTTGAGAGAGTATCTCAATTTTACTATTCTTCTTGAGAGAGTATCTCGAGAGGGCCCTTTTCGTATCACGTTCTACATCAGTCTCTCAATAAGAGTTTTCTATATCTACAAGGACTACAATTCATCTTGACATATTGTTTAACAAGTTGAGCTTAAACTCGTTTATCTAACATGCTCGACTCAATAAGGGCTCAAACATGAGCTTGGATCAGACTCGTTTAAATCTAGCTCTCTATCCACCACCGGAGTCAATTAAGTTTTAAAGTCGCAAGAATTTTGTTTTATATGTTTATTTTCTCCCACATGTTGCATCTGTATCTGAGGTGTTTGTTATGTGATCAAGTAATTCGGACAATATTGTTAATTACTTAATTTTCTCATACTTGATGTTCATTTTCCATAGAGAATGTATGAAATTAATGCCAGATATTTTATTTTCTATATTATAATTATAGTTGTATTTTGTTTGGTTGGGACAAATTACCATATTCCAAGAACCATTAGTTGTATATGCTTTTAACAGTACATTGCCCCTTAATTAGTTGCCCCTCGAAATCAATTATTCATTTTTTTAAGGGAAAAAAACTTTTTCCCATCTGAACTTTCGCGAAAATGGCGCATCACCATATGAACTTTATTTTTTTTCAAAGCACCCTCTAAACTACACGGGTTTGTCAAAATACCCCCCACACCACCTTTAAGTCCG
>CACSLK010030184.1:15755724-15768030 GCA_902706635.1 Striga hermonthica | reverse complement strand
ATAGTATACTGCAGCCAAAATCAATTATAATTACTCACTACTGTTCGGTATATACAAAAATGAAGGCAAAACCAACAGCTATGGAAAATTCATTACCGGGGTCAAACTTGACAGTGGTAACTCCGAGAGATAATCCAGCCGCCTCAAGTTTTGAATCTACAACAAGCTTACGATAATCTTGGACCTCCTTCTTCAAACCAGCAAGTGTGATTAATTTCCCACCGAACTCTGGACTCAATCTCGGTTCCGCTTGTTTAGTCTCTTTTTCTACAAATAGCAAAAGTTCTGACCTGTTAGTACACAGAACAAGGCAAAATCAGAAAAGTGTACCC
Source organism: Striga hermonthica (assembly GCA_902706635.1). Taxonomy (NCBI): domain Eukaryota; kingdom Viridiplantae; phylum Streptophyta; class Magnoliopsida; order Lamiales; family Orobanchaceae; genus Striga; species Striga hermonthica. Next base: position 15,767,698 of record CACSLK010030184.1, on the reverse strand, counting down.
AAATCACAAAATAAAAAAGACTCACTTGCTCCGGAATGAATGAACATTGGAATCGTCATCCCATCAATCCGAGGTTCATGAAAGAAGCTTTCAGACTGCCACTCCCCTCCAATCCACAACCACTCTTCCTGGAATCCATGAAGAGTTTCTGGGATGTCGGTTATTATGCCACCGACTTTTAAGCCATGCTGCGGCTTCGCTCCGGCAAAGAAGCAGCATGAAGACTCCGCAACGTGTCTCTTCGGACTTTTCTTAAAGGCGAAGATGCTCCTTATTTCCTCACACGATGGCAGCCCATCGCCCTGCTCGTGTAACAGCACCATTAGACCAATTATTTTCTTCCAACTATTGGGTGTGATCTGGCACAGCGGTAACCCCCAACTCCGAAGGTATTCAGTGATCAAGTTCGGTAAGGGAAACCTCAGTCCCGACCTCAAACTTTCAACAAAAACACCAACACACCCCGGAGGAGGACTGGTTATTCTCTCCCCCGGATATGGAGCAAAAATTTTTACCGAGGGTGGAATCCGAATCTGCTCCCGCAGCATCACCACATCCGCATCGGTTAGGATGCTGGGCTCACCTTCGAAGTCGACTGCAGGATCAGGCCACTTCCTCACCAGTCTCCTCCAGTGAGGTACCACAAGATCAGCCGCGTTCTCCTCCACTACTCGATCGCCGTCTTCATCATCGGGCTTAATATCCAAATGCCCTACCAACATCGGATCCCACCGATGATACTCAAAAGCCAATTCAACCAACTGAGAGTCGTGATACACATCCAAAGGTACCGACTCAGTACTAGAAGAACTCGCCACTGCCTTCCCCTTCCCTTTCGGCGCCATTGCGTACAAACCAAACAAAAATACACAAGAAATGAACAAAGAATCGAAAAAAGAACTCACCGAAGGATTTGCAGACACACAGTGAACAAGAAACGACTCTCGAACTCAAAAGAATTTCCTCAAACAAGATTGTCGGATACAAAGGTCTAAGAATGAAAGCGCAAGTGAAGAAAATTCGACCAGATATTGCAAAACCCTATTTATAATTTCCGATTTATGACCGTTGGGAGACTTAATTAGGGGCGCGTCCGACCGACGCGACCCCTAATTCCAACCGGCGCCACCTCTTCGTCCGATAAGACACCTACCGTTATACGTGGCAACCTATTAAAGCCGACCGTTACCTCATTTAAGACCATTACGGCGCGACCGTTCAGTCTAAGCATTAAATCGATGACCGTTACGACTGTTCACCTTTCTCCTGTCACGACTGCCTGCATAATACTCGAAATTCGCCAAGTGTCTTCACCTCGGAATACAGTCTACACTTCGGACAAATAACTCACCTCGGTTACCTCGGTTACGTCGGACAAGAGACCAAAGACGACCCTCCGAAGGCAATAAACACCCGGCCGCTGACTTTTTACCAATCCGGGGCCTCCAAATGTCTGGCATGGCAACATCGATGACCATCACTCCGTATGCCCACCGATATTGGGGGCCTCTTTGTTATCATCCGATTCGGTAAAACACCATTAAGAGATTCCAAACATCACATTAAGAGGAAGATGACCATTGAACTGATGTGATTTTAACACCACCCCGGTCCAGGCGATGAACCGGACCGAGCTACCGAAGACCGAAGTGGTCAGCACCTACCGAGGTCTATTTAAACCGAGATCGCCACCTCCTTAAGCAGGTGACAAGGTGCCTACGTACGACCATCCCGCTCCACAAGATCCGTCATCATTTATGTGGGACCCACTGCTCCAAACCGCCCACAAAAAGCTACTTTATCCAAAAAGTAGAACACAGATCCCTATGTATCTACCAAAAGTTACTATAAATAGAGAACCCCTAATATTTGTACGGGGATCGATCTCCGAACTGGAAAAACTTTATTAAGCAACACGTAAAAGCCCATCACGGCTCTTCACCTCGGTTCACCTCGGACCGGGGCCATCGTTGAAGTTACTCTACATGCTTTACGTCCAAATCATTCATAATTCTCATCTTAATTACGTGTTACATCGTTGTTAGAAATCACATAACAACACAGTGTACTTAGTGCAGGTGGCAACACGCCTCGTGAAGACCACCGGGCCACCCCTGAGGAGTGGGTCGACATGATCAACGCCTTCCAGAATGGATCTTTGTCGAGCAGGCTCGGGATTCCATTGCTTTACGCCATAGACTCTGTGCATGGCCACAATAGTTTGTATCGAGCTACCATTTTTCCTCACAATGTGGGCCTTGGTGTAACCAGGTTCTATATATTTGAACATAATTTGATGTATAGTGTATAGAGTGCAAATATAAAACAGTTTCAGAATGAAGCCATTAGTTGGCAAAATAGAAAAATTGTACAATTTTTGTTGATCATCAAACTAAAATGAATATGCTCATTATATAATGTCAAATTATGGTGCAGGGATCCAGAGCTCGTGAGGAAGATCGGAGCTGCTACAGCTGTTGAAACTAGAGCCACAGGCATTCCCTATGCCTTTTCTCCATGTATCGCGGTATATAAATCTGATCTCGTGTTGCTTCAAACATAGCACATTACTCAGCTTCAAGTGTATATTTAAAAAAAAAAATGAAATTTTACACATCTCAGGTTTTCTGAAAAAAGTGATTGGGGTTTTGAATATACTTGTGTTTTGTGTGTAGGTATGCAGAGACCCGCGTTGGGGTCGATGCTACGAGAGCTATTCTGAGGATCCACAAATTGTTACAGACATGACAGACATAATATTGGGCCTACAAGGCGATAATGGAAGAAATGGAGTTCCTTACATTGGTGGAAAGTAAGTTGTAAAGCAACATTTTTTACGATTGTAAATTGAGTTGTTTTCTTAGTTTTTTTTATCATTTATTTTGTTGACTTACGTAAAAAAAATAAAGGGACAAAGTTGTGGCTTGCGCAAAGCATTTTGTCGGCGATGGTGGCACGGTCAATGGAATAAACGAGAACAATACAATCATTGATTGGTATCGGCTAATGAGCATTCATATGTCGGGATACTACCAAGCAGTGATCAAGGGGGTCTCAACCATTATGGTTTCATTTTCGAGTTTGAATGGGCAGAAGATGCATGGAAACAAGAATCTCGTTACAGATTTCCTCAAAGGCACCCTCAGATTTAGAGTATGTAGCGCGTTAGCCGTATGCTATGAAAGCATACGTGTTAATTTTCTCTTCACGTTAACATGGCAAGCTAGCTAACTCAACTCTAAACTTTCCATATTCCCAGGGATTTGTCATTTCAGATTGGCAGGGTATCGACAAAATGACCGACACATCGGGATCCAACTACTCGACCTCTTTAGCAACGGCCATCAATGCTGGAGTTGACATGGTGAGTGAATTAATGAATATTCTTATCTAAATCATCATCAGTAAGTATCTATGTTTAAGTTGGTATGTTGTGATGGCATGACATTATTTGTTGGTATGTATACAAAGGTGATGGTCCCACCAAATCACACGGAATTCCTCCGTATCATGTCTTCACATGTTGAAAACAACATGATCCCAATCACTCGTATTAACGATGCCGTCAGCAGGATTTTGAGGGTCAAGTTCACTCTAGGCCTTTTCGAAGATCCCTTGGCAGATTATAGCTTAATTGGTCAGATTAACAATCAGGTGATCAAAATAATCAAAACTAAAAACTTTTCATAATGTATTATATACATACTGATCAGAGGGTTTTTTTTATTTTTTTCCCATTTTCCACACCAGGCTCATAAAGATCTGGCAAGAGAGGCTGTGAGGAAATCACTTGTCCTATTAAAGAACGGAAAGGATGCAAAAAAACCTTTGCTTCCACTCCCGAAAAAGACATAAAATATCCTAGTTGCGGGAACACACGCCAACAACCTTGGACTACAGTGTGGCGGCTGGACAGTTAACTGGCAAGGAGTCGAAAACAACACCCTCATATCAGGAACAACTATACTAAACGCAATCACCGCCACAGTTGATCCCAGCACAGAAATCGTGTACAGTCCGAAACCTGACTCTGAATTATTGTCAAATGCTGCCAACGAGTTTTCATACGCTGTTGTGGTGGTGGGGGAGCACACTTATGCGGAGACATTTGGAGACAACCTAAACCTCAGTATTCCAGAACCCGGTGTGAGCACGATGAAAAATGTCTGCAACAAAATCAAGTGTGTTGTGGTTTTAGTTTCGGGACGACCACTAGTTGTAGAGCCTTATCTTTCGAAGATAGATGGCCTTGTAGCTGCATGGCTGCCTGGAACTGAAGGTCAAGGAGTTGCTGATGTGTTGTTTGGGGACTATGGTTTTACAGGAAAGCTGGCAACAACATGGTTCAAGAGAGTTGATCAGCTTCCCATGAATTTCGGTGACAAACACTATGATCCTCTTTTCCCCTTTGGCTTTGGACTAACCACAAATCCTGTTGTTGCTGATATGTAGACCCGACTGACCGACTGTATATTAATTGTTCATATCCGATTTGTTTGTACATTGAATTTAAGTTACCCTGATCGAGTGTGACTTTTGTACAGGTGAATGAATGATGCTTGTATATACAAACCCAAAAGGGAGATGATGAGATAATCCTGCTTTATTGATTTTGTGAAATGTGACAAAATTTCCTTGCTAAGTTGTTGTTTTGCTGGTGCTCTTTTTTTTTTACTGTTTTATGCATTTTCATACTGATATTATGTTGAGAGGCACAAACAAACATATACAGTTTGTTGGTCACGTTATCGATATAGAGAAACTCGAATGAGTACTTCATCGTTGGCTATTGATCAAGAGTTTATGACTGTTACACTTTAAAATAAACATTTACGAAATGCCAAAATCTTCACTAAACGTCAATTTTACTAACTCTGATCTGTCACGGATAAATTCATCAAAAACAAACGTATAAAATACAACTCCGTCTAACATGAGATGAAAATGCTGAGATAGATGTTCTCGGCTTGTTAATTCCTTGTTCCTTATTTTTTTCTGCTTCTCCTGAAATGTGCATCCAACACGTACGACCTTAAATTTGGTAACACAAATTTTCTCTTCTACAGTTCTACTCTGTTATGATCAAAATGAAATTCCATAAAATAGTCACAATAACTATAATTCATAATGCAAGACCTCATGATACTTAAAATGTACATAAAATTAATTGTGCTAGCTAAAGCATTGATGAGTTGCAAGCTTCAAGCTCCGCATAAAACTATGCACGATTTGCGACCTGCAGGTAAACTCAGAAGTGACGTTTCGCACTGAATGACATGATAAATAATCCTACCCGAAAATATGTTGTGCCAACTATTTATTTAAAATCACTATTATTTTTTTAGCTCATTAAGCAATTTTTTTTTTTTTTTATTAAAATTAGTTATCGTTTTTAATAACATAACTTAAGTTCCGCACATTATTGCTATAGTAATAATAATAATAATAATAATAATTTAAATAGCTTTATCTTATTAATTGGTCATAATTACTCAAAAATTTAAAAGTACATTATTGAAAACAACATAGTGATTTATATGTCAGTTAAATATACCATTCATCTTTATTATTAATAAAATTTATAAAATATGATATTCTCATTATCAAACTTATAATTTTAGATGTGATATATTCTCATTATCATACTTATAATTTTAAATATTATTTGCATTTCTGCATGTACACTTGTTCAAATAGTACACTAAACAAAATGATGATATTTTAACGGAAAGTTCAAATACAAATATACTTTAATAGAATTCCAACGAAAATTCCAATAAAATATTTCGTTGGAATTTTTGTTGAATTTTGATGTTTCCATCCGTAGATTTTTCAACGAAGGTGGGGATAAAAATTTCAACGCAAATTGCATAATCCAACATAAATTACTACAATAAAAAACCGTTGGAAAAATAGTTGTTGAAATAATCAAATTTCATATAAAATTTCGTAGCCGTTAGTTACATTTCAACGGAAGCTATACCATTGGAATATTTATTGGGATAATCAAATTTCATAGTCGTTAGATACATTACAACGGAAGCTATACCATTGGAATATCTGTTGAAATATATTATCGTAGGATTAATCTTATATTAGTAATAATATTAATCTATTACTATAAAATAGAGTTAAGAAAAATTAATTTTTTAGTAAGTTTTTTCCCTCCAAAAATTTTCGAAAATTGCCTTTTTTGGTAACTTTTTTTGAAATGTTTTCACTTATCCCGCCTATTTTACGTGCATGGTTCATGGAAATCCAAAAATTTGATTTTTATTACTCTCTTTATTTCATCTTTTTTGCCTATTATAACTCCTTATTTATAGGATTATTTCACTTGCTATTCGGATTGAGATTATTTCCTTAAATTTTGGATGGTACGGGATTTGAAAATTCTGTTGATTCTTGCAATTCTTTTGAAATATTTCCATCTCCCACCCATGCTTTCATTTTTTTTTAATTGTAATTTTTTGCTCCTATTTAAATGGAGCTAAATTTTAGCAATAAGATAAGATTAATAAAACTTCTTTACTAACATGCTTTATAAGTCAATGTAGACTCAATTTTGTTAAGTACAATCTAAACAGATCCCACGTGCTTTCTATAATTTGTTTTGCCATGCTTTTAAACTTGATATATATCCATGAATTCCGCTCAATTTTAACCAATCTGAATTTTAATTAAAATCGATTATAAGCTTTATAAATTTGATTTCTTATAAAAATTATTTTACTGATTGTTAGTTGGTTTCCCATAAAGTTTATAAATCTAATATGTAAATAAAATCATATTTAATGCTGATCAAATTTTATTAATTTATTATTAATTGAAATTGTCTTATTGTCTTATATAAGTAAAAAAGCTTAAAAAAATCGGGTATCACGATTTTAAACACAAACAATCAAGGTAATATCGAATATCATATACACATTAAAAAAATCTGAATTTAAATTGATTTTTTTTTATTATCCCATCTTAAACATTTTTTTTTTAATTTTTAAAAAAGTCAACTGGTGGAATCTATTTAAGTTGTGATTATGTCCATAATAATCTAACAAATATTCCTAAAATACGCGAAAATTATGATCAATTAAAAAAATTGAAATTATGTAATAATTACAACCCATTAATGTAGCAAATAAACCATATGATATCACAAGGATATATATTGCCATTTAAAATAAAGTGGGTAAAATTAATGTAGCATGACCTATATGATAGCAAATAAATTATATTTAAATTCAAATATTTAAAGAAAAAATTATATGTAGATTTGTGTACATCTGATTTTATATTAATTTTCATATAATCACATTTGTAATAAATTAATTAATATATTTTTATCCACATTATCTAATCGGGCTTTTTAAGATACAATGAGTTTTGTAAGATATAAATCAATTGGTATCCCCAACAAACAATCAAATGTTATAGTTATTTTTCTTGATCATTTGTTTTAAAGCTAATATCTTAATCAATAATGAATATATTTTTTTTTTTTTCCGTTTTGATCTGGTGTGATTATCTTTTACCATAATAAAATAAATATTTAATATTTTTCTTATAAATTTGATTGCAATTGATTTTTTTGATATTTTTTGGTTTAATAGAAAAGTACTTTGAATAAAAAATAAAATTTAAATATAAAATTAATGTAATCAAAAGGTTAATTTAATACAAAATAGTTATTTTTAATAAATAAAATAGAACATGTTAATCTAAAACAAATGCTTTGACTAATTAATCATTTATCTAATTTAATTTATCACATTAACAAACTTGCCAAATTTTTTTAAATTAAAATGGTACGATCATTCTTACATATGTTCTTACCAAAATAGTAAACAATATTTTATAAACTTTTTGAAAACAAACTTGAGTTATCCCGCCTTTTAATTTATCTGAAATTAAAATTTATATTCAATAAACGTTCATATTAATTTATAAGATGAATTTAATTTATATTTTAAATATATCAATAAACGTTTAAATTGAGAAAATTCTACCCAATTTCAAATGTTTACTTTAATTTATGAATTTAATTTATAATAATTTTATATTGTTACTTTAATTAGATTTAATTTGATTTTATAATAATTATCATATGATGGGAATATGATTTCTATTAATTGTTTGATAAAAAAAATATGTTGCGTAAAGAGAAGTGTTTAATAATATATAATTTTTCATTGTTTTTAGTTATTTTAATTCTGTAATGAGATTAGATGTGAATTTAATTTATAATAATTTTATATTGTTACTTTAATGATATTTAATTTGATTTTATAATAATTATCATATGATGGGAATATGATTTCTATTAATTGTTTGATAAAAAAAATAGGTTGCATGAAGAGAAGTGTTTAATAATATATAAATTTTCATTGTTTTTATTTATTTTAATTTTGTAATGAGATGTGAAAAATATAAACAATTATATTTAAAATAAAGTCTAAAAAAGATTTAAAATAAAACTCCTCCGTGCATCGCACGGGATACACACTAGTAATAGTGAAAGAAAACATGCATTTTTTAAATGGATAAGAGGATAAGAGTTATCCAACTAGCAATGTCCATATATAACCACAGTTCAAAACATTCCTAAACAGGAGCCATTACTAAAATTAGCAACATCCATAATGACCGTTGAATGTTTTCTTAAACATGAGCCGTAAGTTGTCTCTTTCGTCCACCTATATATTGCTCCTCCAACTCTGTCCCCAAACATCGTACATATTTTGTAATTACTTTCTTTGTCTCCCCTTTATTCACCGTCACAACGAACGAGGTTCATCTATCTGCTCATCATAATCTTTTTAAAATATATACTTTTCTCCTCCATGCATGTTATAATTTTTTTTTTTTGTTGCTTAATTTGTTGCTAACATTTATTCATTTTGATGATACTCTGATCTGTAGCCACCCGGAGTCAAGTCCCCATGGCCATCCAGATCATTCTAATTAGCTTCCTGGTGCTGCTTGCATCATGGACTGGAGCCATGGCCTTGACCCATGACGAACCCAAAATAAATACATTGTACAAAGACCCGAAACAACACTTGGCCTTGCGCATAAAGACCCTCCTCGACCAAATGACCCTGAAAGAGAAAATCGGACAGATGGCCCAGATTGATATGCGCAATATCACGGCAGAGATTCTCAAAGAATATTCCATTGGCAGCATAATTAGTGCTGCTGGCAGCACGCCTCGCGAAGACCACCGGGCCACCCCAGAGGATTGGATCAAAATGATCAACGCCTTTCAGAATGGATCCTTGTCGAGCAGGCTCGGAATTCCCATGCTTTATGCAATCGACTCTGTGCATGGCCACAACAGTTTGTATCGAGCTACTATTTTTCCTCACAATGTGGGCCTTGGTGCAACCAGGTTCTAATTCTATACATACCTTTTGTTTTTAATTACCCAAACACCATCTTTATTATTGTATATATTATTTCTAGTGCTCATTAATTATATAATAATGTGTATGTAATTATATATGGTGCAGAGATCCAGAGCTTGTGAGGAAGATTGGAGTAGCTACAGCTGTTGAAACCAGAGCCACAGGCATTCCCTTCGTCTTTTCTCCATGTATCGCGGTATATACATATATTCTCGTCTTTCTTCAAATGAATCACATGAATACTCTCTCATATTAAGTTCCGGTTTTGAATATATATACTTGTCGTGTTTGGTGCAGGTATGCAGGGACCCGCGCTGGGGTCGATGCTATGAGAGCTATGCTGAGGATCCTCAAATTGTCAAAGACATGACAGACATAATCCTTGGCCTACAAGGCGATAATGGAAGAAAAGGAGTTCCTTACAATGGTGGAAAGTAAGTTATAAAGCAACAATTTTATTAATAATCGTTCCTTACAACGAGTTTTGGAGTATTAATTAAATTCATCATTTGACTAAAAGGGATAAAGTTGTGGCTTGCGCAAAGCACTTTGTTGGCGATGGTGGCACAGTCAATGGAAAAGACGAAAACAATACAATCATTGATTGGCATGGACTATTGAGCATTCATATGCCGGGATACTACCAAGCAGTGATCAAGGGGGTCTCTACCATTATGGTGTCGTATTCGAGTTGGAATGGGCAAAAGATGCATGGAAACAAGAATCTCATCACCGATTTCCTCAAAGGCACCCTCAAATTTAGAGTATGTAAATGCTTTAAGAAAATACATGTGTTTCTTTTTTTTTTTCTTTCTCAACATTATTAACATGGCTAGCTAGCTAGCTAACTCTCCTACTCCGATTTCCCAAATTCCTAGGGATTTGTCATTTCAGATTGGACAGGTGTCGAAAGAATGACCGACCCATGGGGATCCAACTACTCAACCTCTCTAGCAAAGGCCATCAATGCCGGAGTTGACATGGTGAGGGGATGCTTATTCTTAGCTAAAACATCAATCAGTAACTAGCCATATATATAACTTCGTGTTGTGATGGCCTAACATTCGAAAACCTATTATTTGTTGATATATATGTGTATACACAGGTGATGGTCCCACCGAATCACACAGAATTTCTTCGTATCATGTCTTCCCATGTTGAAAACAACATTATCCCAATCACTCGTATTAACGATGCCGTCAGTAGGATTTTGAGGGTGAAGTTCACTCTAGGCTTTTTCGAAAACCCTTTGGCAGATTATAGCTTAATTGGTCAGATAAACAACCAGGCTCATAAAGATCTGGCAAGAGAGGCCGTGAGGAAATCACTCGTCCTGTTAAAGAACGGAAATGTGGCAAACAGACCATTGCTTCCGCTCCCAAAAAAGACGTCAAAAATCCTTGTTGCGGGAACCCATGCAAACAACCTTGGACTACAGTGTGGCGGCTGGACAGTCGACTGGCAAGGAGTTGAAAACAACACCTTAATATCAGGAACAACAATACTAAATGCAATCTCTGTCACAGTTGATCCAAGCACTGAAATCGTGTACAGTGAGAACCCAGACTCAGAAATATTATCAAATGCCAATGAATTTTCATACGCTATCGTGGTGGTGGGAGAGAAGACGTATGCCGAGCAATTTGGGGACAACTTAAACCTCAGTATTCCAGAACCTGGTTTAAGCACGATGAACAATGTCTGCAACAAAATCAAGTGTGTTGTAGTTATAGTTTCAGGAAGACCACTAGTTGTAGAGCCTTATCTTTCAAAGATAGATGGCCTTGTAGCTGCATGGCTGCCTGGAACCGAAGGTCAAGGAGTTGTTGATGTGCTATTTGGTGACTATGCCTTTACAGGAAAGTTGTCGAGAACATGGTTCAAGAGAGTCGATCAGCTTCCCATGAATGTTGGTGACAAGCACTATGATCCTCTTTTCCCCTTCGGATTTGGACTAGCCACACATCCTGTTGTTGCTGATATGTAGATCGGCCGACCGGCTGTATATTAATTGTTTATATCGGTATCATTTGTACATAGAATTTATATTACACCAAGTTCGCCTTTTGTACGGGCGAATGAATCTTGTATATACAAACCCAAAAAGAAGATAGGATAACAGTACTGTTATCGATTCCGTGAAATATGATAAATATTCCCTGGCTAAGTTGTTCTTTCTACAGTTTTGTGTTTACAATTTTATGCTTTCGTTAGGTGAATCGTGTTTATAACCAATACATGTATTTATGTAGAGAGATCATTGAGTTTAAAGGCCCGTAAAACTTTCAAACAATTGTGAAATGCCAAAACGTTTACTGATCAATGACACAAGGAAATTCACTTTTAGATGGTGGTGTTGTACTCTCAGTCCCCGCCAGATCCCTTTAAAACAATTAAAAGTAAATGTATAACACAAATAAATTCAAAAACAAACATCCATCTAATTATCTAAATGAAAATTCCAACTTCTGAGTGTTGGCAAATAAGTTGCTACAAATAAAATACAACTTCGTCCAGGAGGTAAAAATACTGAGATGTTTTTCCCTTCTTTTTTTTTTTTTTTTTTTTTT
>CACSLK010030184.1:15728642-15744477 GCA_902706635.1 Striga hermonthica | reverse complement strand
TTCAATAGTCTTAAAGATAATTTAAAAACATTAAAGCAATTATTTGGTAAATCGTAATGTTTTTTTTATTTTTTGCTTAAGAAATAAAATTGATTTAAATTAAACATTCATATTATGTATAATTATCGTTAGTTTTGGCCTCCATGTCACATTTAATACTAACATAATTGTTATTAATAAACTTATAAAATTAAATAAATATTGCTAAGAAATTTATCTTATATACTTACGGTTAAATAAACTCTTAAAATTATTGAGAAAATCATAAAAATATTTACAAATCTTAAAATAATGTCAATAAATAAAATATTTAATATACAAAAATTTGAATTATCATTGTTTATAGAGCGCTCATCTTGAAAATCAATTGCTCATGTGAAGCAATTATATTTTTTATTAGTTTTTTCCTTATCTATCATACTGAACGCGTTATTTATTTATTTATTTATTTATTTTTTATTTTTTATTTTTTTTTTGGTACAGAGATACATTGCTTGTCTAAATTTTAAAAAAAATGAGTATTTGGTAAGGTAATGTCATAATTTTGTTTTTTCTGTACACTAACTTAACATTTTGATAATTTTTAAAAGTTTGTTCAAATTTTAATATCATTGAAAATCTTATTTAAATAAATGTAAAATTTAACATTTTGATAATTTTTAAAAGTTTATTCAGATTTTAATATCAATGAAAATCTTATTTAAATAAATGTAAAAGTTTCATACAAAAAGTGAAAATGGGGAGTGACAAGATATTCAAAAGGGAGAAATTTTGATAAATAGACGGCATTGATAATAGGGCCAAACCAACATACATAAACCCCAAGATCTAGAATGTGTTTAATTAAAAATATTAGTATAGAATGGGGGTATTAAATTACAAAATTGACATTATAAACATGACAAAGTAAGGTTAATTTAGGGATATCATATTTTTACAGATTCATTGGCTCTTTTATAATAGTATAGATAGATAGATAGATAGAAAAGTTTGATGTTAGGAACAATCTGATAGGCATATAACTTTTTTAACATATTAATTATTTTAATTAGCTGAAATATTATAATTTCAATTTAAAAGCAACATAAAAAAAAAAGTAGGATATTGTATAATCAATACACATTTTTGTTAAAAATGTAGAATTAGTCAAAGTGGAACACACCAAAATTTATATATTTTTAATGTCAAATCACATGATGCCTGCACCCATCACACCTAATTAATTATTTTTCCTAGCAAGAAAATAAAAACTAAATAAGGGAAGGCACAGAATGAATGAGGGACTGTAGTGTTTGACTTGATAGCCCAATGAGTAACGACAAATAACAAAGTACACATATCACAAAAAGCTGAGGGGAAATGATGATCATACACACACATATATATATATGTAAAATTAAGTTGAATAAAGTTATTATTGCCCTTTCATTGTTATAAGCATGCAGGCAGGCATCAATTTCCCCCCACAACAAAAGAATCACTCACACAAATGGAACTAATATTGACTGTAAAACACACACACACACATGTGGGCCTCTGTGTATGTGTGTGTAAAAGTGTAAGTCCAAGAAACAAAGATCCAACCCAATAAAAACCAGTCTGTGACTATGAGTAGTCTTTGTTGAATATATATATATATATATGTGTGTGTGGATTTTTCTTTTTTTTCTTTGTTTTGATTTTTTTATTATATAATATATGTACTTTCTTCTGTGTAGAGGCATTTGGGGGTTTCCTTTTTGGATCAAATCATGAGACTGCATGCGTACTATGACCATAAATCATAACTCTTCTATATCTTTTTATTTATGTTATTCAATTTTGTTTGATTGATAGGACTCCAAATTTTACACAATTTGAAACATACATGGATAAATTAGTTATGTATATATATATCCTAGATGTAAAATTAATAAGTCTTCATTAATTCATGTACCCTCAATTTGATAGATTAAAATAAATTAACTAGCCCATGCATGAAGATTAAATGATATATATAGTATAATTTGTTTAATCATCTTAATTCTTATGTCTATTTAATAAGGCTTTGCTACATTTTCGAGTGGGAATTCCGCTATAAATTTGCTTTTTTTTTTATCAGTTTTGAAATATTAATTAATTTAAATAAAATTTTAATCTGCTACTCTATATAGTATTATCTAAAAGTTCCCTTTGGTTATGCGTGTGTACATAATATATGATACCTTACAGTAGTCAACAAACAAATGATTTATTGTGTAATTTGCATGCAAAAACAACAGAGAATTAAATGGTTCCTTTGGTTATTGCTTTTTTTTTTTTGCACATGAATTAGAATTATTCTAAAATTATTTCTTCCAACGGCCCTCTACACATTTACACATACAAAAAAACAAAACAAAAATCAAAAGAAAACAACAATTCCAATTTTGAATTAAATGGTCTCCTCGATTCTATCATAATCCATTTGTCCCTTCCTTTTTGGCCTCTTCTTTTCTTCCTCAGATACCACACACACACACACACACACTCTCGCACTTACAAGTGCGTGTTATTACTTATTACAACATATATAAAACAATAATAATAATAAAAATACTCAGTAAAATACACACACTATTTCACCTTCCTTTTGTTTCATTCATCTTGGTTAAATACATTACATGTCAATAGACAATATATATATACATTGCATTCTTCATACACATGAAAAATAGTACCCTTATATATATACACACAATAAATTAATTTCTCACGGCCGGAGACTCTGAATATGGTGCAATTTTCTCAACGGTTCAGCATAAACGACCACACGGACGTTCTTTTGGAGATCCTCAAGCGGCTGGACGACGACCGCTCGCTGGCGGCGGCCGCCGGCGTCTGCCGCCTGTGGCGGGGCCTGGCAAGGAGTGACTCCCTGTGGGAGTACCTCTGCTTCCGCCAGCTGGCGCCGCCGCCGGAAAGGGTGAAGGCGGTGGTGGCGGCTCTGGGGGGTTACCGGCGGCTGTACACGGCGTGCGTGAGGCCGGTGCTCAGGACAAGGCGGCAGGGGAGGACGCAGGTGTGGACACGGCATGAGGTGGAGCTGTCGCTCTCGTTGTTCTGCGTGGATTACTACGAGCGGGTGATGCTCGCCGGCGGCCGACCGCCGCCGTCGAATTCGCTTGTGTTGGGACTGTGTGGAACTGTGGGTGTTTGAAATGAATTGAATATGGAAGATGATAGCTCGATTTGTTTTTTAATTTAATTTATTGAGTTTCTTTTCTTTTTTTTTTTTGGTGACAAATTATATATGATTTGAATTTTATTCATTTAAAGAATAAATAAAATAAAATATTTTTTTTGTCCTTTCTTCTTGATTGGTATTGTAATTACTCTTTCTTGCTCCTTAATTTATGCTTTTTACATATTTCTATTTTTCAATTTTCCTGCTTTGTTTTGTAGATAATTATGATCATGAAAGTCTCCCGCATCTCAATGTAGAGTGTAAAGTAGTGTTTGGTTCATTAGTTGACCACAAAACGCCTTAAATTTCACTTGAAACTAATGCCTAAGACAAACACAATAATAAATTGATGAAAGCCAATAACATGAAGAAAATCAATTACAGTTAGAATACTAAAAGCTGTCTTATTAAGTGTAACTGTTAAATTAAACGAGCCAACTCTTAATATTGATAAATGTGTTGGACTCGAACTCCTCTAACAGCTAGGTCAGTTAATGAGCTGAGCTCCAGCTCAAAGTTATTTTCCAACTCGTTCAATTAGCTCGACTTGAATTCGAGTATATGTCGTGAACATAAGTTTTAGTCGGCTCGTTTACGCCTCTAGATAGTTACTAATGGTGCTAATCAAACTCTAAATTCTAATCCTCGTTTAAACATCATTAGTTCATCGTACAAAATGTCTAATATTGTACTGATAAAATAGTTATGAGGTACGTAGTAGGCTAGCTGTGGATTTAGTTACCAGCACTAGGACCATAAATAATTAAGTTGCCCCCTCCCTAGGACAGGAGGACTAGTGTTAGGAAAGCTCGACTCTTTTTTCAACATAATAATAATTATTATTTGTGTAGTATTAGCTAAATATTAAAGAGATTCAATTTTCTTCGGCTGACCTGAGACAACATAAATATTGGACCTTAATTTTATTCGATCCAAAATTATCTAATGCTAGTCTTGGGCTGCTTGATTTCTAGCCTAGTCATGAGCTTTATCGGCCCAATCTGTTAGCAGATTTATACAAAGAGCCCAATACAATCTCAATTGGAAAAACACTAAACTAAGCCCAATAAAGTTTCAACGATGTTTTGGCCCATAACTATAGATTTCATATTGTGTAAGAAAGAAAAAGAAAAAAAAAAATATTAATAAAAATTACTTTTTCAATAATTAAATAATCATAAAGAAACAAAGGTGTCTTGGAGTACATGACTTATTATCTTTTACTTTTTCAATTACAATTAATATATTCTTTAATTTAATTACAAGTTGAGAAAAGTAGCCATAATTCCCATCCCCACAATTTATATAGTTAATTATAAAAATATCTTGTTAAAATTACCTCATCCCACTATTAACCATTACCATACTATTATTTTCTTCTGATAAAAAAAATGATTTAATTTCATGTCATATATTACAATAATATGCTAACTTTGAATGGTGTACAATAATTCTTGATATTAGAATTAGTCCTTAAAAATTCAATTAATTAACAATTATATAAAATGGTAAAGACAATAAATAATGACAACTTTTTTTTTTTCCCCTTTTTTCCCAAACATTTGTTTGGTGCGCGTGACACAGAGGATGCACCAATTGATGCACCCTAAAATGTAAAATACTAATAATAACTGTTACTTTCACACACACCACAATAATAATAATTTATAATCACAATGATAATAAATATTTATCAGATTACATATTACATAATTTATTAATTAATTCGTTTTTTTTTTATTTTATATATACACATTTATCTTAATTTTTTAACTGCTGCATAGTTTGTAGTTGTACTTCTACTTTAAATAAATCTCTGAACAGTATAATTTCCATTTTTTTATTTTTATTTAATTTTTTTGGGTTCTCCGATTTCAAATGAATCGTTCGCCGCCGGTCGCCGGAATATTCCCCAAGCAAGTATGGTTTCAAGTGAGCTTTCCTTTTTTACTGATTTATGTTTCATTTTTTGATAATTTGCTCAAGGTAAAATTATCTGCAATAGTTTTGATAGATTTACTTTTCCCTGTTCAGATTTAGCACCGCCATTTATGTGGATCTGATGCCGTACTTTGAGGATCAGGAAATCCCGTTGCGAATCTGAGAATGAATTTACTTCTGAATCTCAGTAAGGTTGTTTGTTTACTTTTTTTCCTTTTTAATTTTTAGTTTTTAAGGTTTGTTCAGTGGGTTTTGAGCTATTATTAGCTAGATCGTTAGTCGATTTGGGCTCAATATGGGCGATCTGTTTATCTGTAGTGTGGTTTGAATTAAGTTTGAAATTCGTTGACTAGGGTTCAGTTTCTTAACACTGGGAAGTGTAGTGGAAATGAAGTGTGGCTTTCATGAATGTTGTGCGTGCTGCTGTTTGAGCAAGTTGATGCACTGTAGAGTTTTCATCTAATTATTTATTATTTTCGGAGCGTGGTATCAATCTAATCTGACTGAAATTGATCGAACATCATTGTGCTGAGTTTAAATTGATGATGGAAATGTTGATTTAGCGGTAGGGAATCGGAGAGTTCCGATTGAATTGTTTGGTGATTGTTAGTGTAATTTTATTTTGAATCCACAAAGAAAAAACAGGATGTCTTACGATTTGGTGTTTCTCCTGCAGCTAGCACTAATGGAAATGTCTGGTCGGGGATTTGGATTGTCACCCAGGATCCTATTATGCTGTTGTTAAGCTCTCCCTGAAATAATTAGTTTTTGAAGTCTATTTTGATTTAAAGGAATAGAAGGACAAAAGAAAAGAAGGACGCGAGATGGGATCCAACATAGAGGAAGCCGTTAGGGCCAAAGCATTTGCCGAGCAGCAGTTCATGCAGAAAAACTTTGCAGGCGCTAAAAATCTTGCCCTCAAAGCCCAGATGCTTTGCCCTGAGCTCGAGGGCATATCTCAAATGGTGGCCACATTTGGAGTCTACACGGCCTACGAGGCCAAAATCAATGGAGAGCCTGATTTCTACTCTATCCTCGGACTGGACCCTTCTGTGGACCGGTCCAAGATAAAGAAACAGTATAAGAAGATGGCCTTTCTGCTGCACCCCGACAAGAATAAGACCGCAGGTGCTGATGGGGCCTTCCGGCTCGTCTCCGAGGCGTGGGCCCTCTTGTCTGATAACTCCAAGAGGAGCTCTTATGACCAGAGAAGACATCTGTTTTCGTCTTCCCATAGGAGGCTGGATACGTTCTGGACTGTGTGCACGTCTTGTCACGTTCAGTACGAGTACCTCCGGAAATATGTCAACAAGCGGCTCTCCTGTAAAAATTGCCGTGGTGTGTTTGTTGCTGTGGAAACTGGGCTGGGCCCACATGATGGCGTTTTCCCTTATGGAAATTACTCGTACGCGCCCGAAAACGGATACGCGGGCCACGGTTGTGGGGTTACATATGTACCAACAACCACGGGCTACTGTGGGCCCAATGGGGTTTCCGCTCATCACACCGGGTACAGAACTGAGTACGTCTCGAACATATCGTTTCAGGGTGCCCCATCGCGAAATCCCACCGGGATTGTGGATGCTAATGGACTATCCTCATCGTCTTTCACCATATATCAAGCTAACGGGGAGGGAAGCAAGTCCAGATCCAACGGAAAACATCAGAAAGTGAATGCTGCTGCGTCTGATGTGTGCCCCAATGGGTACACCGCTTTCCAGGGAGAAATACCTCGGCCAAAGCGCGGTCGGCCCCCCAAGAAGATTAAATCGGAGCCCGGAGGCCCATTCAGCTCCGGGCCTGAAACGACAGGTCCAAATAATGCAGTCGAGCCGAAAGCAGCCAACGGGAGTGCAACACTGAATCCCGAGAACTTGACAAGACGCGTCTCGGCTGTCCGCGTGGTTGACACTCGGCAGCTGTTGATTGCTAAAGGCAGATCCGTTATCCGTAAAGAACTTGAAGAGATGATGCGGGAAGCTGAAGAGACCGAGAGGAGAAAAGCACTTGCAGCCGAAGCTAGCAAATCCTGTGTTGCCGTCAAAATACCACAACCAGAGCTCAAAAGAAGTATTGCCATGTCGATCACGGTCCCCGATTCTGACTTTCACGATTTCGACAAGGACAGGTCTGAGGAATGCTTCAAGCCCAAGCAAATATGGGCCCTGTATGATGAAGATGACGGCATGCCTCGTCTCTACTGTCTAATTCGTGATGTCATATCGTTAAGCCCGTTTAAGATCTTCATAAGCTACCTGAGCTCGAGGTCCGACACCGAGTTTGGGCTGGTCAACTGGCTGGACTGTGGATTCACCAAATCGTGTGGGAATTTCAGGGTGTTCCATTCGGAGACCATTGAGCAGGTCAACATATTCTCTCATCTGTTGAGCCGTGAGAAAGCCGGGCGAGGAGGGTGCGTGAGGATATACCCGAGAAAAAGGGATATCTGGGCGGTTTATAAAAACTGGTCGCCTGATTGGGACAGGTCGACACCCACTGATGTGAGGCACCAGTATGAGATAGTTGAGGTTCTTGATGAGTATTCGGAGGAAAATGGTGTGTGGGTAAGGCCTGTGATAAAGCTTGACGGGTACAAGACGGTTTACCAGAGGAATCGGGATGATGGTGCCGCTCGGTGGATACCGAGAAGAGAAATGTTGCGTTTCTCACACCAGGTGCCTTCTTTCCCGCTTGAGGTTGAAAAGACAAATTTGCCCGAGGGCTGTTGGGATCTAGACCCGGCTGCCACCCCGGATGAGTTTCTCCTCCGCAGGCAAATAGATTTGGAGAACGATAAAAATCAGAGCGAGATTTGCGGCTCGAATCCGGACGAGAAAGGATTGATCGATATCGATATGAATCTGGGGTAAAAGCTCATGAAAGCATGCAAGGAGTTTCTTGCAGGGTCGAGGTAATGCGGAGTTTTAAGTATCCCTTGAAGTGTGATGCCGCAGGTGATACGCGAGAGTGGGAAAAACCTGAGTTAGAAACTTCGTATTTCTAATATTAAAAAGTGTGTGCATAAGAATACAGATTTGAAGAGTCTGTGTTGATCCTGTTCTGAGATAGTTTGGAGGATTGTAGAACTAATCATTGGGTGGGCCTCCCTTTAATGTTGTGGAGAAGCAGCTATTTTTAAATCTGTTTGAGCATTTGTAATCGGAATTGTTTGAACTGTTGTTGACCCGTGGTTCTATAGAGACGTCCGTTGTTGTTGATGATGTTTGCTTTCTCCTCCTCCTCCTCCTCCTTTTTTTTTTCTGATTTGTTATGGTGTAATTGGTATCGATGTTTATGTTTTATATACATTTGTGTTGAGATTGTGATGTGATGTGTGTGTTTTATGATGTCAATATCTGACCTGCGGGACACCAACTACAGCAACATGTGTGCACTGTGGTTGATTGGTTCTGTTGTCCTCGAGCAATTAAGTGGAAGAAAAATATGTTTCACTGGCAGTGATTTTTTTTTTTTTTTTTTTTTTTTTATTCTTTGAGAATTGACAATTGAGATGCTGCAGAGATATCTGAAAATAATTTGGACCAATTGGTATTACAAAATTGAATTGGTTTTGCTGTTGCCCAGTCATCTCTCTAATTTTTTTTTGGTACAATGTGTTGTAATATAGATTAACAATATGTAAAATCTATGTGTAAAATAGACAAAGATAGAAACAGTAGAAGAAGAAGAGAATAAGGGAAAATAGATACGCCGTTAAACCCCATCATCTTATTCATTCACTTGAGCCCTATATATAAGGGAATATAATGTACATGAGTAAATACCTAATGGGCTCCTGGCCCATGCCTACAAATCCTATATCTAGGTAATGTCCACAACTTAATATTTACAACACAATGGATGAGGTTACACGCCTAGAAAATTAGATTGCAAATCGATCGTAGATAGGCTACGCCAACTAAATCATGGTGTAACCAATGACAAATTCCCTCCGGTAGATCCTGAAAGAAATGGTAACCCAAAGGGCCTTCCGCCGTGAAGGAGGCTAGGAAGTCGGCCGCAAAATTCGCTTCACGAAAGACATGTTTTACTGTAACCACCCACGGTGTACGTAGTAGTTCCTTGATACCCGCTACTAGGCCTATCTAATTGGTTGTTCAATTGTTTGTGCATTCGGTAAAAAAAAATGTCATGATGAAAATTAACTACCTTTTATTTGTATTTTTCCAATATTATTACAAACAATCTTAATTAAAACAAAGGGATTATTCAACTTAGAAACCATGCTCATGCTAAAAATTTTCAAATTAGAAACTATGTTACCCTTTTATAACTTTTTTTCTAAATAAATTCATGATAAATATAATAATATTATTCCAATCTCATCATTTTTTTTTCTGGTGAATACATCGTCACTTTTTACATAATATATGGATGCGAATGTTACATTGGAGATTTCACCAGTTAAACTTGATAACTCTTTTATTGTTATTTCATTTAACATATTGAAGATATATTAAATTAATAATCATATAATTACATGATATTTTTGTATATTTGATTGTTTTCTGTTGAAAATTTTAAAACATATATATAATGTTAGAAACAGATGTAGCCAAATATTTCAAACAACAAGTTTATAATATAAAAGGATAATTTAATAGTCATCTCTCTCAAAAAAAAAATAAAAAAAAAAATAAAATAAAATAAAATAAAATGATAATCACTTAAATGTCTTGAAAATGTGACAATAAGGACTTAATTGTTCATGCTAATAGGCCACTTATTAGATTACAATCGAACAAAACTTTCAGATCGATAGATGAACAGAAAGAGAACAAGAGAGAAAGAATGTTGCGACTGAAAATTGAGAAAAGAAAAATGTGAAGTACAAGATGTGGATGTTCCCTATTTATATCTAGGGTTTCCACAATGGCAAAATAGTAAAAATACAAATGTCTATAGTTGCTATTTATAAAACAACAACTTTAACACAAAGTCTATTATTACAAATGCTTATAGTTGTTGTTTTAGAGAACAACAACTTTAACACAAGTTCTAATAACAATTAAATACATAATGTTAATACCTCCCGCAAGCTAAACATGTATATTATGCATGTTAAGCTTGGATATAAGGTAAAGAAAAGCAGGGCCTGGTAGGGCTTTGGTGAGAATATCTGCTGTTTGATCCTCTGTATCCACATGTTGAAGCTGAATCAGCCATTGTGACACTTTTTCTCGAATTAGGTGACAATCAATTTCTATATGTTTTGTACGCTCATGGAAAACGGGGTTAGTAGCAATAGCAATAGCAGATTTGTTGTCACAAAATAGAGGAACAGGTGATGTATGTGAAATACTCAAATCAACAAGAATGTACATAAGCCATTGTATTTCACATGCAGTAGAAGCTAAAGCCCTATATTCTGATTCTGCTGATGATTTACTGACAGTGGCTTGTTTCTTAGATTTCCAAGAAATAAGTGATTTTCCTAAGAAGATGGAAAAACCAGTAATGCTTCTTCTAGTGTTAACACAAGAACCCTAGTCACTGTCAGAGAAAGCATGCAGTTGAAGAACAGAAGAACTTGAAAATAATAATCCCTTACCTACTGTACCTTTTAGATATCTCAGTACCCTGTATGCAACATTGAGGTGATGAACAGTTGGTTTTGACAAGAATTGGCTAAGAGTTTGGATACTGAAGGCAATATCAAGCCTAGATATTGTTAAGTACAGTAACCTGCCAATAAGCTTTCTGTAGGCAGTAGGCTCAGTAAGTTCATCATTTTCAGTATATGCTGTCAATTTAACAGTTGGGTCCATAGGAGTGGCTGCAGGTTTGCAGCCTAAAAAACCTGTGTCAGTGAGAATATCAAGGGCATATTTTCTCTGACACATGTTTATACCTTGATTAGAATGTGCAAACTCTAAGCCAAGGATGTATTTCAAAATACCCAAGTCTTTGATAGTGAAGCAGGCATCAAGGTGATTTTTAATTTTTGAAATATGAGAAAGATTATTGCCTGTCACTATAATATCATCAACATATACTAATAATGCTGTAAATGAAGATCCAGAATGCATAGTGAACAATGAGCTGTCAGAAACAGATTGAACAAAACCATATGCAAGAAGACATTGTGTGAGCTTAGAGAACCATTGCCTAGAAGCCTGCTTAAGGTCATAGAGGCTTTTTACTAGTTTACACACCATGTTGTCATTTTTATCACAGTAACCAGGTGGAGGTTTCATATAGACCTCTTCTTCTAACTCACCATGTAAAAAAGCATTGTTAACATCAAGTTGATGAATATGCCACTTTTTAATAGAAGCTATAGCAATCAGCAGTCTTACTGTGGTAATTTTGGCAACAGGTGAGGAAGTTTCAAAATAATCTATGCCTTCTTCTTGGGTATAACCTTTAGCAACTAGTCTTTCCTTATATCTTTCCACAGTACCATCAGATTTGTATTTTATTTTGAAAATCCATTTACAACCTATACAATGTTTATCTTTTGGTAAAGTGGTCAGTACCCAAGTTTTAGTATTTTCTAAAGCCTCTATTACTTTTCTCATAGCATTCTGCCATTGAGGGTCTTTAGCAGCTTCTTTATAAGACTTAGGTTCAGTAAGCAAAGAAATAGATGCAGTAAAACATGAATGCAATGTAGACAATGATTTGGTGGATAAAAAATTTAAAATTGGATACAGAAGTGTCCCAGAAGTGCAGTGAGAAAAAATAGCAGAGTTTGATTTCAAAGAAGGTAAAAAGTGTTTATATATGTCAAGGTATGCAGGAGGTTTAATTGATCTTGTTGATCTTCTGAGAGAAGTAGTTGGGACATCTTGGTTCAGTGAGGAGGTATGGGGATTTGATATAGTTGGTGTAGATGAGTGTGATAGAGTTGGTGAAGGAGATTGTACATGAGATGTATGTATTGGTGATGTATGAACATGAGAGGTGGGATTCTGTATGACAGGAGTAGAGACAGTAACTGAGATAGGTGTATCTGCAAAAGAATATGGTTCTGGTAATGGAAAAAGGGTGTCATTTGAAGTTGATTGAACACTGTCTTTGAATGGGAGAATATTCTCATAGAATTTCACATTTCTGGATATTGATATCTTCTTGGTATCAAGGTTGTAAAGTTTGTAACCTTTACACCCTATGGGATAACCAAGAATTATGCATTTAGATGCTCTTGAATCAAATTTATGTCTGTTTGCAGTCAATGTGGATGCATAACAAAAACTACCTATGACTCTGAGGTGATCATAGGTAGGAGGTTTTTTATTTAAAACTTCAAAAGGAGATTTGTTTTGAAGCACAGGGGAGGGCACTCTATTTATAATGTGAGCAGCAGCACAAATGCAATCAACCCAAAAGACATGGTAAGTGTGCATGAAACATGATTGCCCTAGCCACTTGAAGTAAATGTTGGTGTTTTCTTTCAACTCTCCCATTTTGTTGAGGTGTTTCAACACAACTAGTTTGATGAATAATGCCATTGGACTGATAAAAATCATGCAAAAAGAACTCAGTGCCATTGTCAGTCCTAATGGTCTTAATTTGTTTTTGAAACTGATTTTGAACCAGATTGTAAAAATGATGTAAACTGGTTCTAGTGTCTGACTTATTTTTCAGAGGATATATCCAAATTGTTCTACTGAAGTCATCCACTATAGTTAGAAAATATCTATAACCCTCATGAGATATGACAGAGAATGGTCCCCAAACATCACAGTGTATAAGTTCAATATGCAAGAAGATTTAGAATCACTTACTGTAAATGGTAACCTTTTCTGTCAAAGAAAAATGGCATACATCACAAGGTAAAGCTTTCATAGAAGAACAAGAAGAATCAACAACAGGTAAGTTCATCAACTTGGTATATGACAAATGGCCCAATCTATGGTGCCACAGAGTATTGTTCATAGAACCATGTTTTACAGGTAACTGAAAGTTTATAGGTAAATTGCATGTATTAGCAGTATTAACAAAAGAGCATGAGTTAGCAGAAGAATCAGGCAAATATAGATGATAGAGTCCATCTTTTAGGTCAGCAGAACCAATCAGATTGAGTGTTGTCAGATCCTGTAAAATGCAATGGGATGACATCAACTGAATCACACAGTTGGTTGTGGATACCAGTTTAGATACAGATATCAAGTTAAATGTGAAATTAGGAACAAGTAAAGCATCATGCAGGATAAGATGAGCAGACAGTCTGATTTGTCCTATGGCACATGCTTCAGTAACATTTCTATTTGGCAGATTAATTTTAACATTATCAACAGGATTAAGACTAGTAAATAGACTAGGATCACAAACCATGTGATCAGTAGCACCAGTATCAATAATCCATGTATTTTTAGAAAATTGTCTAGATACAGTGCAAGAAAATGGATTAGGAGTACCTGAAGCATTATGAACAACAGTAGCAACCATTGGACTTGGTTCTGAGACAGGTTTTATTTCCTGATTCTCTTTGAAAGCTAGAAACTCAAGAAATAGCTCATTAGTCCTGGAAGATGCATCATGATTTGGCTGAGTGGTTAAAGTATTGGTTTCAGGAACATTTGTAGAGTGAGTGAGGTTGGCAGAGTGTTTGGGGTGAATTCTGAGGCCCTTTGAACCAATCCAGTTAGCAGGGTAGCCATATACTTGGTAACATTTATCAGATGGATGTGGATAACCACAATGAGAACATTTAGGTCTGGGTTTCTTGTCTTTAGTATAAGGTTGTTTTTGGGAGTTGAACTGAGAAGGGTGGGTTTTGGCTAACATGGCCATAGGTTCAGAGGTGAGGATATTATTGTGTAAAGATCTTTGGGATTCCTCTTGGAGTAACAAGGAATATATTTTTGTGAGGCTGGGTAGTGGAGAGGTTAAAAGAAAGTGACTGCGAAGGGATGCATACGAATCATGTAAACCAATCAGAAACTTCATCACACAGTCATGTTGTTGGGATCACTCAACCATGAGATCAAAAATATTACAAGTGCATGTAGTGAAAGCCCCACAATAACACCTAACAATAGGCCTATATGTGACATACTCATCCCAAAGAGCCTTAAAGGCATTATAATACTGAGTGACAGTAAGTGAACCCTGACTCATAGTACTAAGAGATTTTTCCAACTGAAACACACGAGGTCCACTACTAACAGCATATCGATTTTTCAATTCATCCCACACATCCTTAGCGGAATTAAAAAATAACAAGGACTGCCGTATATCTTTAGAAATCGAATTCAGCAACCAAGACAAGACCAAGTTATTAGCCCTAACCCATGAAACATACAGAGTAGAATCGATAGTAGGGGAAGGCGATAATAATGTACCATCGGCGAAACCACCTTTGTTCTTCACACTGAGAGCCATGACGACGGCACGGGACCAGCTGACGTAATTTTCGCCGTTGAGGAGTTCTGCGACAATCAGAGCACCTGGATTATCGCTGACGTGTAGGTAGAACGGGCTGGATGGATCGTCATTAGGGTTTTGAGTGGTAGCCATTTAGATTCAGATGAAATCGAGTAGGAGATAGAGATCGAAAAAAACAGTAGATCTAGGAGATGTAGATCGAAAAACAACAAATCTCAGAGATGGAGATCGCGAACAACAAGAGAGAAAGAATGCTACGACTGAAAATTGAGAAAAGAAAAATGTGAAGTACAAGATGTGGATGTTCCCTATTTATATCTAGGGTTTCCACAATGACAAAATAGTAAAAATACAAATGCCTATAGTTGCTATTTATAAAACAGCAACTTTAACACAAAGTCTATTATTACAAATGCGTATAGTTGTTGTTTTAGAGAACAACAACTTTAACACAAGTTCTAATAACAATTATATACATAATGTTAATACCATTCAAAATTGAAAACTCTTCTTTAGCTCAGAGTGTAAGCTCGTAGTGGCAAGAATCATGGCCTGCAAAATTGGATTAATAACAGCCAATTAAATACAATGTAGTAGATACAAATACAAAATTTTTAACAAAGAAATAAAATTTTAATTCAACTGAATAAATCCCAACTTCTACATAAATTATTATAATAATAATAATAATAATAATAATAATAATAATAGTAATAATAATAATAATAATAATAATAATAATAATAATAATAATAATAATAATAATAATAATAATAATAATAATAATAATAATAATAATAATACGAAACAGAAAAAGAAAAAGCTTACTGGGATCAAGATCAGTGGGAATAGCAGCACCATTGAAGGAGCATGTAGCACCCCTGCGCTTGAATTTTTGGAAGTAAAATAATTGTTGAAGGCATAAGAAGCATGGGCCCTCAAAGTGTTTGGAATGAAGCAGGCCTGGCCCAACTGAATCTTGCTGCAGTTGGGCACTTCCTATTCCACAGGCCCAATCCAAAGCTACTTGCAGCGCACTATCTGGAGCCTGCTCATTAGCTACGCACCACTCAAATCCTTCTGCATGCAGGAAATAAATTACACTATATCTTCAAAATAAAAATTACCAAATAAATGAAATATATATTTACCTATTTCGTGTGAAAGAGTTAACACAAGAAAGAGAGCTACAACAAATCATTTCTGATTGTCTAAACACATTTTAATTTGTTAAAAATATTAAAAAAAATCTATGTGCATAGAGTACATTTGTAGTTTAATTTTGTATGTATATATATAGTTATTAGGCATATAAACGTGTAAATGTATCATCCC
>CACSLK010030184.1:15670921-15712136 GCA_902706635.1 Striga hermonthica | reverse complement strand
TTTCTTATTCAATTCATCAATACTCAGCTGTTCATCATCATTCTCATCAGGATCTTCTTCTTCTCGTGCTTCATGATCAATTTCTCGATTTTCAATCTCGAGGCCCGGATCAACTCCTTTCTCCACACGATCGCTTCCTTTTACTTCCAAGACCTCGACTTTCATTGCACCATTTGCTCCTTTTGCTTCATCAACTTCCTCCATATTACAAACATCAGTACTAACATCCTTTGGACTTATCTTGACCGGCGCAATCTTGCCTGCGAGCCCGGATGTCCGAATGATCAGCACAAGTATCCCATTGCAGATAAGGAATATGAAGTTTCTCTCAGTGGTGCAGGTAAACACTTTGATGGAAAAATTGGAGCTAAAGTAATCATAGGCTTGGACAAAGAAAGGAGCTAGTTGTGATGGGTGATAAAATAAGAAAGAAAGAGTGGAAAGTGAAAACAGAACTTGTAAGGCCATCTTCAGATAGTAGAATTCGTCTGGATCATGGTTAACACTTTTGCTGTTGCTGTGGTTGGCCATAGTTTTGAGAGGGATTTTGGGTAGGAAAATTAATGTTGTAAGAAGAGAACGAGTACTTTTTGGTTAGTTTTCAGTTGATGGGCGGGCATGTCCTTCTTATAAAGCAAGCATTTTGGAGTGATAAATGGGCTATGAACCATGTTCAAAGGTGGACCCCCATTTTGGATAAAGACTTAAAAAAATTTCTTTGTTGAAAGTAAATGGTGTATATTCACTTCAAATATAATATCTCATATTAGGGCGAAATTCAACATGCCCGTGTTAGATTAACATTCACCCTTGTGGTATGTGTGCGTTGATTTAACGGTAAAAACCTTGTGATTGCATTACTCTCAGTTAACTTGTTCTAGAGTTACTCGTAGGATCGAATGAACTCTCAATTAGCTTATTATGTAGGAAGAATGAACTCTCAATTAGGTTATTACGTAAAAAAATTGCAAGTATTCTGAATAATTTTAATTCCATACATTTTTTTTTTTTTTTTTGGTTTACTTCTTTACTGGTTTTCTAACTTAAATCTAATCCTAGATCCAATAAAGCAGAGGTGTAAAATTAAATAGCTCAAAACATAGTCAAAAAATCAAACCGACACTTTAGTTCAAGTATAGTTAATGCATAGGACCGGATTTTTCAGATGGTAGACTTTCGGTTTTTTTTTTTTTTTTTCAAGAAGAAACTGTGGTTGCCATGATTTTGAGACCCTATTGCCTATAATAATCCATAACATTAGTCGTATGAAGTAGTTGTGACTTGTGTTAGACCAAATCCGTTTTGATTATTGGTGATAATGATATCAAAACAATATAAAATTATTTAATTACATTAATTAGTTAATAGATTGGATCTATCTTCCCTCATTGGTTTTTCTACCGTTTGAATCAACAAAAACTCGTAAAAATCCAATAGATGAGCACACACTCATATGAGTATGTGTAATCTAACGAGCGGAAGTTTGGATCTTCCACAACACACTCAACTACACATATAATAATGTATCTCACTACGAAAAATGATCAATTTCCAAGTAGGAGGCTTTTAAATTAACGTTTTCAAAATTGTCAGCTTTTATTTGCTGATAG
Organism: Striga hermonthica; assembly: GCA_902706635.1. NCBI lineage: Eukaryota > Viridiplantae > Streptophyta > Magnoliopsida > Lamiales > Orobanchaceae > Striga > Striga hermonthica. The sequence continues at coordinate 15,710,526 of CACSLK010030184.1, read as the reverse complement.
GACACATGAAATTTCCTTTTCCGCATGGAAGAACACAAGCGAAGGTGGACTTGAAAGACTTTTACAAATCACCAGGTCTCTAGTAGAGACCTTATAATTTTTTTAGAACTCATATAAGGTGAATACTTGAAAAATATTTGTTGCATAAAATGTTTGAGAACTTTAAAATTTTCAAATAAGAGATATTTAACTGGTATTATTGTACACCATCATCTCTTACACTGTTTTCATTTTAATCTAAACAACTGAACAAACTGATGATCGTTAATCTGAAACCTAGCATCTCATAAACTCTAGAACCATCCAACTACATAAAGAGCTTATCATTTTTAAACAACCAACTCAGGAACTATAACTGCAAAAACACTTGTACAGCAATTGTATCAATGGATGTCCTGTGTCTACAAGATTATGTCATAAATCATGCATTCACTCGTTATATTAAGGCACAAGATGAAATACAAAATGAAAAGAACAAAACGGTCCTCATACAATGTACCCACGACAAACCTTTGTTTGGAAGCCTTTTCTCCTACCATCCATTGCTAGAAAGGTTCTTCACAACACGGTGGTTTTCAGATGAAACGAACGAGAGAAAGGGTCGCTATGAAAGCCTGATCAAACAGGAAAATACAACATTTTAAAAGGGGGCAGGCTTGGCAATAAAGTGATAGTGCCTCACTATTTTAATCATCCTGCAAATACCTTAGTATAAAAGGGGGGAAGCAAAAAAAAATAAAAAATAAAAAAATCAAATAAGTGCTCTCACAATATATACACAACTCAAAGCACTTCTTACCGTGGTACCCCCTTCATTCTGATAGTAAATATGCTTCCAATGTGGCGAAACTGAAAGTGAACATTTTTCAATCATTCCAACCCTATACAAACAGTCTTGATTAAAGTTCAAGCAATACAACACGACTTTGCAGGAATTTCTGAGGAAAAGGGAAGGATATGCTCTATTACTTCTCTTTTCTGGAATTATTAGGTAAAATGTCACCGTGTAACTTTTGTGATTAACCCATGTTCTTATGTAAAGCTATGTTAATAAAGTGATTGGAAATTTTTTTCCAAAACCAAATTGAGAAACAAGATCGCAATTCTATTTAACTTTAATCTGAGAATCTGCTCAACATGCTGCTCGTATTATTATAATCCATCACTCATCTCATATACTCATAAACACTAAATCATGAACTTTAACTACTAACTTACGATGGTATCTGGTGACATACTTTGATCTCAAACTGGCATATTCCAGACATCCTCAAGAAGTTGTTCCAATTTTCCACGAACGAAATCAAATTGCTCTTTCGATAGAAATGATTCTGACAAAATAAATTTGCTGCAAGTGAATGGAAGTCTCTAGAGCATTCATCATTGCTGTTAGTAACAATTCGATCGTCCTCCAATGGAATTAAAGAACTCTCCAGCCTCCACCTTAACATAAAATACTTTACTGGGACTTGAAAGTAGTTTTTCACAACAAGCACGCGGAGTGAATGCCAGAATGCTCGAACCCTTTACAGGAACAATGAACCTGCTCGTCAGCAGGGATCAAAATCACCAAACACTCCCTCTCCATTTTCTTGTAGTGCCTAACAAGATATGAGCCATCAGACATTTCTGTTATTGCATACTGCATGGACTGCACAATTTCATGCTGAAATGCACTAAATGCAAAATGCGTAAGAACAGTACGAGCATGTTCCTCAAGAGGCATGCACGTTCTTATTGGTAAATACGCCATTTTTTTGCTCTCCTTGTTCCCAACTTTTGCAGCAGTAGAAACCTGTAGAGTTTAATAAATAAGTTACGTAATAGCTACAGAATAACTGAATATTTTTAAATTTAAGAGTTAGCAAGAAACCTGTTTGAAAACACATGCCAATGATGATTGTACGTTGACTATTTTCTTAACAAATGTTTCCATGGATTTGCAGTACTCAGGAGTCTAAAGTATGGGCCAAAAAGTAATTACGGACATAGCAAAATGGCCATGATATTCGAAAATCGAAAATAAGAGTAGTGTGTTTATCTGGGGCAATACCAAAATGATCAACCGGATGATTCCACTGACGCTCAAAATCCTCCACATTTTCTAAGTGGCACAAAGTGTCGAATGCAGATTTAAAGTCTCGATATCGCTCGCCAAGTTGGATTGAGAACCAACTGGAGATTTTGGAGAGGACATGATGTATAGGGATAACTTGCTTAGTGTTGGGCATTTAAATTGCCAGTGCATCTCTAAGGTCCGATTCCATATCAGTCACAACAATCTCTGGTTGTCTCCCCTTCATAAATCCAACAAAAACCTGCAGAAGCATAACAAAAACACATGTTTGAGACAACTTTAAATCTACAAGAATGCATTAGGTATAATTACAGAAACTACCCCCCACACCATCCCCAACCCCAAAGCAGTAACAATACGTAAATAAAATAACTCTTTATCGACTTTAAATTTCTATTTTTGTAACTAAACATAATCATTATAACAAAAAAGGTTATCATGTAAGGTGCTCACCTGTAAGGCCCACGAAAATGACTTAGATGTATCGTCCTGAAGAACAGTACATCCAAAGAAAATTGGCCGACCATGATTGTCGATACCCAACCAAACCCCAAGAAGAAAACCATATGTGACAGAACAATATGAGGTATCAATGGTAACAGCATCACCAATGATAAAAAAAATGCACGGGCTGAATCTCCATAAGCCCACGCAACATTTTCCACTTTCCCACTCTCATCCGCCGTGAAATCGTAAACAAACCCCTCATCCCTTTCTGCTGCCACCTTGCACGCATCAAGAAGCTCGATCAAATCATTAGTACGTTTAGAGTTCAGAATAACATCGTTTTCCTCAACAATCTTCCTACAACAACTCAAGAAACTCCTAACATCTTTTTCTATAAATGGCAACTGCCCCGGCTGGACCCCCTTTTCCAGCTCAATCACCTTCACGATTCGATTGACGGGGAACCCGGCTCTCGAGAGAAGCAAGATACGTTCTTGATCAGCTCCCTCGATTTTTCTATAAGCGAGAAGTAGCCGGACTTGCTCGTCCTCCAATAATTCATGGCTACGAACATTACTAAACTGAGAAATATACCACCGACAAACCCCATCAACAACCTCTTTAGTCAAGTACAGTTTCGCATCACAGCCGCAACAAGCCGATTTTCTGTCCCTAGGGTGCTCGACATTCACTTTCTATTCCTGGGCTGGTTGAAACCCGAGCGGTAACAAACAAAATCCCTTCTGCAAAGGCCTATGTTCTGGCTTTCTGTCGAGCGTGATTTCCATATAGAGAACCCATTCTTGCGCGCGAAATTGCTGTAATACTCAAATGCCCTGTCGTCGGTTTTGAAAATCTGGCTAATGGGGCAAACTCGACTTCTTGTGGTGAGGATGAAGATGGTTCGTTATTTAAACATCTAGAAGCTATGGAGCTTTGGCCCTCCTTGTTCGAAGTTAATGTAACACACTAACACTTCCAATCTCCAATGGGCATTGCTGGCGTTTGATCCAAATATTATGCAGTGGCTTCACAGCCATCAAATTCAGAAAACAAAAACGGACAACAACCGTAGGCTTCGGAACCCTCGTCACAAGTTTGGAAGTTTATTCAGGAGGACGCCATGAAATACTTCACAACCTTCAACGAAAAGAAGTGAAGGCAAGACATAGCAAAATGACAGTAACAATTGAAAATTAACTGAAGTAGTTGAGATTACATTACACCTCCATTAACCGCCGCCATTTTCATGGCCTTGAAAAAGCCTTGCTTTCGGCGGTGAAGATGAAGTCGGGCAAACGGAATAATTTATTAATTGGGCCTTCAAATGGGCTAATTTATCGGACTGGGCCGAAAACGTCCCAAACATTTTGGGCTTGGAGTCTTAAAAAATGGTCCACTAAATTACCACTTTAATCAGAAGTTGTACAAAAACTAACATAGTGTACTAAAAGTGATTTTCATGTTTAGTATATTATGTTGAATATTGTACGAGTTTTGATGAAAAGTGACAACTCAGTGTACCATTGTTGATGACATCTACATGATGGACTTTTTTTTTTTTGTTTTTTTGAAAAATGATCAATATAGTGTACTAAAAATGAAATTTAGCCATCAAAGTTTCTCTCCAATCGTTTGCATTGTATTTTAGTCTACATGAATATTTATTATCTTATGCATATTTAGTTATTCAAATTATCAATATGTGATTGAAAAAAATATAAATTATTTATATCAAGATTATTTTATTTTATTAGAAAATTAATTGTGTATTTTCTACAACATCAAGATTGCATTATTTAATTAGAAGATTAATTAAGTATTTCCTACAACATCAATCAAGACTATTTTATTTATTAGATTACTCAATTATTTCTTACAACATAAGTATAGTGCATTCTAAATAGATAATCTAAGTCATGAAAATGTTAATAAGATGTTAGGATTATCTTTGTTGTCAACCATAACCAACCATATATATATATATATAGATATAGCTAGGAAGATTATTCAATAAAATATATTATATTAGCATACATTATACCGTCATATAGTTTAGGCAATTGTTAGATTCTCTTTTTATTTGAAGGGACAGACATTGATCATATTGACCTTAGATGAGTGGACAGAGGAACATTGAAATGTGTTCTAGCAATAAAATGTTTATTGCAGGGACAAATCCACACTTTTTCTTTTTTCCAAATTAACCTGATTTCCCGCCATAAACAAACAATTCACCATTATGCATTGTTCCAAAACAATTGTACAGTCATATGACTAGTAAAAATCAATAATAAAAGTTCAATAATATTATTAATTAGACTATTGTAACTAAACTCAATAATATTATTGTTTTTGCCATATATTACCATGTAGTAAATTTGAATTGGTTGCCTAACAATTAATGAATTATTGTTATTCATATATGTAATATAGATCATGATCAACTCCTTTTCGGACTCTAAAATTGAGTTGTTTAATGTTTTCTAGATTTCATGTTTTGCCCAATTGGATTCACATATTTATGAAAATTCTTGGACTCAAATTTAGTATTAAGTATAGAGTAGTACAACACTTTACAAATTACACGGGTGCTTACTAAAATAACTACATTAAACATAAATATATTAATAATAATTTTATTTTTTAATTAATTTTAATAATATGTTTATAATTATTATAAAGATAAATATAATTTATTTATTTATATATACTTATGGATGTCAAATCGAATCTCATCAAAAGATGATTAATTGAGCAACTGAACCCTCGAATCTCGCCATAAAATCTTCGCAGCTATGTATCTTGTGTTCTTTCAATTCTTCTAGCTCGAACATTGTGGAGGCATAGAGATACGACCTCTCATAGCGGCCATCCTCGCATTATGGACAGCTAAGTCCATGTACGGATCTCGAGCGACCGCATAAACAACCACGTGGATACCGTGAACCTCGTAGGTGAAATATTGGAGAAAATCTCGAGTATCATTTCCTTAGAGCGTTCATGGTTACCTCGCATTAATCAATGCTTGATGGGTTGTTTTCTTTTTCCATTCTTGTGAATAGATTTTTAATTCATTGTATCTTTTTTGTTCTGTTTCAATGCAGGGGTTTCCTCACTCCATTTGAGATCCATGAAGGTGGTGAAAAATCTTGATAAGTTTGACAAAATTACATGGACAAACATGTATGAAAGGTAGCAAGAGTATAGATCTATTCGTAAATCCGTTTTATTTTATTTTTTCCATAGTCAAGTTCATTGTTTTATTATCATGACTATTTTATGAGAATGTAAGAACATGCTTTTTTATAAATTTTTATTATTATTTTTTTTTTTTTGTTTTGATTGGGTTTGTGGTTTGGTTTGGTTAAATTTAAAAAATGCAGTATGATTAATTGTTAGTGGGTATATTAAAATAATTTTTAAAATAAAATGATTAAAATTAAATTGATGTAAAAGTAGGAGAGATAAGATGTGATGTGATGGTTAGTTAAAATTATGTGAGTAGATATTGAATAGTAAATTAAGGTTGATGTTGTGTGTAAGAATGATTGATATTATTTAATTATATTCATAATATCGATGATAGTAGGTTGATTGATTGATAATATTTATTATATTGATGATAGTGAGATGAATTAAAGATGAATTAATAATATTTATTATATTTATTATATTGATTGAGTGAAAAATGATTGGATTTTTTTCGATTGAATTAATAAGTGTTTGTTACTTCTCCACGTTTACGGCAAAGTCACAGATGGTTGCATTTGCAAACATAGGAAATGCGTAGTAAAAGTGATAGCCCACCAGAATTGAGCAATGTATTAGGTTTTTCTTGTTCAATTTAATATCTTTTCCAATTTATTCCAATGGAAAACATTCTGATGTTGTTAGTTAAGCATGTTGACTTAACATATATATTAAAATACTTTCACACTTAAATATTAGGGCATCCACACCCTTTAACACAAACTAGTTATCATCATGTGCACATGCACAAATGTACATAAAATATTATAAGTAATATGTGTGAATTTAATATAAAAATTACAGGTGATAAACATTTCACATTTTCAAGATATGTGAATTTAATATTAAAATTCTAGATGATAAACATATCACATTTTCAAGATATATGAATTTTATATTAAAATTCTATATAATAGACATACCACATTTTCAAGATTATTTAATCATTAGTAAAAAAAAAAAATAGTATTTATATAAATTATTTGAGTACATATGAATCACTATATTGATTAAAAAAAATTGGGTAATGTAACTTTTATAATTGGAGGAATCACGGTCAAGTAATTTACTTGAAAACTTTATTATTATTATAATTTATTTTATTATTATTATTATAATAATTAATATTATTATTACTATTTTATTGATTTTAAAGTTTTTTTTACTATAGTATTAAAACTATTTACTAATTGTTTCTAAAGAAAATTATTTCATGAAATACAAAATTAAAATAATAAAATAATAATAATAATAAAATCATTCATAAAACCTAATTAAGTGTAACCATGTATTTATAAAATCTCGTTTATTTTCCCTAAAAAAGAAGTTATAAAATTTGTCATTCATATTTTGTCTTTCACATTAATGCACCCTATTAAGTGTAAGAAAATGCTACGGTCCCGTTACTGAATCATTTCGTCGGTTTTGTAACAAATAGATCAACTATCCCTGACGGTTAGATGATGATCTAATGGTTACAAACTCCGACGGAACGATTCCGTAACGGGACTGTAACATCTCCCTTAAGTGTAATCATGTATTTTTTGCTATTATATTATATAATAGCTAATGCTATTACCAACTTATAATATTCACACTAAATATAAATTACATAAGTACAAACAATTTTATTGTTTCAAGATATTATTATTATTATTATTATTATTATTATTATTATTATTATTATTATTATTATTATTATTATTATTATTATTATTATTATTATTATAGTAGTTAGTGCTATTTTTTTGCTACTATATTATATAATAGTTAATGCTATTAATTTTTTTACATGATTACACTTAATGGGGTATATTAATGTGAAATGTAAAATATGTGAAAAATTTTGTAACTTCTTTTGGAGGAAAAATAAATGAGGTTTTATTAATTATGTTTTATTTATGAGGTTTTTTAATAATTAGCTAGCAATTATATATATATAGATATCATTCATTCAATCAAAAAGTAACACTATCTTTCATCCACATCATCTTTCCACTAAATTTCTCTCATTTAATCACACACTCACATTCACACACATTCATTTAAATACATATATGGAACCGATTATCCACTCATTCAATATAAATTTTTATATTATATTCTCAATAAAAATAAAAATTTAATATTTTTAAATTATAATAAAAAATTTTAAATGCATAAAAATAAAAAAACACTATAAAACCAAAAGGATAAAAAAATGTGATATTTGAATTTATCATGTTGGATAGTGTGATATCAATTGGATTTGACATTTACGTGATATAGATAAAAAAAATGAATTAAATATCAAATAAAAAGATTGAATTAATAATTAATTTAAAATAAAAAAAAAAAGAGAGAAAACGTGGCGTTCAACATGCTGGACGCCCAATTGAGTCCACAATTTAGGTTATGTTTGATAAAACTAGCTGATAGCTGATAAGTTACTTTATATTTTTATATGTAGTTTTTTATGCTTATAGCTTATAACTTATAACTGAAAAGCTAGCTTATATGATAAAAAATGTTTGGTAAATTAGCTGATAAGCTAACAAAAATAAAAAATTCAATTAGTTTATTTGAAAAGCTACCTAAAGTAGCTTATGAAATAAGATCGAGCCTCGTCCTACCAAACAAGATTTATTTTAATACAAGAAGCATATAAGATAACCAAATAAGTTATAAGCTAACTTATTTGGCTTACCAAACATACCCTTAATGGATGAGCTACATCTGTCCTGAATGCCACCATGACGTTTAAAACCCAAATTAACGGGGCGTTGTACCTTATACTTTGGCAAATAAATAAAATTAGCACTAATAGCCATGTACAACATGAGTGTTAGAGTTAATGAATATATGTGTAAAGTTATTTATGTCTAATACCAAACATAACTCCAGAGCAAAAATAATATAAAAATAAAATCACGAAGCATAGATTTTCGCCATGTCAACATCCGAAGCGTGAGAATCTGCCATTTAGGCTCAACACGTTTTGAATTAATATATAGGGAGAGATTAAAACATGGCATTTCATACAAGTTTTTGTTATATTTATTTCAACATATCATACTTTTCTGTAATATGCCATGTCATATTTTAATAAATTATATAAATAGAAACATTATATTTTCATAGTATAAATATGAATTTTTAGTAAAATAATGTGATAGATTTTCTCTTCTAAAGTTTGGCGACAGAAAAAAGAGAGTATTTAAGGATACAATAATATAAATTACTATAGTTAATATAGGAAATTGGCCCATTGATATCCACACTAGCTAGTTTTTTAAAATTATTGTGTTGATGAATTTGTTATGAAAAAACATATGGACGATAGTTTAGAATCAAATAGCTACAACATTCTTGACCAAAAAAAATAAAATAGCTACAACATTAACACATTACAAAATAGAGTTTGTTAGTGTACCATTCACATAGAGTTGTAACGAATTAAGTCAATAAAGGCTCCTAAATTTGCTTTCTTTTCCCACGTTCTATAGTTCTTCTATTAATTTAATTTAAAAATTTATTATTTATAATTTAATTAAATTCAATTGTGGACCGTGTTAAAAGTTTTGAAAAGCTAGTTACATTTACCTAACATCACCACTTATATCATTTTCCCCTCTTTTTTTTCTATATATACACGTACAATCTCTACCTCTGTTCTTTGCTTAACCAAATAAGCTCTCACAGTCCTCGCCATTCTTCCAGGTACCATCTTTTTTCTCTTGCATGCTTCGATGCGTCTGCCATGGCTGAATATCATTTTTCTTTTTTCTTTTTTGTTGTTTCATGGGATCAAATTTTATTGGCAAAAGGGGTTGTTAATTTGACGCACACTTGTTCGATTTTCCGGGGATATCTGTGTTCTATTTATGTCTGATTTTCTGGATCGGTGATCTTTTTATGCCGGGGATCTGTACTTGTTGAGTTTATTACATAGGTGAAATAAGGGAAAAGCGAGTGTTAATGATGGGAAGGGGAAATGTACCACTCAAGCACTCAGATTAGTTGCTAAAAAGAACATCTTTTTGTTGTTATTGTGCGCTTTTGGGTAAATTAGATCTCGAATTGAATTATTGAATTGGTGTTTTCCTCAAGGCATACTAGCGGTTTGAAGCAATGTGACAAGGATTTTGAGAAAGTTTAGGATCATGCAAATGATGTTGCCTTCTTGAAAGTATCAAATTCTGGGATCTTTGTATATGTATATATATAATTTATATCTCTGGAATCTGATGGGATTTAGTATAGCAGGTATTAATTTGTGCAAAAGTAGATCATGGCACCAGCAGCAGCGGCAGGGGACTCGATTAATCCAAGAGGTGAATCTCTCTCTCTCTCTCTCTCTCTCTCTCTCTCTCTCTCTCTCTCGTGTGTGTGTGTGTGTGTGTGGTAGGGTGTTGAATTGGCAATACTCATAATTAGATTATAGATGTGTGTGCGCTCTGCATTTTCCGCTCTAATATGTCTTAGATCACTGTAGATGTTTGCATTGTTGGTGTTGCCCGAACACCAATGGGTGGATTTCTTGGTTCTCTTTCATCATTAGCTGCAACCAAGCTTGGATCTATCGCTATTGAGAGTAAGATTATTAACACACTGCTCTGTCTATCAATTGAAGGGGTCTTATCCTTTTCATTTCATTTATTTTTTATTATTTACGGTATGCAATCTGCTTACAGGTGCCTTGAAGAGAGCAAATATCGATCCATCACTTGTTCAGGAAGTTTTCTTTGGGAATGTACTTAGTGCTAATTTAGGACAGGCTCCTGCTAGGCAGGCAGCATTAGGCGCGGGTATCCCTAATACGGTTGTCTGCACAACTGTCAACAAAGTGTGTGCCTCTGGAATGAAAGGTATGGTCTTGTAATTAAATAAAACCGCATTACCAAGATTTTTCATCAGATATTTCGGGAAGAATGCATTTTATTTTCTGATAAAAATCTCATGACCCAATAAGAGGTGCTTTTCACTTGTGTTGTTAAATACTATGTCTTTGCCCCTACAGCGACTATACTAGCAGCACAGAGTATCCAACTGGGCATCAATGATGTTGTTGTGGCTGGTGGCATGGAAAGCATGTCTAATGTCCCAAAGTACCTGGCCGAGGCAAGGTAATATTATTAGCTGAGTGAAGGCTTTGATTATTTTTAATGTAGTTGAGTTTGAAGTGATTCTTTTGTATCCTTATGCTCTCTGGAGTGTTTTACTTGAGAGGAAACAAGATAATGATGAGCGGAAGCGACATCCTTGCGTAATTTGTTTATTATGCATATCATGTTTACTTCTTTTATTTTCAATGCTTTAATGTGTAGTTATGTGTGAACCTGAATGTGAAATAATTAGTGTGCTAGATGCGTATTGACTGGGTCTTGCATATTTTAGAAAAGGTTCTAGACTTGGACACGATTCTCTTGTTGACGGGATGTTAAAGGATGGCTTGTGGGATGCTTATAGCGACGTTGGCATGGGGGTTTGTGCTGAGTTATGTGCTGAACACCATAATATAACAAGAGAGCAGCAGGTGTGTGTATTCTCCGTGTTTTCAGAAAAATTATTAAGCCATTCGTCCTTGTTATGTGGCTTTGTTACAGTTTTACACCGTGATGCATATATCCAGTGGTTTTCATGTTTATGCTGCTTTATCTGTACAGGATGATTATGCAGTCCAAAGCTTTGAGCGTGGAATTGCAGCTCAAGAGGCTGGTGCTTTTACATGGGAGATTGTTCCCGTAAGATAACTAGACTTTTTCTTCTAAACTTCGCTTGTCTCTTTTAATTGCATTATAAATGTCTAATCTTGTGCCCGCAGGTTGAGGTCTCCGGGGGAAGAGGAAGACCATCCACTATTGTTGATAAAGATGAAGGTCTTGGAAAGGTGAATTCATCAATTATGTGTATATCTAATTACTGGCTTACTTTATAAATTTCTGCTGTTTAGCTTATTTCGAACAAATTATAACATAAATCATTTTTTCTGGTCAGTTTGATGCTGCGAAGTTGAGGAAGCTGCGACCGAGTTTCAAGGAAACCGGCGGTACTGTCACAGCTGGAAACGCGTCCAGCATAAGGTCTCTTGTCTATTCCTTCACCTCTTTAGTAGACACTAGTTTACTTTTTCCTTTTCTCAATCGAGTCAATTTTCTTCTTTAGATTTTACAAGAATATTCGAAGGGTTTGTTGACAACTGGATTTGACCATCATTTTCAGTGATGGAGCTGCTGCCCTTGTTTTAGTAAGTGGAGAGAAGGCTCTGCAGCTTGGACTCGAAGTCATTGCAAGGATCTCTGGGTATGCCGATGCTGCTCATGTAAGTAATATTATTATTTTTATTTTTTCGTGTGTGTGTGTGTGTGTGTGTGTGAATTTTGTAGAAGTCCCATTTTCTGCACTCTCGTTTCTATTCATGGTGGTTGCATATGAAAATGTGGAGCAGGCACCGGAATTATTCACAACTGCCCCATCACTTGCAATCCCCAAGGCAATCTCAAATGCTGGTCTAGAAGCCTCCAAAATAGACTATTATGAGATCAATGAAGCCTTTGCAGTATGTTGCTTTGCTCCTTCATTTTATTAAGCAAGAAAAAGGTCCACCCGGTAAAATTTTTTAGGTCTTGCTAAAAAATGTAATTTCTTGCAGGTTGTGGCTCTTGCGAATCAGAAGCTATTGGGTCTTAGTACAGTGAGTTCTCAACTCCATCTCTCTCTCTGCCCTGTGGGTGGAGGTTTACATGAGAAAAGTGCCGATAGCAAACAGCTTAAATTAAGGATAATTACAGGAATTACCCCAGTTAGCTGAATCACAGAAAATTCTTTTTATCCTTTGAAATTGTAGATACTCCCACAAGCTTATAACATACACCTTAGCCCTTAAATGCATCCCCTGAACAAGCATTTCATTCTTGAAGATGCATTTTGTAAAGCCCTAGCAAATGTCAAAATTGCGTGTCTATAAGTTTGAAAGATAACGAGTACTTTTCCTTCTCCTTTCCCCCCCTTTATTGATTCCATAGACAAGTTATTTAGTATGTTATTAAATAAGAATTTTTCTTCGTGAAATTTTTATATCCTGTTGGTGTTGAGATAGGCAAATTCAATTTCTTGAAGAAATGCTTATTTTGCAGGAGAAAGTGAATGTAAATGGTGGAGCCGTAGCGCTGGGGCATCCTCTCGGTTGCAGTGGGGCTCGCATCTTGGTCACACTTCTTGGGGTATGTTTCGATTTACATTGCATAATCATCCACTGTTTAGTGGGAGCTTAGTTTTGCAAATTCTTGTAATATTGTAATATCCATTTTGCAACCTGTAGACCAGATGTCAATATGATGATTCTACGCGTTCTCAAATTTGTTGTTGTCTTAGGTGTTGAAGCAGAAGAATGGGAAGTATGGTGTCGGTGGTGTTTGCAATGGAGGAGGTGGTGCTTCGGCCCTTGTCCTTGAGCTTCTGTAATCTTTTCCAAATTTTGGTAAGTCTAAGACCTCTTTCTTTCCCATTTATAGTTTAAAAAATTTCCAGGTGCTCGGATTTAAAGTTTGAGCTCATTACAAGATTTGCTTCATCAACCATTAGTGTTTTATCCCTGAATGCAAACCCTCGTATAGCTGCAGCTTGTGCATGACTTTTGAAAACTTTGTCTCGAAAAGTGTTTCCTAGCTTTTAGCCCGGAAAGTACACTCCGTGTAGTGCTGGGGCTCACATTTACTTTACTTTATTTTTTTAATTTGCGACTGTTGTGAAACAAACTGCTACTTTGAAGTCAGGATCAAATTAACGAGTTCTCTCTGCATTGTAGACTTTTTCAGACGACATATAAGGTTGCAAGGCTGGTTGCAGTATTGGCACATCAGAGCAAACTACACTCTGTCTCTACCATCTTTTCCAGTTCAGATGAACTTGTTCACGATATTTTTTATTTATTTTTTTTTTTTTTTCTGTGTGTTTTTGTGTTTTCCTTTTTTATTTTCCTCAATTCCTTGCTAAGCCGACAAACTTGGTGTATGTAGATTGTAGCTGATCATGAGAATGTATGCCATTACGGATTTAAGTTTATGTTATCACAATAAAGTGCTCTTTTTTCCTCATCATGTTAATTTAATCTAGCCTTACGGTCCGGGCCCGCACTTAATCTGGTTCAGAATAAGGGTTCAAGGCCAAGAACCAACCTCGACTCTCTGGTTTAAATATCGGGTCGGGAAACTATTAACCAACATAAAAAAAGTCCACAATTAAATCATACGAAATCAATTTTTGTACTACTTCCTTATTTTAAATAAATGTCGTTTTGACTTTTTTGATTCATTCATTTTGTTATGTATCTAGACATTAATATGTCTAGATACATAGCAAAATGAATGAATCAAAAAAGTCAAAACTACATTTATTTAAAAAAAGAGGGAGTATTATTTTAACTCCAATATTATGATAAATGACGGCAGTGTGATCAATGCTACTATATAAGACGTAGATGAAGAGTGATGAAGTTCTATGTTATTTTGAAAGTAAGAATAATTACAAACAGGAATCAAATTTATTCTAGAGAGTAGCAGCTCAATTTTCAGGAACAAGTTTGGCCTTTTCCTGATTTGAGAATGACGGGCAAAAAAAAAAAAAACACAAAAAGGTGAAGCTGGTTCTTCACAACTCGGCTCTAAAATCTTCAACCTTTACAGGCTCAACGTAAGATGCATATACTTTGATTATCGACTCATAAACCCCAATTCCTCGCAAATACTCATCCTTGTTCAGAAACTGCAACCGGACAAGAAACGCATAGTTAAATCATAAAATCGGTTAACATAACAAGTACATTTTCCCAATGAACTAAACATAACAAGCACATTTTCCTAACTAATCCTAAATTTGTATTGAAAAAGTAATCAAGGCTCATCTCAGGTGGGTCATTCAGATGAAATACACCGAATGTTGTCTTAGTCAACAGACATATTATGAATTTTTTTTTAAGAAAGCCAAAAACCTGATTAAAGAAAAATCACCTCATTGTGGTCGTGAAGTAGAATGGGAGTGTTGGCCATAGGAGAGAAGCCAATAGCCGGCACGCCAACTTCCCTGAAATAGCGAGCATCGGTCGAGGCCGGGAAAATTTCCGGTTCTCCTAATTTTCCGTTTGCATTTTGAATTGCCTCTTTTAATAAGGCCCACCAAGGATTTGAACCATCAGTAGCTGTAAGAATTGGCTTCCCGAACTTGTCGTATATAGAGGACTTCACCTTGAACTGTCCGAGCTACATTTTGTTAGAACATATAACCAATCATCACAATAGATGGAAATTTCTAGAGCTGCTTTCAGATAAACATGTATTATACAGATGTGCAACTGATAAGCCGAAAGCACACACCATTTATTATCTCAAAAGGTCATTTCTGTTATTTTTTGTTATTACATGCTTCAAGCATCACCAAAGCTACATGCAAGTAATTAGTAATTACCACGAAGATATATGCAGTTTCCAACTAACCTAATTAAACCTAATAAAGCAAGAAGTATGCCATATTTACTCAGCAAACTTATTATGTGATTTTGCACACTAAACGTAGTATTCCACAGCTATCCCAGGATTGAGTACACATTCATTAAGACCCTCATTTTTTTCATCCAAAACCTTCATGTTAAGACGAAGAAAATCATGTCCAATACCGGGAAAAAATCATAACTACCAGACTTCGAATTACAGCCACTGAGAATATACCAATGAGCTCCAAGGACAATAATGATACAAGGAAGGAATTACTCCCAAATAACGATCATTTAAGAAATAAAAACTATCGACACATGTAGAGGAACTAAATATTATGCAACTACACCAGATTCTTTGACTCGATCCAAAAGCAGTAAAGAGATGGAGTGTAAACATTCATTTTCTCACCTCAAAGGTCATGTTACGGTTAGCAGGTGCCCATTCCTCTGCTATTCGTGTCTCCAAGGATGGAACATCTGCAGTTGGTGGGACTCGAATATCAAAACCTGCTTGAGCTTCCGATGGTTGCAAATTCATAACAAAGCCCTGCCCATCGTCGTACAAAGAAAGGGGACAAAAGAAGAAAAAGAAAAGGAGAAAGATCGTTCAAACAAGTAATTAATTATTACTGTTTATATCCTAGTGTTGCCTAATGTAACTATAAACACATCCATTTTCTAGAACAAAATAAGGTTAGTGAGTGCTCCAAAAAGTCAGTTTACTACCTACATATCAAATGGAGACAACCAAAATGCATTCAAATGAGCACACCGACAGATTTAAAAATTTCACAATTCCAATTCTAATGAAGAAGTCCTCATTCTAGGGACATGATGTGCTACTTCAAAGCAAAACATCACTTTCAGTCGCACTCTTGCAACTAATGCAGATTAATTTCATTAGGCAAAGCCAATCATGCTACAATACATGAGAAAGTTGAAAAGCATATCAGGAAAAAAAATTAGTTTCTGACCTATTACCTATACAACAACAAACCAAACAAACTACTCAAACAAACCACTTTTGACAGTCCAGCACACGTGTAATGAAACTAGCTAGCCAGTAATCCTAAACAACCAATAAACAAACAATTCACAGTTTTTACGTAATTAAACTGCACGTCAGCTCCAAATCAATAGTCAAGAAATTTAGCTTCAACAGCAGCAAATGCATAAATCTATAGTAGCTAACTTAAATGTCCGGTCAGAAGTAGAGAAGAGACTCACAGTAGGAGATGGAGTGCCAGCCTTCAAGAACACCATATTAACAGAAACAACATCTCCTTCAGCCTTGACTCCACCCTTCAC
Source organism: Striga hermonthica (assembly GCA_902706635.1). Classification (NCBI taxonomy): domain Eukaryota; kingdom Viridiplantae; phylum Streptophyta; class Magnoliopsida; order Lamiales; family Orobanchaceae; genus Striga; species Striga hermonthica. The sequence continues at coordinate 15,693,973 of CACSLK010030184.1, read as the reverse complement.
CAAATCGAACTGCGCAGCCCTATACCTCCTCACACTCTCAATGCTCTTAAGCAAATTCTCCATAGCTGTATTGTCATAGAGCTTAGCCCCGTGACCAGGCGCCCCGGTGGCCTTAATCACCAGCCACCACGGGGACCTCTCGGCATAGAACACCCTATAATTCTCACTAGGCGAAGCCAGTCCCTCGTCTAGCACAATCCCAACATTCATTTCCTGGAAAGCATCTGAATGGGCGAACTTCTCGGCGCCATCATGGCCACCAGTTTCCTCGTCGGGGACGAAAGATAGGTACACAGTGCGAAGGGGGCGGAACCCAGCGGCCTGTAGCCGGCGGATGGCCTCCAGATATTGAAGCCCGACGCATTTCATGTCTTGCGAGCCTCTGGCATAGATGCGGCCGGAGGAGGATTCAATCCGAGCTTCAAAAGGGTGGAAATCCCATTTCCGGTGTTCGGCCGGCACGACGTCGGTGTGGGAGTTGAGGAGCACGGACGGGAGGCTAGGGTTTTTGCCGGTCCACTTGAGAAGGACCAGAGGCTTCCCTTTCGCAAACTCGAGGATTTGGGAATCAAGCGAGAGGGATTTGGCTTGCGAGAGGATGAAATCGGCGGCTTCGTAGTAGCTGGGGCTGGGGTGAGCGGTGTCTATTCTAAGGTACTCCTGGAATCTAGCAATGATCGGAGAAGAATCTGTCTCCACGGCGGCGGCGGGGAGCAGTATAGCTATTGCTAGTGACAAAAGCAGTGGGAGATAGTGTAAATGACGGCGGTTATTTTGTCCGGCCATTTTTCTTGCCATGACTGAAGAATGAAGTTCAGTACGACAGTGTTGTATACTTGTATAATTGTATTGGATGATGATCAATTTATCGACGGAATAAGATCGCTTATATAAGGTGGGTCCCGGATAAAGTTACTATACACTAGTATTTGATCATGTGCACATGCACATATGCAAATACAATTTTATATGTTATATGTATGTGTGTGTAATATTTAAAATCATAAGTTAGATAATAGCATATCACATTTTATAAATTTTATCATTAGTAAAAATGAACGATAAACTATTAACTTACATATTAGTTTTTATATTGATTGCAGTTATATAATTTTTGCAATACTTTTTTAGTATGAACAATTGATTAGATAAAATAATATTGAAATAATTATAATTATAGTATCGAATTAACCAGATTTTTGCAATACTTTTTTAAAGTTTATATTTTTTATTTGTTATTATTTTTTTATATATTATATGTCGAATTAACCAGATTTTGACGAGCTTCAATTTGATGTATATGTAAAATAAATATTATTTTAATTTTCTTATTATAAAATAAAATCATCTATTAATATTTTTACTAATTTAAAAATTAATGAAAACATATACCAATTAAAAAGGTTATTTATAAAACCCTTATATATACCTTAAAAAAGATATTATTTAAATATAAATAATATTGTAAATTATTAAAAAGTATTAGGAATTTAAATGAGAAAAACATCTCCTACATTTATAATAATGTATAAAGAATACCAATTTTAAAAAATTATCTTTTATATTTTTTTAAGAATGTACATTTTTAACTAGCACCCATATAGTCACGGGTGTTGTACTAGTTAGATATTTCATTCCACCTTGACATATACAAAGTAAGAAATATTTATGTACTTTATACAACATCAATTTTAGTTAGTCACCCCATACTTATGATCAAAAGTAAATATTCAAATATAAGTCTCTAAATCTATACTATCAATTATCAATATATGTCAATTGAGATACCAATAAGTTCAAAATATAATCAAATGTTAATATGAAGACCCCTTTATAGTTTAAAAAAGATTTCACTAGTGGCAAACTTATTTTTCCATTATAGTGCACCAGGCCAATCAAAGTTGCAGATGACAGGCTAGAAGTTAGAACATTGAAAACAGTTATTAGTGACAAGTTCTATCTTCACACAATAGCTATTTCATTTTTAGAAAGATGCATCACAAAACTAACAAATTACAGAACACAAGAGCCAACAAATGCCTTGAAATCAGATGATTTCAGCAAAATAACAACCTTGGCCCAAACATAGGCAGCAAATTAATCTCTGATGGCTCAGTTGAACAGCTTTCTGAAACCATCAAAGATCCTCAAAGCTCTTAGCTCGCCGCTTCTCATATCTCTCAGCCTCCTCCTCAGAATCTGGCACAACACACGCACAATCACATCACGTATGGCGTTCTAAAATTGATAAAATGACAAGAATGTGGGTTTTTCTGGTAATCAGGCTAAAACTTAAGGGGTGGTTTATGTAATTATTCCATTCTCGTTCACTAGTTGCCATGAGAGTACCCTCAGTCTCTGTTGCGTTACCAATCATATTCATACTGTTTCACTTAAAACAACACAAATTATGAGCTGTTAGGAAGAATTAAGTTTTTTTTTTCCTTACATATTGAGCACGGAATAGTATCCTCCGCTCGCTGGTGCATAAGTCAACGGCAAGCTGCTTCAAGAACAATTTTCGGTTCAGGAGCTTCGGGTTTGTTACATCTAAATCCATCGATCCACTAGCCTGTCAAGGGAATTCGTAATTTAGATTTTTTTTTTCCAACTTATAATTACAACACAATTACTGCACTGGTGTATGCGCATTCATGTATGTTAGAAATGTAACAATGTACTTGCCTGAAGGAACTTAGAGTATTTTGAGATGCTGGCCTCACAGGAATCAAGAATAAATTGCAATGCCTCTTCCTCTATTTCAGGATACTTAGGATCCTTACTTGAAGTATTCTTATTTGATGCAGCTGCAGCCATCTATGACAAAGTAATAAATAATAATTAATTGTCACGCTTTGTAACCTAAAATCACCGCCTATTTCAATATTATACGTGCTAACGAAACACTAATAATCAGCAAAAATCATCACGGCGTCTGCCCAGATTACATAAAGATTTGATTTTCTTGTGTCATACGAATTATTAACCTCGGCAGCTCGAGGGGTAACCGTAATTTTCAAAGATCATCAGGGTAATTTGTCGTTAAGTTAAAATTTCAAGGCTGTTTTCGTGGATATTATGGAATAGGCCGGACCTGATCAAACTGATTTTTCATACTTGGGGGGCTGACTGCCAGGTAAGCGTAAGCCATTAACTCGATCGGCCAACCGGTGACTTGTAGCGGAAAACACAGTGACCTGTTTGTGAACACAGTTAATTGGCAAATAGAAACCAAAAGTAAGTATATATTTTTGTCACCAATAATCATTTCACATATTGATTTATCTTTTCAGTTGCTAAGCTGGACTCACGCTGATAGTCCGTGCTTCTTCAGAGCTTCCAACTTCTCATTGTAACATTTGTCGGATTTTTTGAGTGACAGTGAGAGCTCGACTGAGTCACGAGGATTGGTGCCTTCTCGAGGAACAAATCCATATGAAAGCAACAACTCACCATTAGATTTCCTTCCATATGATATAAAAACCTGCATAAAGTAAGAACCGCCATGAAATCAAATAACAGTATCAACCATATAATAATGCTGGTTTGCAGACTAGAGCAATAACTGAGGATGAACAAAAGGAAGGGAAAACATCAATTGGAGGATGCCCAAATAGCTATTATTCTTTACTTATTCGTATTTATTTTATTCATTTATTTATTGTTCCAATTTCGACATTGCAAATTGTGATTTCTGAAGGACCATGATTGCACCTCGAATAGCTACATATAACTAAACTTCAGCAATTCCAGGAACCAATTTTCATGTTGTAATATCTGAAAGAACCCTGTTTTGCTAATGCTTATAAATTTTTGTGAAATTGTTATTTCAGAAATATATTTTATTTTTGTCTATTCCCCAAGAAAATCACTTTGGGATGGGATTATATATATACTGAAGGCGTAATTACTCTAGCATGTGTACCTGCTCACCTGGCTGATATGCTCGATCAGTTGTAAAAACAACTGCCTTAGATGATTTATCATAATCTAGAAATGTTTCAACCTATAAATCAATCAATAATTAAAGTTAGAGTAGAGATGATATCAGCTACCAAGTACATTATTGAATAGATGATAGAACTCTAAGTGACAATACCTCACAACTATGATTCAGCATATCTGCCCATGGAACCAAAGCAACCTTTCCATCCATTGAGGGTAAGCGAACCTGATTATTATAACATGAAATTAATATTATAGGTGAAAGAAAAATGATAAACAAGCATAATTACATTATCAAAAGATCTATGCAGCAAGAACCTCTCCTTGGAAAAATTAGCATTCTTTCACAAGTATTAGTCATGGCTTACCAATCGTGAAAAAAGAATGCCAAATGACCATTTAAAACTCTCCATGTTGAACACCTAGAATAAAATACTGCAATAATTAGAACAGGCTAGAAGGTTCTGCAATATTGCAGGAAAGCTTGAAATCTGATGTCGAATAATTATTATCATGGATGCTTAACCACCACATTCACACTACAATTGAACAAAAACTTGATGAATTGACTTCCATTGTGTTATTCTGAGACAATATCAAAGGGAACGACATAAACAATCTTCTATGTAAATCAAAGCGCAATGTCGAACAAACCTTTTCAGGAAATAAATCAGGGTACTTGGAAAATATTCTGTCGTTCAAGTCATTGTATCTGTATGAGAGATTAAGACATGTTTAGATCAGCTAGCGCAAAGTCTACTTAAACTTGATATGCACCAAGTAGCAATTAGCAATAATGGAAAACTAAATACCAAAATACAGTTTATTCAAAATTAACTTAGAGAATAACTCGTACGTCCCAGTGACATCATTGATCCTCTCTATTGCTCGTTGTCTTATCTGTGAGGCTTCAAGATATCTATCCAATTCCGAACGCGTCCTGAAATTGCATGTAACTGTTGTAGGAGCAATAAATTATGAGCTTTTCGTAATTTACTGAAACTTAAGGGCAGTATCTTTTCTTTTAAGCAAAGGTCATGATTTTTGTTGCAATTAACCCTTTATTTTTTCACCCTTACCAATACAAGAGAGAATAGGGTTGCCTTGGCAAGGCTGCAATGTAGTTATTCCATCTTGATGAGTTTGCAAGACGGGCCTCACTAATCAGATAGGTCGCAAGCAGTGGCCAGTCCGGCACGTTATACTGCCTAAGCACCTCACCAGCCTCACGACAGCTCCACTCCTAAATCATCACCCACCAAAACCAAGACACAATATAAGCAACTAAAAAGGTAGTTAAAATCCACAGCAAGTTGATGAATATGCGGTTAATGTAGACCAGATTTGTTCGAAACGTACTAAAATAGAGCATGTCTATTTTTACATTGATCAATGTTGTCTGTCCTTGATCATGGAAATAAACAGTCGAGCGACTGCTAAAGTGTCAAAATAATCCAATAACCAAAGATCCACGCGAAAGCACACTATCCATCATATTTATTTCCCAATCATATATAGGCTTTAGAGTCTAGAGAAGCAGAGTAAAGCAGTAGACAGATATCAAAACCAAAGGTAAACATTAAACCAATCACAACTAAGAAAGCAAAAGGAAACAACACCCAAGCACCAAAGTTTCAAAAGGCACAATATCATAAAAAAGAACACAGAAAGGGACAAAGCAGAAAACATACAGAATCTGCAGTTATGAAAAGTGAGGGTGGCACAAAGAGCAATTTTTCCCCTTTCCTGATATTTTTCAAAGCAACGAGCCCCCTCTCCCCTACATCCACTCTCTCTATAGCCATTTTCTGAGGAGGAAGCTCGCAACGAGACAACCATTCCTGCAAAGAAGACGCATTTTCAAGAGAGTCCACGTCGCATCCCCACGGGACGCCGGTCGGGGCGGCGCTCTCGGAGGAGGCGGTGGAGGCGGAGCAGCGAAAGCGGTGGGAAAGGCCGCATCTTGTCGACGTTGAAATGGGGAAATAGAGATTGGAGTGGTTTCTGAGTGTATGTTGAGCTGGGATCGTGGGGATGAATGTTGATTGGAGAACTAGTGAAGCTTCGGCCATGGCGGGTGGCGCTGGCTTTGAGTTGGAAGATGTTGGTGCCTTATCTCGTTCTTGCCTGAATTGGCAGTTTTTTGGCCGTTGATAAATGCAGCTGATTTGTAGGAATTTATCCACTAATCCACAAGAAAGAGATAATTGCACTATGTTTTGTTATCGACTTTTTATTTTTTAAGACCATAAGCAAAACAAGCAACTCATTCATGGGTTGGCTTTAGCTTGTTTGCTAAGTTAATGGAGGTCGAGCTCGTTAAAACTTATTTATTAGTTAACAAGTCGGGCGGGGCTCAGCTTAATAAGACTGGTTTTGAAAAGAAGAATTTTTATATTATTTTTTATTTTTATAATGCAACTTGTTAATATTGATAAATGGGTCATTCTCGAGCTCAATTACTGAATCATTTAATTATCGAGTCGAGTTAAGCTCGATTTCTTAAGAGCTCGAGCGGTTGAGCCTAAATACCATGAGCACGAACTCAGCATAGCTCCTTTATACTCTTACTTAAAACTAAATTTATGGATAAATTTGCGGATCTTTAATATCTTTATTAGAATATTCACTTGCAAGTTGTACAACACCGTTTATATAAGGAAATAAGTCTAATTTATAAGTCTAATAAGCTACTCATTTTCCACCAATTAGTTTTAGGATGGAGCCCCACTTGGACTTCATCTGGACTTTTCCTGTCTTCGCGCGCTTCACCTGCGTAGGACCGCACTCTTTTTTTCCCCCGTTGCTTATATGATACCAGAGTTGGTTCTATTGGGATCAAAATGACGTATCCGTTTTCTCCCACGTACCCATTTATGGGAGTCTGTTTCTAGTAGGCTTGGGTATCCAACTCCATATATGGGCTTGGACTTTTTTATTAAGGACTCACAAGTGAGGGGGCGTATTAGAATATTCACTTGTGAGTTGTCCCACATCGCTTATATAGAAAAAATAGGTCTAATTTATGAGTCTAATGGACTACTTCTCCTTCCACTAACCTCCACTTGGGCTTCATCTGGGCTTTCCCTGTCTTGGTACGCTTCATTTGCGTGGGACCGCACTCGTTCTCCACCCATTTCTTACATGGTAGTCCCACTCGTTCTACACCCATTTCTTACATGGTATCCGATTCGGTTCTATTGGGACCGTGCAATGACATACTCGTTTATGGGAGCTTGTTTCTAGTACGGCTTGGGCACCCAGCTCCGTATATGGGCTTGGACTTTCTTATTAAGGACTCACAAGTGAGGGGCATATTAGAATATTAACTTGTGAGTTGTGCCACAACATTTATATAGGAAAATAGGTCTAATTTATAAGTCTAATGAGCTACTTTTCCTTCCACCAATTGGTTTGGGATGGAATCCCACTTGGGCTTCATATGGGCTTTGTTGTATTTGTGCGCTTCTCCCTCGTTTCTCCCTCTGTTTCTTACATGGTATCCGAGCCGGTTCTATTGGTACCGTGCAATGACGTACCCGTTTATGGGAGCCTGTTTCTAGTAGGCTTGGGCACCCAGCTCCGTATATAAGCTTGGACTTTCTTATTAAGGACTCACAAGTGAGGGGCATATTAGAATATTAACTTGTGAGTTGTCTCTGATCGTTTATATAGGAAAAATAAGTCTAATTTATAAGTCTAATGAACTACTTCTCATTTCACCAATTGGTTTTGGGATGGAACCTCACTTGGGTTTCATATGGGCTTTGTTGTCTTGGTGCGCTTTTCTCTCGTTTCTCCACCCGTTTCTTACATGGTATCCGAGCCGATTCTATTGGTACCATGCGATGACGTACCCATTTATGAAAGTCTGTTTCTAGTAGGCTTGGGCACCCAGTTCCGTATATGGGCTTGAGTTTACTATTAAGGATTCACAAGTGAGGGGCGTATTAGAATATTAACTCGTGAGTTGTCCCACAGAGAAAATAAATCTAATTTATAAGTCTAATAGGTTACTGCTCATTCCACCAATTGGTTTTGGAACAACGTTATGGAGTCGAGTCGAGCTCAATTAAGACTCATTTAGTTGCTCTTCTAGTTCATCGGTTTAAGGTTTGATAGACAATAATTTTTACGTAATTTTCTGTACTTTTATTATATAACAAGTCGAGCTCCAATTTAGCGACTCCGTAATGGTTCAAACCCAAACTCGAGTCGCCTCGTGTTACAGCTTACTTTAACTGGAACACATCTGAAAAACTATTAGATTAAAAGTTTTGGTGGTAAGGGGATATGATGTGATGATATGAATTCACAACATTAAGGGGTAAAATGAAATGTAAATTTACCCCCACTGCACCCCATACATTTCTAGTTCTCTGAACAAGAGCCTCCTCAAAAAGTAGGGAGCTTTGCTCAACAAGAAGATGATAGCAAGTAGCAATACTCTCTCCTGCAACTTCTGTCATCTCCCATCAAAAACCCCTTTTTCTCCCGCAAAATCATCACTTTATCCTCCCCAAACCATATCCCTGTTCCTTAAATCAAATTACAGCTCAAGATTATCCGAAGTTTCACCTCTTTTCCTTGAGCCCAGAAAGAGTCGAATCCAAACACGCCTTAGCTCCCTCAACACACAGACTCCACAAGAGCCTCCACTTATTTCTTCTTCCGATGAGGAAGATGAGCTTCTTGCCGGCGGCGACAATGGCGGCGGGCATAATGGGGAGGAGAGGGACTGGACGACGTCGTTCTTGCTGTTTGCTTTCTGGGCTGCTCTCATTTACTATGTTTCCGTCCTTGCTCCTAACCAAACACCGGTTTGTATAGCAATACTTTGCTGTTAGCTCATCTGTTTTTTTTTAGTCTATTTAATCTGTTGTAGTACTATAGAAGATTCTTTAATTGGGTCATAATATGATTTTTTTCTTTTTGTGAACCCGTGTTGCTCTGGTTTTTGTACACTTGTGTTTAGGTAACCGACTCGTATTTCTTGAAAAAGCTGCTGAATTTAGCAGGAGATGATGGTTTTCAAATGAACCAAGTAATAGTAGCTCTATGGTACATCATGGGTTTATGGCCTCTTGTTTACAGTATGCTTCTCCTTCCAACAGGCAGAAGGTGAAATTCTCAATTTTTGTTTTAATTCTCCAAATTGGTCAAAATGAATACATTGTTCAGATTTATTTTCTTCAGATTGTGTGTGTGATGATATGGACGATCAAATGTGCGAAAAGTGTGTTGAAGGGCTTGGGGCAAAATCGATCTGCATAAATGAGCCTCGTTTGTTGCTTTTGTATGCAGCTTGAAAAGCAAAATTCCGGTTTGGCCGTTTCTTTCTCTGTCAGTCATTGGAGGTGCATATGCTCTCATTCCCTACTTTGTTCTGTGGAAACCACCAGCTCCGCCAGTTGAAGAATCCGAGCTTAACAGATGGCCATTGAATTTCTTGGAGTCCAAATTAACTGCAGGGGTAAAGGCATTCTTATTATGTGAAAATACTAGTTTTGCATTAGAATGTGAGTTATTTAAAATGCCTAAAAAATGAAAAACTATTAGCATCTCTCGTGTGGAGATAGAATGTGAATTTGATGACTTAGGAAATGTCAAATAAATGCGTTATCAAGTAAATGTGTTGTCATGTGGTCGCAAAAGCTTCTGATATCAGAAAGAATATATCTCTTACACCCGAAACTAAAAAGAATGTTTAATTTATTAGTTCTGAAAGTGCTTCGGTTGTTTGTGAAAGTCAATCAAGAAGCAGAACTAGAATGTGAACACCTTGCCAAGCTCTCTGATTGAACTGTGAGTAAGCAGTAAAATTGCTCCCTTTACTCTTTCTAAATGACATATCGTCTTTCAAGTGTATGCAAATCATGTTTCTTATAAAATTTGTGCCAAGAAAAAGCAGGTTGCTTGTAGCTGTGCATCAAAACTATTTGGGTCATTAAACCAATATGAATGGCTAAATGATGATAACTCTTACTATCTTTGGTTTTGCATCTGCGTATTTATGAAAAACACGACTAACTATTTTTTCTTCAGATTACACTGGCTGCAGGACTAGCTATTATCATCTATGCATTTTCATCAGATGTCGGTATTTGGAAAGAATTTTACCAATACTTCAAAGGAAGCAAATTTGTGAGTGTTCCATTTTTTCTCATGCGAAATTTCGGCAAAAAGTCGTCTTCATCTATGCTCTAACTAACTAGCGATAAAGCAAAAAACTGAAACACGAGAAAAATCGCCACCTCTTTAGAAAAACAATGTAGTGTTATCTTTGCACGTTGCGTGAATATTTGTTTAATCAGCGGTTAGTCTTCAGAATCCCTCGGGTGTAGCTAATTGTGGTCCTTGTTATTGCAGATCCATATCATGAGTATTGATTTTTGTTTGTTCTCAACGTTTGCTCCTTTTTGGGTTTACAATGACATGACTGCTCGGAAATGGTTAGAATTTAATTTAATTTTTTTTCTTCTGTTTGGTCAATCTCTCTCACTGATGATGGGATTTCCCAAGTAATGGTTTGAAATTGAATTGTTGTCTTGTAGGGATGGTAAGGGCTCTTGGCTTCTTCCTATATCCATAATTCCACTTTTAGGCCCGGCCCTTTATCTTCTGTTACGACCACCATTGTCAGTAGTTCCAATGGCTTCTGCACCAAAATCGGATGAAACATGATGCAGTAAGCTCGTTTTCTCCGCATTTATGTATCTAGGCAAAGAAATTTTGAAGGTTTACAATGCACTTGAATGTAATAATGCATTACGTGGTACGTATTTACGTGTAATCTTCTTGTAATGTCATTATTATGATCTCTATTCTCCATTAGACGATATTCGGAAGTTTATTTTTCTCTTCTGAAATTATTTAGGGAATGCTAAAGAGAAAGTACAATTTATCATAATACACATGTTGACTGTAGAGAATTTGTGCAGGCAGTGAGATGTATCTTTTGCTCAAAGCTTGCTGAGTTTGACATTAAATTGCAGTTTGACTGTTATTGTAAAGGTTTTAAATTTATCATATTAGTAATATCACTGCTAATGGTTGGGTCATTACTTATGCAAATGTTTGATAAGTGATGATGGCAATGACATCAAACGGCCCACAACCTACATCTCTATATTATATCATTATATATTAATTTAACAATTAGCACATAATTGATAGTCGATTTAGTTTTGATGAATTAATTGACATGCAAAAATGCTTAATATTTAACAATTTGATATTAAATTTAAACAAATTTGTAATCCTCTATTTCATAAAGTTATATTGAGCTATTTTAAAGTTAATTTTTTTCAAATCCAAAATACTATTCCTGTTTCACTAAACACTAAAAGGAGGACTAAACAACTATAAGATATAGGCCATGTTTGTTAAATGGCGTTTCAGCCACAAATTAGCTTTTTCAGCAAAATAGTTGTTTGACTCTTGAAACCTTTAATTTTAAAATGTTTGGTTAATAGCTTTTTGAAATAGCTTTTTTGATCTAAAAGCTGTTATTAATTGAATCTTTTTCAAATAGCTTTTTGAGGAGAAAAATATAAAAAGACATATTTGCCATTAATTAATTCTACTACATTAACTCTACCTCATATTATTTTAACACACTAGCATATTTGGGTTAAATCAAAGTTAGCTTAGAAAATAGATTTATATTTTATTACATTATTACATTGGGTTAAAAATAAAATTGAGATTATAAATGAACTAAAATTTCTTTAAATAGTCCATTCACATTTGAAATTAAGTGAATTAGGTGTTCTGTAAAAATAAAAATAAAAAAGAAAGATTAAGTGATAAATTATGTGCAAATTTATAGAGGAAGAGTAAGATTAAATGTTGATAATTGATATGCGATTTTTTATATTATATGTTTTTTATTTTATTTTTTTATTTGAATATTTATTATCATGTTAAATTAGAATCTTCATCACTTTTTTCACTTCACAGTTATATATTGTTATTTTTTATTTGTGTTATGTTATTTTAAGTCGTTTTACAAATATTTTAAATATAAGTATTAATTATTTTCTATATAATTATAATTTTAAATAAACAAGAATATAAAAGAATAGATGTCCATATAAGTAATTTTACATGTTAACAGCTGATTAAAAATAGTTAATTTACCAAGCACTCAGCTGGTCAAAACAGCTAACACCATCAGCTAGTCAAAACAGCTAATGCAATCCGCTAACAGCTAACAGCTAACCGCTGATTGTCAAACAAGACCTAGTTATATTATAAAATGCTATATTTTTATTTATATAATAATATTTAAAATATAACATTGGACTACATTTATTGAAATTATACATTATCTAATTTTCTAGGCAATGTAACAGAAAAAAATAATCTAACGAATAGTGTCTAATTTACCCTCAAATCTCCAAAAGCTAATCACGACTCACGAGGTTAGTTTTGGAAATTACATACACCAAAATACTGAGAGATGTATATACCTGCCACCATTTTGTTTAAATAAAGCACGTGATTTCCATTTTTTCGTTAATTTAATTATTAGTAGTATAAGTACACTATAATCATCATTATTATATTAATTAAAAATAAAAAGTCTCTAAACAACAGATCGCACTTGTAAAAAAAAAAAGAAAAAAAAAGTAAGTGCACAAATTCACAAGCCAAGAAAACATGTCTATTATTAAGATCTGTTATATTAGCAAAATCCAATTTTTAGGTTTTCTCAATTTCAATTTTCCCATAAAAAATCAGTCAGTCCGCCTCACAAAAACCCTTCCCCTCAGGTCTCTTCTTCTTCCCTTTCCCCCAAAATCTACAAAATCACAGAGCACACACTCCCTCTCTCATTCTCTACCCCTCTATCGAGCTCAAAGCTTCATTCTTTCTGCACGATACTCCTCGTTGCATTACCATTTTGGTGCGTGTTGTTGTTCATCGGCCCGGGTTGCTATATAGATACAGAGGGGCGTTGGAGTTGTTGCAGAGAGAAGATGAGCAGTGGGGTTAAGGGAGGTGCGGGTAGGGTTCCGATTCCGAGCGGTGTTAAGAAGACGATCGACAATATAAAGGAGATTACTGGGCAGAATCACAGTGAAGATGAGATTTATGCAATGCTCAAGGAATGTAACATGGATCCCAACGAAACCACCCAGAAGCTTCTACTTCTCGGTCAATTTTCTTTCTTTAAATCAGTCTTTTGTCACTTTTCCCCCCATTTTTCATTTCGCTGGTATTCTTTTGGGGTGTTTTCATGTGGGGTTTGGTCGATTTTCCTTTTGATCTGTGCTCGTTGGGAATGAAGGGTTTGATTTCATGATCTGCTCTTTCTTTTATTGGGTATATGTGTAACTACGCTGTATCATTTTTCTTTTTGTGTCTTTTTTATTTTTTTATTGGTTGGGGGAGCGGTTTCATTTCTAATATAGCTCAAATGATGTATGCCTTGGTAAAAAATAAAAGAAATTTTAAGCTACAATATTCTGTAATAATGGTTTAAACTTCTGGTATACTTGTGATGATGATTTGAGACTACTCAATCTATTGCACTCTTATGTCTCTGTATGTGTTATTAAAATGTATTATAATTGTTCATATGCAGCTCACTGAGTTCCTTCCAATAGCGCCCTGACTCCAGAACGTTCCATTTCCAATTCAATTTTTACACGTGCATACATTTGAGTGCGCGTTTGATACTCATGAATATCTAGCCATTTTCTTGGTTTTGGGGGTGAGGGTGGTTGGTGGGATTGTAAACCTAAAATTTTCAGCTTGCTATGCAGGAGGAACTGTAAAAGATTCTGGGTTTAGGAACCTTATTTCTCTGTAGTCAACGAGCAAGGGGATAGGATTGTAACTAGAATTTTCATATAAGGTTTCCTAATAGCATCTCTGATAACACTAGATATTTTGATTAGTTTCAATCTCCCTTTTAGTTTTTTTTTTTTTTTTTTTTTTTTTTTTTTTTTTTTTTTTTTTNNNAAAAAAAAAAAAAACTGTTTTAGTGGAAGAACACTATGTTCTTTGTCTGCGGTGATAGCTCTCATATTAGACTTCTTTATCCTGCTGAGCATGAGTGTCTCAACATGTAAGCTGACAAATGCTTTTATTCTCATGCAGATACATTCCATGAAGTCAAAAGAAAACGTGACAGGAGAAAAGAGGTACTGCTAATCTCTTTTAAATCCTTGTCTTCTATACCTTGTTAATAAATTATCTCACTTCCATATAGTACAGAATAAGAGGTTCATTTTGGATTTGTATATTATTCAGGTGTTATTGTTAATAGTGCATTTTAATTTGTATTATGAACTTGAGATATTTTATTATTAGTATCTGGGATTCTGTTCTGAACCCCTACACTGGATTGCAATATAGGTACGAAAAAGAAATGATTGATTTTGAAACAAGACTAACTTTAAGAACCACTAGTATTGATCTTCTAGCTTTGCCATATGCCATCCTCATAGCAAAAATATACCTTTAGTTAGCTGATTAAAATTATGCTTATTTTCTCATTCAACTATAAATGCGACAAGGTCATTCATTGTGTGTTTTGTCTAACGTTTTTTCTTTATTGGTGTAAGCTTCGACCTCTAGTAACTCTGCTTCTTGAGAATCCGTCATCTACACGAAAGATAATTTGAACATAACTACCAACTACATTACTGTGCCCCTCCAGAAGTTTTCCTTATAGGCGAATCAATTGTTTCATCCATACATTGTTTCTTTCCCCCCAATGCATCTCATGGCCGGGTGTCATTATTATTTTTTGTGTTAAAGTCTAATGTCATGTTTTTAGCTTATCTTAATAGACTACTCATGTGACACAGTCTCTGGCCACAAAAGGGTAGCACATAAAACATAGTTTAAGTTTTATAGGAAATCATTGGTCATCATTAATGCTTTTGTTCCACTAGTTTAATCAATGACATGTGTCAATTCACTCAAATCATCAATAGGACATTTTTGTATTCGAGGCACCTATTTTATTGATATTGGAAGTTTGATAGCCCTGTAACTTATTGTAGTTGCTTGACTATGTTTCGTTCTTTCTTTTTTCCTTTGATTCTCTTAATATTGTTCTTATAGCAGGACTTGACTGGTTCGAATTCTCCTTATAATTTTCAGAACATGTCTAAGGAGCATGCTGAGTCGAAGTGGAAGCCTAGCCCACAGACTCGGACAAATAGAGTGGGTCGTGGGAACTACCCATCAAGATATGCGCCTCAAGGTGAGCTATCTTCTGCAATTGAAAAATTGAGTTGTGGTGATTTTATTCTCATGTATTTATGATGCTATGAATCATGTGACGCTATTCTGGGAGTAGTATTACTATTATGGATTTTTTTATCCTAAGTTTCATACTGATTATGTTCTCATAAAAGCTGCTTCACCAATAGGCAGTTCTAATATGAAATGAAAATGGGTACTGATTTCTTAAACTACTTACATTGAAAGGACCATCCTTTTTTCCCCTATTCCTTCTATCATACTGTACTCTATAACTTCTCAGATGCTGGTGGTGGGAGAAATATGGCTGCTGCAAAGGAAAATGCTACTAGCCACCCTACTGAGAAGTGTACCGGCAAGCTCCCCTTGGCTTCTTCACAAGACATGAGAAAGAATGAAATATCTTCCTTTGCAAGGTGTGGTAGTCTTTATGGGCCTCCTATGTGTGTGGACAATACAGTGTGCGTTCTATTTTGTATCATCATATGTGCACTTTTAGTATACTCTATACAATCTATACTGGTTTGCACCCAGCACCCCCTCCCCTCAATCTACTAATGTTGTCTAAAGACTGTTGTTATTTGCAGCCGTGCTAGTGTTGCGTCTAATGGTCCATCTGGTATTACCTCCCAGAGTATCAATATTGTACATGAGAACCATGGTGAGGGTACAATCTCTATTGGTTCCGTTAAGAGCGCCGATGCTCTGGGGGGTAAGGATATAAAGCAGCACCAAATTCGGGACTCGAACTGCACAGCATCTGTTCCTGCACCACTTGCTGCAGGATCTTATTCGTCTTCTTCAGATACTGTACAGTTGCCTTCTCAACAATCACAACTCCCTAATGCTGTGGGGTCTATCGAACGTGATTTGGGAAGTCAAGGTGCCTCCATTCAACAGCTTGACAACAATCTTACTGATAAACCATCTTCTGCCAAAATATGTATGTTGGTTCCTAAATATGTATTATTTCTCATTTCGAGTGTTGTCCAACAACTAATGGGATTTACACTTTTTGGAATCTGCAATAGCTGCTTCTGAAGCTGGGACTACTACTTTGGAGAAAATGGTGCAAAATGAATTCCAAGGAGTTGTGAAGAATCAGCTTTCAGAGTCCATGCAGACTACATCATCTGCTAACAGCAGGCCTTCATCTAATTATAACAATAGGTCTCAAGTGATTGGTTCGCAAAAAGGTATGTAGCTATGAGGCAATCTCAAAAGTTACTCTGCTTTTTTATGCCGTGTCATATAAGGTGATCATTCTGCACTGATGAGACAGTGGACCATCTTGGTCTTTTCACAATCACTATATATGCTAGAAGTCCTCCATGATATCATGGCTAGTCCAAACATTGTCAGTTGTTATTGATGATGCTTTTATGTAGCTTTTCTAGCTGATTGCTAGTTATCTGATACTTGGCTAAAGATTCTTTATTCTAGGGTGGGACAATCTGTCATTGTTCGCATCGTGTCATTTGTTTATATTAACATATTATGAATTGAAGTAGTATCAATATGCAAACTCATCCAAGTGACTACTTCCAAGACACTGATGGCTGTGATTTTTATAGAAAAGATAGCTCTTATTGAATTTTTTAAATAAATTTTGTCCAGTAACAATTGTTGTTTTGCACCAGTGGGTCCTGGCAAGGAGTGGAAACCTAAATCCACAAACCCCCATATTGGTCAAGGTGGCACGACTGCTGGTTCATCGGAGGTTCTTGTGGTATCTGGTGGAAGTCATTCTGAACCGCAGACAACTCCTGTTCTCACTTCACAAGAAACCATGTCAGAGCTGCAGGGGAAGCTGGAAGAAATTTGTATTTCAGATAGCCAGCATGTGATTATTCCTAATCACCTGCATGTACCTGAAGTTGAAAAACTTGGATTTTGTTTTGGGAGTTTTGATGCAAGTTTTGGATTGGACATGAACCAAAATAGTGTTGTTGGGAGAGAGAAGAGTCCATCAATGTCGGAATCCACTGAGCCTGTTGATGGACCCGTGATGGAGCTACATTTAAGGTTTCTTTCTCCTTCCCAAGTCCTCTTAGCATCCACCCTCTCGCAATTTATATTATTCCTTGCCAATTGTTTTGGACACTATTTTTGTTTGACGACTCCCTGTCTCCATTGCTAATTTTTGTTACTATAGCATGCATGTCTCGGTCAACAGAGAGAGAGAGAGGGAATATCCTATATGGATTAGTAGAGTTCACATGTATGCTATGGGATAGGTGTCCCTCTATTAGGATTATTATATATTTTTGCCATCTTTCTGTCATGTCTTCTGAATTAAGCTAATCACTCTTTAGTGTTTTCTTCTAAACAGAATCATTTCATTACAGGTTTTAGCATAAGCCCTTTTTTCTTCATTTCACCTCGTCTATGCAAAATCGCTAGCTGAAAAATCTGCATGCATGCATGCCCTAACATTCATATAACAAAGGTCAAGGGACATTTTAAAATGCAGTAAGAATTTTTTTGTTGACCTTTGACTTGTGCCATTTTTGGGTGTTCATCCATATGTCTCGGGTTTAAAGTTAGCGCCCTTAAGTGTGTGATCGTACCAGCACTGAAGCACTGGATCCTATTAGAACTCCAAAGTTAAGTGTGCTTGGGTAAGGGTAGTACTAAGATGGATGACCGCCTTGGAAGTCCTCATGTTGCACCCCTTTCTATCAATCAAAGAAGAAAAAAAGTTTCACGCCCTTAAGCATGTCGTTTTGATTGCATATTATTACGTTTCTGTTTTTTTTTATCTTTCTCTTCTTAGACATCAATCTTTTGCTTGATTACAGCAGCCAAGATGCATTGGTAACTGCAGAGGATACTGATGTAAAGTATCCCGATCAGCCCCAATCACCTTCACAAGGACCAGAAACCTTTGCTACGAGTGAGGTTGAAGAATCATCATCCATTAACCCTGATTATAGTGAATCCAAGACGGAGGTCGCCCCAGGAAGTTATCAACACCCTGTAGTCCACACTTCAAACGACAGTTTGGGTTTTATGCCACCAACGATGGGTGGCCAGCTTGCACCTGCAGAAAGTTCAGAATCTCAAGCACGTGATGCTTCTAGAATGCCAGGCTTTGTGGTATGTCCTGCTATCTAATGATCTTTCCATTTATCCCCTATAATATGTGAAGCCTTGATTTGCTCAATCCTACATAGTACTACTATGTATCTGTGTCGTGGCTGTCACATGTTCTTCTATTCTTTGTAAGATACCAGTCGTGTCATTTATTTGATTTTTATGGATCTTTACATTATCTATTGTGCTGTGCAGATGCCACAAACTTTTGATCCAGCAAGTTATTATGCTCAAATTTATCGTTCTGGCTTGGACAACGACGGCCGCATATCTCCTTTTCAATCAGCTGGACAAGCAAACAAGTTTCCTGGAAATGCTGCATTGGTCTCTGCACAGACTTCTCAAGAGGTTTGGCTTCCAATCTATCCTTGGTTCCTTTTCTGACTTGAGTGTCATCTTAACAGTCCAGTGTTTGTGGACTCTATCTTCACTAATTCAATTGATTTGTTCAGTTTCAGGGTGGTGTCCCTTTAGTTCTATCTACAGCATCTCAAACACCTCTCGTTACCCAAGCAGCTGGGGTCATGCCGAGCTCTATGACTGCAATCCAGCAACCCCTTCCGGTTTTCCGCCAACCGGCCGGAGTTCACCTGTCCCACTATCCTCCTAATTACATGCCATATGGGCCCTATTTTTCCCCATTCTATGTCCCACCACCCACCATTCATCAATTCTTGAGTAATGGTGCATTCCCTCAGCAGCCTCAGGCTGGCGCCGGTTTGTATCAGTCAGCACCTGGGACAAATGCCAAATTTCCAGTTTCTCAATATAAGCAGGGACCAAACACGGGTAGCTCGGCTCACATTGGCTTGCCTGGCAATTACGGGCCGTATGGTCTTTCCATGTCCAACTACACGTCGGGTTCAGTCACAGCAACTGTTACTTCAACGTCTAATGAGGATATTTCGGCTGCTCAAGTGAAGGATAACAATGTCTATGCCACTGGCCAACAGGTTCGATTGTTTAAATGATCCGTTTTCTTGTGAATTGATGAACTTGTCTTCTAGGAGATCTGTCAGGATGATTACTTTGACTACGTGCAGTTAATTTGTTCTCGATACCCATTGCTGATTGTAAGAATAATATCTTGACGTCATAGAAAGTCCATTGCTGAGAGGGGTCAATTATGTAATGAGAGGGGTCAAATGATATAAATCAATTACATTACCTCAAGGGGGTCATTTATGTAATAAGAGGGTAGTTACAACTCTGTAAAATAAATGGATATTCATGTACATGAAGTGGAAATTTCAGGAGTAGTTTTTGGAATTAACCCTATATTATTCAAAACTCCTACTGTTGGGATGTCTCTCATCATCAACTGCCATAAATTACAGTTTCCTTATTGGTGTTTAACATTGAATCCAAGGATGAAGGTTATATGTTATACAATTACACGCTTGGTACAAGAATAGCTAGCTAGGGATGCTTTGCTATCTGCATTATGGGTTTCCTTCAAGAGATGTGAAGAATTACTCATTTATGATCTATATCTTTTGTTTTACTCAATTTCTTTTTCTTTTTACAGAATGAAAGTTCTGGTGTATGGTACACTGCACCGGGCCGTGATATTTCAGCCTTACAGGCTAGTTCGTTCTACAATCTTCCTCAAGGCCAGCTGACATTTGCCCCATCACAGCCAGGCCACGTACCCTTTACGGGAGTTTTCCATCCAGCACAGGCAGTGACAGCAGCAAATGTTCACCCGCTCTTGCAACAACCACAAGCAATTACAAACAATCCCGTCGAGATGATGGGGCCAACAGCCAGCATTTACCAGCAACCGCAGCACACACAACTAAACTGGCCGAGTAACTACTGAAAGAGGGGAAGTTCATTTCTTGCTTTTAAGGCACTGAGAGAATTAAAAACCGAGGCCCGTAGTGGGATTCCAGACAAGTTTTGAGTCGATGGAGAAATTGGAAGACGGATGCGTGTGCTGAGTGTAAATTTAATGGAAGGGGGCCAGTAACGTTTGGCTATATATTGTTTTCATGTGGTAATGTGTGGTAACATTTAATGTTAGACTGAGCAAAATGTGGGAAGATTAAGTCTTTCTCCTCAGAGAGCCCCTTTATAGGTTTTAGCTTCATTGGTCAATAGCAGAGACTTGGGACTTTTTCACTTCCTTTTTGTTTAATTGGGCATATTTTTGTTTTTCTTTTCAACCTTTGAAAAATTTAGAGGTGATATAGGCAGATTCTAAGGCGAGTAGTAGGTGTTGGCTTTTGTTCGTCTCTGCCCAGTTTCTTTTCATCTCGTTTCAGTTTCACCTCGTTTTGAATCTTTGCGTTGTCTTTACCTGTAAAGTGAAAAGTTTTGGATTAGCATGGAAGGTGTACTTTGGAAACTATTGTAATTTTCTATGCTCTATTTGTATGGGAATATTTTACAGGTTACTCTGAATTTTTTATGCTTGTAGAATTTCTTGTTAACAAAGGTTATTACATTACTTTGAATGAAATTTTGTTTCTTCCTCACATGCTAACTATTGAAAGTTTTTCCTATTTTGTTCGGTGACTTAGTAACTGTCGCCATTGATATATCTAGCTAGGGTTAAAGAAAAGAAAATATCCTGGAGAAAATTTCAGGTACGTTTTCTTATCAAGAGAAGAAAAAAAAGGAGCTTTTCATTTTCTTCCAAATCAAATCCCTAACTTACATTAATTTCGGACCTAATTACTCAAATGCTATTTCTATGGAAAAATAGTTAGGCTCATATAACTTTCAAATGTTGCTTTATTAGTAATTGAGCTTAACCGATGGGAATCTACTCCTTTTGTTCCTCCCTAAGAAAGCGAAATGAAGATGATGTTGTCTTGAAACAAGTGCTGAGAAGCAAAGTATCGGTGAACAAAACTGAACCGAACTCGAAAAACCAAGCGGACCCGTGCAATTCGATGCATAACCGAAATGAAATGGGATTTTGTGTTTATGCCGAGACTTCTTACAACACCATTTTGTAAGTTGATCTGGTTCGTGATTCGATACTGTTTCACTGAAATTTTGGTGGGCTGATATGTGATCGATTCATCACATATTCAAATATAATTATTACTATTAAATTTGCTATTTTTTTAAGCATTTCACATTAGGACTCTATCTATGAACATGCATTAACACCAACATCATACGTGTGGGCAGTATCGTACCTATTTTGCATTTATTTTCATTATTTCATAGCCCTTATTTCCTTATTTTCCAGGAGTATTAATACGGAGCAGCATAACCAACTGCGTAATTCAATAGCTAAATGATCAGCATAATATCAACAACTTTTTTTTTTTTTTTTTCTCTTGGTGCTTCTATTAACTACATATAATATGTAAATGGATGGAAATTGAATATTTTTTATAGTATGGCTACAGGTATTATTAGAACCGACCGGATGATTAGCTCATGTTACAAGCTCGTACTTGTGTAATAAATATAAATAAAACCTAAAACGTTTGAATGATTTGTTTGCGAATATTAAAAAGAAAACCCAAATCAAGCTATTAATAATCCAAAACCGGAATCTCACGACATGTTTAAACTACTCTCGTTTTGCTATCTAAAAGCCACCGACCACGTCTACACAGACAAGCCAGGTGGCGGTGGAGCGAACGGTGATGGCGGCGTGAGAGATGGGACTTTCGGTAGACGGTGTTTCGTCCTCTTCGTTCGTCGGTTTTTTTGGGTAGACAGTGGAACTTTGGTCATTTAATCAATTGGTGTTAGACAAATTGTAGAAGAAGGAGATGAGATGGAGAGAGAGAAGAAGACGAACACTGAGAGAGGGGGAGAAAGAGAGACAAAACGTGTGATATAATCAATTTAATTTTTTGTTTTGTGTTTTTAAGGTAAGTGTATATTTAATCTCACTTAAATATCTCATTACCATTAAAAAAGAGTTAATAACAGTTACATAGTGTTTAGGTATAATTGAAAATATTTTAAGCTTTTTTATGTAATATTAAAAATAAGACTTTAAGGGATATAAAATTTATATAATTTGAATGAATTAGTATAGGGTGCAATTTCCTCAATATAAAATGTCTGTTCACACACAAAGTTCGGCACAGCTATTTCATTTACAACATATAAAAATAATAAGTTGTTTGTGATTCAGCCCATTTCACAAATGAGGTCTCTATTCGTTTACTTAAACGAGTTGAACTTAAAGAACAAACCAAAGTTACCCAAGTTGTATTTGCGCTCAATTCATTGTAGTTGGGTGGGTACCATTCACTTTGCTAGTTGCACATTATTAGTTTATTATCCAATTTCTAGCTTCCATAGCCGACATGTAATATAGGAAAATATTACAGTTTTCGTTACAAAATCATTTCATCGAAGTTAGTAACTGTTAGATCAACTATCCCGACAGTTACATTCTAACGGTTACAATCTCGACGGAATTGTTTTAGGAAATACCATACCAATTATAAAAATCACCGAATGTATCGCTTTCAAAGTTTATCCAGACGAAAGAGAACCGCATAGCAGCCCACTAGTGACAGGCATACATATTGCCCCATAACAATTAACAACGTACGTCTATCTTTGAGATAAGAAGGAAAAACGTTATCACTTTACGAGTGGATGTTATTTGTTAATACACAACTAGAAACTTCTTCTTCGGTGCTTTTTCATTTTTCAATGACCTATTTTTGGTTCTTTTCCTATTTACCCATTATATCATACTGTCTGTAGACTTGTAGTTGATTTAGAAATGAATCTAACAGTGTGGGATCTTCAATCTTTAATGTGCACCTTCTCTTTGGACACTTTGTCTTCTCATCAATC
>CACSLK010030184.1:15590537-15601215 GCA_902706635.1 Striga hermonthica | reverse complement strand
AAAAAAACTCAATTCTGCTCGATAAGGCCTCGGCTCGGCTCGTTTGCAGCCTGATTCGCTGGAATGCGGAAGCAATTCCAATTAAAATTGAACCTTTAGGAGAGCATCTCGCTCTCCATTCAGAACTCTTTCATTACAACAAGTATTTGGCCCGTTACAAATAGGAATTACATAGAAGACTCCCTTTTCCTAACATACGCTATAATTACTCCATTTTTTTTATATATATTAAAAATAACTTTAAAATTAATTTTATCTGATAAATTACCCATCAAATTTAACATAATAGCTTGGTTTAATCCGTAATGTTATAAAATATGTGGATAATACTGAAAAGATGTAATAGTTAGTGTGAAAAAACTATTTCAAAAATATTAATTTGGTTAATCTGAATTTGAGAATGAAAATTTCGATTAGAGATGAATTACTATTTTAATTATTTTATGCAAAGCATAAATGTCACGCCACAATTCACATGCAATATTCACAAGGGGGTGTTTGAATTAAAATGTATTCCCTCCCAAAAGTGGGGGTTTTGGAAGGGCGAGAAATTGTAATGAGTTCAATTACTATTTTACCTCAATTATATGTATTATTTTATTTTTTATTTTTATTTTTTTGCTTATAAAATAATGAAAGGTAAAGTTGTTATTCTTACATTACTTTTCTTCCTCGTCATTTCTTGACCAAATAAGATTTATCACTTTTCATCCCTCCCTACCTAAACAATTCATCCACAGGTAAAATTTATTTTACATCACCTCCACTCACTACTCTTCCCCTAAGTTGAACCAAAACATATCCTTATAAATTAATGAGCACCAGAAGATGACCAACCCTTTAAAAAATAAAACAGAGTCTTCTTTCCCACCATAAATCCATCGATCTGTTTTCGCTGGACTACATACATGAATAATAGGAATATCATTAATCCTTATGCATGTCAATGAGACGTTAATAGTCATAGTTACCCCTGCAGAAAATGGCTAGCAATGATTGAACAAACACAAAGAAACAACTGAAACAAACTGGCTATATACACCGATAAACACTAGCAAACATTTCACCAGCTAAGTTCCTAATTATACCGTAAATAACAAGTGAAATATGAAACATAGAAAGTCCTATAAATGAGTAGTCAAAGTTCCAACATAGTACTGAAAATAGCAAGTGCAAACCGGAGGGAATCCCTGAAATTGCTGAGTCATGTTCCTACTCTATACAGAAAAATAACAAGTGCAGAGAGTAAATCCCAGAGTTCACAAGTCAAGTTCCTACAGTCTACTGAAAATAACAAAAGCAATCCCGAACCCAAAACTTCCGTGAGACCCAACTATTCAAACCGTGTCACATCTTACTTTCCTTTCAATTGACTTGCTCTGACCAAAACCGCTTGGGCCGGCAAACATCTGTCAACTCAGCTGCTTGCTCGGGGCCTCACCTCCGGAACCCTTTTCTTGTGCCGGGCAACTGATTCTCGATATGCGGGACCTCAGCAATCGCTCGTAAACACATGAATTCCCCTGCATATTGGTTTTGTCAAGGGAGAACATCAAAATAAACCCCCAAACCAAAGCCCCTCCATATATAAGTACAAACAGAGAACACCAAAAATAAACCCAAAAACCCCTACATATATATAGCGCATCAAAATGAACCGCCAAACCCCTCTATGTATAATGAGAAAATCGAAATTTTAACTGCTTATGTTGATATACCAAAAAAAAAAAAAATTCTGAGAACATCAAAACTCACACGCACACGCACACACACGGATACGATAAGCAAGCAGTCCTCCATATGTTAACCCTCCCAAACATATACAGCATCATCACAACGAATCACCAAACTCCTCCATGCATCACGAGAAAATCAAAATTTTCACATATATGCAAAATTTACCAAAGTAAATCAAAACTCACACGCACACACACGGATACCTTACGCAAGTAGTCCCTCGAGACACGCCACCCACCATGGAAAAAGTTCGGCATCCTGCCCCAAACATCAGCCAAGACGTCCCTAACCCGCCACACAACCTCAGGAAACTCGAGCACCTTCATTGTGGCCACAAAATCCCGAACAAACTCGACCCAGTGCTTTGAATAAATGAAGTAATATGCATTTATCAACCGGAAGGCCATCCCTGACTTTTCGTGTTTCACGGCGACAAATAGGAACGGGTTCAGGACAAGTGTGAGACCGACATTAGCCACGTCGAAATGCTTGATAGATACCACAGCTGAATTAACTAAAGCCATAATGTGGACGAAAATGAGGTTGACCATGACCAGTTCCCAACCATCCTCCGAGTAGAGAGCCATCCCAATCGGTACAGGGTAAAACAATGAGTTGAGCACGATAGTGACAAATACTCCCAGCTCGATTTTCCGAATGTGGTGTGTAAACGGCAGCAGGAGTAGGATGAAAATGTATGCTGAGGTGCTTGTTACCACTTTCAACAGCTTCAACGGGTAAATTTCTCCATGGGGAGCATCCCGCGCGAGCTGAACACCGACCAGAGCAAGGAAAGAGAGCGAAGCCGTGATACTCCAGCACAGCCTCCTGCTGATTTCACTACAAACGAACAAAGAGAGGAGAAATTAAGCAGCTGGAAAATAAAGGTGACTGCGAAAATTGAACCGGTTACCTTCGCTCAGCCGCGGCTAGGGTTCGTGCTGCGACGGGAGGAGGCGGCGAGGTTTGTTTGCTCGAAGGATTCAGCGGCGGTGGAGGGACAGGAAGGACGTCGGAGTCGGCCGGTGGTTGTTCGGGGCTCGGCAGTGGTCCTTCAGCCTCCGGTGGTAAGCGGCTAGGGTTCTCCAGTGCGGAGAGGTTGGAGACATTTGGTGCGACATCAGGGCCGCCGGTGGGGGAGGGTGAACGGACCATTGTTGGCGTCGGTTAATGGGTTAAATGAGAAAATCGGTGGTCGCAAATCTAAATAGACTTTATTTCATACCAAATCCCTTGGGAGTTGGGTCCCTATAGATCAATGGCTTTTTGGGTTAAAGAATGTAAGGCCAATGTCTGAGCCGGTGGAAATGGGCCGCAAATAGTGACACCTTGACACTTGACGGAAGTAGTAAATGGATCGCATGAACAAACTCTCTAATTGGTTTGGACGAAATACTTCCATACGATGTGATATATATGACATTCGTCATTGACATATTTTTTTATTTTTTTTGGAAATAAATTTGCCACGCACAAGATTGTTTTGACAATGTGCATTTTGATTCGAAGATATAGGTATTGTATACGAATCCAACAATATCAAGAAAAAAAACCCATGATCGTGTAACTCTTAAGTCTTAAGTATACATGAACAATGATGCAAACTAAATCGGCAAATTGCTGGTTCGAATCTGTTGATCTGTAACCAAATATTCTAGACTATGTTTTCAGATTGTATATTTGCTTTTTGAATCGTTTGTTCTTGTTTTTGTTTGGCACTAATTCACTATAATTTTCGAATCGTTTGTTCTTGTTATTGTTTAGCACTAATTCACTATCCGAACCTCTATAAATTTTAAGCCAGTGAATTGTTAAGATTATCAAGAATTGGCGGTTTCAGTTTTGAATCACAAAAACAGAAAGGGAAATTGTAAATTTTGGTTAAGTTTTCTCCCACGTCGGATGTGTACCAAAGATGTGCAGAATTTTTTTTAGTATAAATAAGTCATTTGCATTTAGATTACAGTTGCACCTTATTCTATTCTGTCATACTTAAAAGAAAATTCTTAATCAAAAAAAATTTAATCTGTGGGTTATTTAAACCTAGTTGTATTTTTTGGTGAGTTTAGCAATGTCACTAAGGGTAGCTTTAATATCGGCCTCGGTCATCGGGAGCGTTGCGGTTGGCGATATCCGGAGACGTAGACAATATTGGTCGAACTCCGTCATCAATTTTCTGTGTTATATTTCTTCTCGTCTTTTTTTTTTTATTATTTCTGTTGACTTATTTTCGTTAGTCGTAGTGTTTGTCGAAGTTTGATACTTGAACACCAAGTATCCAGATTTGCTTGAAAATAAACAGAACAAATAGAACGAAGATTCAACAATTGCGAAAGCAATTTTCACTTAAAATAAAACCTTCAGGAGAGCGTCTCACTCTCTCTTCAGATCTCTTTCATTAATGTGAACAACACAAACACTCTCCAAGGGTTTACAGTATAGATTCCCTTTACACTACTTGAACAGTGATTCACACAACTACTTATCTGACCACAACTCCCTTGTGGATTTTCTAGTTTGAATCTCTCAAACTATTTCAGAATGAACCTCCGAACACTCTGTTGTAAACTCACTCAAGATAAAAGTATATCGTCTCTCGCTCACTATTCTCAAGGAAATGAAAATTACATCAAAGAATAAAATTCAAGATTCAAAAGTCCTTCTCAACATCAGTCTCGTCCTCCTTTTATCCTCAAGCTTCATTTGGAAAGTCTTCTCTTTATCTTTGCGTCCAAGTTAAACATTCACAAGGAAAGTCTTGATATTTAGAGTTGCGATCTCTCACTTGCGATTAAGGAAGATGAATCCCGATTTATTCCCATTGACCTGCCATAATAAAACACTTGTTAATAATCAATAATAATTAATAAAAAAAGCTTCCATTCAAATTAACACAAACCTCCCTTAAACAGTCTTGCGTCTTTCTGAATCATGTGAACATCAGAAGGTTCATCGATTTACTGTCAATCTTCAAAATTTACATTTGTCATATTTGTCGTAGGGGTATTTTTGTCCGTTGCATTTGTTGTTCTTCCCCTAACAGTCTATTCAAAATAGAAATTAGTTTCGAGCAGCTTGTTTTAATGTTTGTATTTATTTGCTGCATCTTTTCAAATAGGCGAGAATCTTGTGGAGTTTAGCACGACTGACAACATGCAAGTTCTGTTGACTTTTGTTGACCATCGTTGGTCGATATATGAGAACTCGATTGAGGGATGTAATAATTTTCCATCAAGTTAGATGTCATTAAATTGTATCTAACACTGACGAATGGAGATTAGGTTTAGATATATATAATGTTGGCGCACAATAGTTAATAGGGTTGCACATTCGGTCAAAAACGAACCGAACCGACCGAAATTTTGGTTAACCTAAAATTCGGTTTGGCTATTATCAAAACCGAAACCGAACCGAAATCTACGGTTAGGTTCGGTTTCAACAAAAAATCCACTGGTTTTATCGGTTCGATTATCGATTATCCGATAAAAATGGAGAAATTAAAAAAATAAAATCTAACATTTGTGACCAGCAATCTATTAATATATAACTGGGATTAACATAATTCACTTTTAGAAACACTTTCCCACCAATTTTATTAATTATTGGCCAAAAATAGTAAATTAACAAAAATCAATGTAATTAATGTACATAATATTTTTAGTCAAATATTTATGGTTATTACCTTTGTTAGTTGAATTTAAATTTAGGATGATTTAGTTTTATGGAAACAATTCAACAAATATGGGGGTATTATAGAAACTTTTGAAATCATTAGTTTAAATATATAGACTTGATTGAGCAATTATAGAAAATTAATAGTTAATCTTTATATCTATATTATATTTCTTGTATTGAGTAAAACATAATAAATTAATACTTATGTTATTTTTCATACATCTTTTTGTTGTCATAGTAGAGTTGCAAGATTATCTTTTCTTCGTAGATAAGATAACCAAATACAAAAATATAAATAACATGTATGTGCCGCTAAAAAGTATTTTGGACAAAATATAGAAATGACTTTTAGAAAATACTTAATTAATTTACGACTTAAAGTTGAAAAAAAAAATAAATCAAAATTTGGTATAATTTATTTTAAGTATCTGATAGCCATTTTTATTTTTTTTCATAGAAAATAGGTTGTTAATAATAAATGTCCGATTTTGTGGCATAAAGTGGGTGATTTATTTTTGGTACGAAATGTTCGAATTTAAATAGTATGAATTTTATTTAGAATGGATAAAAGTATATTTGAAATTATTTAAAACAAAAATAAGAGCATTTACAATACATAAATGTTGTTATCACATAAATTTTGACAAATGTCAATTATTTATATGGATTGTGAACCACATAAGATATTTGTTAAGTTCACAACTTTATATCTAAAAAATTATCTGCGTGCACAATATGATCAAACATAATATTGTCAATTGAAAAAAATAAAAAGAAAATATAAATAAGAAACAAAAAATTAATAATTAGATATTTTTAAAAAGATATTCCAAAAAATATTTGATTAAACACTAAATCTTGCTATTTGGAATCAATTATATTTAAAAGTAGTATTATTATGGAACCAAATGTTATGAAATATCTTTTTTAAAACAGCATAATTATAATATCAAGATATTTAACAATGATTCAATCTTTTTAATTCAATCCATATCTCTTCTTAGACTTATCAATTCATTTTAATATAATATAAATTTACCGTAAAAATGAGAGTTGGACTTTACAATAATTACGGTATCAATATTAGCAATATAAATGTTAAATAAAATATAATTATTTGGACTGTACATTTTATTATATACATATAAATAAATCACCTATTTGAACTTTAAGTATTTTGTTTTTTTCATATATAGTTATGCAATATGTGCAACTTAACTAAAAGTAAAAAATATTCTAAAGATATCATTTCAATCATGGTAACATGTTTTTTAAAATTGCCACAATTTTCGATTCACTAATCCACTACTCATGTAAACATCTTTTTGTTATAATATACGATTTTCTTTTTATCATTTTGAATCATTTTTTGATCACTTTTTTTTATGAAACATATTTTTCATTTAAAAACCGTGATTTACATGTCCTCCGATTTATTTAGTTATTTTTTATCTACAAATGATAATATATCGTTGTTGTTTTTTTAAAACGTAATCGTTTTTATAAATATGTTTTACAAAAGATACAACCAAAATTCCAAATCTCTGTTCAATCTCCTTGTAAGCCTTCTCCCACACTGTGTCGAGCGTATCAGTCGACGTGTTAAGCCACTGCTTCAACACAGCGTGGACACTCTCCACCCTACACGACGTGGTGTTACCCAAATGCAGGAAGTGATTCGTCCACGCTTTTACAAATTTTTCCTTATGGACTAACACGTCTGCTTCATATACTGTGTAACAAGAGGGAACGCCTTGTACCGATGGTGCATGTCCTTCACGACAGAGTCGTACTCGACCACCGTGCTCGCTTCCAGGATCTTCTTTCACCTGCCGCGCGTGAACTTCTCGGTGAATTGACTATGTTTCTGGCTGAGTTTATAGACCTTGTGTTCCACATCCTTGTTGATGTGTCACGTGCAAAGAAGGTGGGCAGGCGTTGGAAAATTAATCATAATAGGATTAATCAACCCCAACTCCCTGTCAATGACAATGACTGAAGGATGTACATCAGGCCAAATCAGATCTCTCAACCGCTTCAGAACCCAGTCATAGTTGTTATGGCTCTCGTCCTTTAGAAATGCATATGCAATCAAGAAGTTTTTGTTGCATGGCGTCATCCCTATTATATATTTCCACCAACTGCATCTTGTACCTATGCAAATGAGGGCAACAAAATCAAACAAAGAATAAAAAAGTACTTACTCAGACATAATAATTAAGATTCGTACTAAATTGTTTTTATAAAGTAACATACCTGTTGGTTTTGAACGCCGAATCTATACCGACGTACTAATAATAGGTCTGAAAGAGAAGCGCTATCTGTGGATGCGACATGAACACACTTGTCAAGGTGTATGTGTCCTTATCAGAATCAGTGAAAACTATGTAATTAGCCCGGCTAGCCAGATGCATAAGCTGAGAAATCACATCTCTGCCCTTCAAACTCTCTGATCGAAGTTTAGCCCTATAGCTGTAAACCTGTTGACGAGTCGCGTTGTCAGACGGGTTTTTATCATGTATCACTGCCAATATTACCGCCGGTCTTGCCTGGGCACCTGTCATGTCACGGACGATCTGCCTCGTCGAATCACTCAGTCCGCTGAACTGTCGATGACCCTCGAGATACAAAGCCATCGGATGATTATGGTATCCCTTCTGATCATCCTGAAGAAAACATACACTCTAGAAATCTTTCATACCGGCCTCTTTTTTCAATCTCACCTCAAACATGCATCCGGTATATTTTGTTTTCGAACGTCTCAGGACAACATTAACAACATTGAATATTTTACCTCAATAACGTTCCTCTCAATTACACTTCAGAATCCTCAACGTTCTTCCCTTTGTGTGCTTAGAAATAATTAGTTCAAAACCACAGATAGTTGACATACTTGTTGCATAATCAACATCTTCTGTAAGACTATCAAATATCTGATCTGTTATGAAATAAGGCCAATAATCAATATTGTCTCCTCCAAAATCCTCAACTGGCGCATGCAGTATATTACAATGTCAGTTATTAATTTTAAAACATAATCAATTATAAGTATAATACAAGTCTCGCACCCCGACCGGCTGGAAATCACTTCAAGCTTGTTCTCCCCGCCGGTTGAACGCGGAACCTGCACGGAACTCCCACACCGGAGATGTTTTCCGGTGAAGAGCCTCCAACGCTCAAGTCAGATCTTGAGAGACAATGTAAGTGTATGAAAATATGTAAGAGTATGTGAGATTGTACCCAAAATGAGGATTCTCCCCCCTATTTATAAGGGCGAGTTACCTGAGCTGCACGCGCGAGCAGGGCGAGTTCGGCCAACTATCCTCTGCTCGTCCGTACAACCGCGCGTCTCCACTATCCTTGGTGTCAGGAAACGCGTCCCCTTTGTCAGAGAATGTGAGAGTCCGTTGCAGCTATGTGGCCACTCATAGCGCACCACTTGTTCTCTCTTTCACGTGCTGGAGATTCCCTTGTGCACTCTGATGTTCGACCAATTCTGTACGACCACGTCCTATCTGACCATCCTCCCTCGACCAGCTCCTTGAGTGGCTCGTATCTGTCGACCACGTCCGGTCTCCTTAATCTCTGCTGTCTACTCTCTGTTCCTCTATTGCGAGCATCTGGTCTTGCTCGACCATGTCATTCGACCTTTCCTTACTCAGGTAATCCGACGATCCGACCTATTTTCTCCGGTTACCCCGGCAAACCGGTCTAGTATACAATATCCCATATCATATAGTCCCCCCACTCTGGTCGAGTCTGAATGACTCGACCCAAGAGTAGGCTTCGGTCTTTGTCGAGGAGGTTCTGCTTCTTTGTTTTCGACCACCTGACCCATTTCCTTCTTCTGTGTGTTTATTTCCTCTCCTGATCACCACTTTGCATTTTTTGAATTTCGAATTTCGTCATTTGTCCGCCCTTTTGGGATGCGTCTTTTCAGCTGCCCAAAAATAATGATAACCTCATGGCCCACGCTGCCTCGAGCCTCACACCCCTTTATGCGCCTCTTTTCTTTCTACCGTTGGATTTTTTACTTTAATCCTACAGTTTGAGGTAAGCGTCCGTTCGCCTGCTCTCTGATCGTAGCCCTTCATTACTTGCGATCCTGTGGTCTGCAATTCCTCCCCTTCACTCTCTGCCCTTATAAATACCCATACTTAGGTAAGTTTTTCCCTTTTCTCCACTGTCGAATTCCAGCACACTAGAGCTTTCTGCAATTGTCGAGCATCCAGCAATCTTGAATCCTTCGTCTTCTCAGCAGATTCTCCGCCGCCTACCATGAGTAAGTCTTCTTTGACCTTCAATTTGCGTTTGTTAACTTTTAATTTTTGGGTTCTTTCTCTTTTTCCCAAACCTCTTCTCGATTTGTGGCTCCGTCCATCGTTCGTCCTTCCTGATGTGCTCTCCTTCGCCTTTTTTCCGCCTTCTTCTCTGCTTTTGCTCCTTCC
The DNA here is from genome assembly GCA_902706635.1 of Striga hermonthica. NCBI lineage: Eukaryota > Viridiplantae > Streptophyta > Magnoliopsida > Lamiales > Orobanchaceae > Striga > Striga hermonthica. The sequence goes on along the minus strand of CACSLK010030184.1, from coordinate 15,591,355 downwards.
TCCGATTAATTATAGTTTTTCTTCTTTTTATCTCAGATTCTGCTACTTCGAGTGAGAATGACCGACACAGCGGGAAGGACCTAACTCCCCCTTCTTCTTCTGCGACCCTCAGCCTATCGAGCATTCTTCAACCTGAGCCCATTTCCGTTCTTCCCCCTGCGACGACCAGCGATAGCCTTACATCCACTGTCGTCTCTCCCTCCACCTATCTTGTCGACCATCCTGAAGATGAGGTTACCAGTCGCCCTCATTTTCCTCCCGCCGAGCGTGCTCGCCGAGTTATCGGTCAGGATGACGAGATTGAAGGCGAGGATGATCTTCAAGACCATGTCCCGCTGTCCGCTCGCGTTCCCGTTTCTTCGACCATGCCTTATCACTCCCCTCGACCTAAGGCGTCCAGACGGTCCAAGCCATCTAAACCATCTTCTAGTGCTTCTCGCCTCGACTTCGGTGCAATTGGTCATCCCGGGACTGCTCGTACCCCTGAGGATAGTAATATCTCATGTAATATCTATATTTATAAGTAAACACAACTTTATATTGAAATGAGCTTTTCTACGTAAATTATAAACTCGCTATTTAACATTTAAAATCGGGCCCCCCTGAGTGAAAATCCTAGCTCCGTCACTGACAACAGGTACCGTTGAGGGAGTCCAAAGCACATGTTCCCGTACTTTTGGCTACTGGATCATGATTTCAGAGTATGGCTCTTTATGAACTACTTTAGTATCCCTTCTAATAGATTCACTCATCTGCAGCCAGTTGTTACACAACTTGTGTTTTGTATTACAACGGGAACCTATGAACTGACTGAAGTG
>CACSLK010030184.1:15576074-15589281 GCA_902706635.1 Striga hermonthica | reverse complement strand
CCTTGTCGGGCGACTTGACCTTCTCCTCAATGTAGGCCTTAACCCTACTCTGAATCTCCTCCGGGGTCATATCATCGAAGTGCTGCTCAATCTCCACATCGGCGAGGGTTGAAAGATATATGTTAGCCAGCTCCTTCCTTTTCTCTTTCTCACCCTCCAAAATCATGTTGACGTAGGCACGTCGGAGAAGGGCAGCCTTGTCTTCTGAAAGCGGCGGTAAATTGGGATTCGCATTCATCTCTTCAGATCGGCGAAGCATCCAGACGCAAAACTCGCGTTCATCTTCATCAGCCTCCATGTGCATCCCCTTAATCTCAGTATCGAAACCATATTTTTCAAGTTTATGAAACAGAAACAAGCGGATGTCGTCGATGTCATAGTACCCCGCATCATAAAGCTCAATGACCCAGCAAATTCAAGCAGGTATTCATTTCAATCTCGAGGTCAGGTCCACCGACCTCATCCTCATTACCGGCGTCAACGACCTCCACTCCGGCGTCATCAACGGACCTCGGTTCCATGGCCACAACAGAGTCCTTCCCGGCCTGAAAGCCGTTCTCATACATGAATTCTCCATATGCTGATTTTTCTCTCTCAAGCTTAGCCATCTCGGCTTGATGGGCATCCTTCTGCCGACCTACCAGCTCGCGGACCTCGGCATACTCTCGACGAGTTGTTTCATGACTTGCCTTTTCATCTGACAGCGCCTTCGCTGTTTCCTCCACTTTGGCCTCGGAAGCCTTGAAGTGTTGCTCGACCACGGCGAGGCGCGCCTTAAGATCGGCCACCTCGGCCTCAAAGGCCTTCTTCTCTTCAGATAATGCCGAAGTCTCAGCCTGTGCCTTCTCCAATTGGGTAGCTTGCTCAGAAAGTTGGCCCTTCAAGTCGGCCTCCATTTTTGCAGATTCTTCCTTCAACTTGACGATCACGACGTCACGTGCAGCTATTATGTCATTTTTACCTTCCAACTGTGACGCGATCCGGCGGTGATCGTCTTTGGCCGCAACCAAACTGACCAATGCCCTGCCAACACACGCCTAAGCGTAGCTCAACCTATCTGCACTCGACAAAGAAGAGACCCCCACTTCTGATTTGGGGTCCCACACCATCAACGGCACACGAGCAGCATCTTTGGCACTCTCCGGCATCTCAATCCTCGATGACATGTGCGGCGTCTTCACAGATTGAAAAGTGGTAAACCACTCCTCCACGACGCCTTCAGGCACTTTGACGTTCGCAGCCCTCTCTTCATCAATAGATAAGAAAGATTTTTCAAATAAAGGGGATTCAACCATACCCTTCTCCGCTGCCTTACGACCGGAGTCATGTTTCTTCTTTGATCTCTTCTCCACACCGGAAGAAGCTCCAACATCTGCCATCTTCACTAACTTTCTCTTCTTCTTCTTCTCTGGTTGTTCCACCAACTCCAGGGACTTCGGAGAAGAGGGTGGCACATCGGTGTGAACGACCTCGGTCGTAACTATCTCTGTTCCCGCTACAACAGGTTCAGGATCTGCTTGGTTAATCGCAGCAGCATTCACAACCGACGGCACCTCAGTAGATGTCACCTCTGGCATAGACTTCGGATTTTCAGGAATAGCGGCCGAAGTCGCGCTTGACCCCACCTCGGTCGATTTCTTACCAGTGTTTTTCTGACCGACAGTCTTCTTCACCAACGCACAAACAAGATCTCTCCTCATGGCGTCGTTCAATCTCAAATCTCGGCTCTTACCAACTTTAGACTGAAGATCTCTATTCGGAAACTTACGTCTGAACTCCTTAGCTTCCTTGACCGAGCTATAGCCCAAAAAGCCGAGGAGGGGATAATATACTGCATTCCGGCAATATATGAACAGAGTTACAAACATCTATCCTACATGTATAGAAAGTCCGACAAAATCACCATAACTTCAAATTCTCTTACCGGGGTCAAATTTTGAAGTAGAAACTCCGAGAGATAAACCGGCAGCTTCAAGTTTCGAATCTATCAGGAGTGTACGATAATCTCGGACTTCTTTATCTAAACTGGCCAAAGTGATCAGCTTCCCACCGAACTCCGGACTCAACTTCGGTTCTTTCTGCTTGGTCTCTTTTTCTACAAAGGGCAAAAGTTCCGACCTGTTAGTACACAGAACAACACCAAAATCAGAAAAAATATATCCGAATTGAAAAACTAAAACAAACTCACTTGCTCCGGAGTGAATAAACATAGGGATTGTCATCCCACCAATTCGGGGTTCATGGAAGAAGTCCTCAGATTGCCACTCTCCACCAACCCATAGCCACTCCTCCTGGAAACTGTGAAGACTCTCCGGGATCTCGGTAATTATTTCTTCGACTTTAACGCCGTGTTGCGGTTTCGCTCCAGCAAAGAAACAACACGAGGACTCGGCAACCCTCCTCTTCGGACTTTGTTTAAAAAGAAAGATACTTCTCATTTCCTCGCACGACGGTAGCCCTTCACCTTGCTCATGCAACAACACCATCAGACCAATAATCTTCTTCCAACTGTTGGGAGTAATTTGACACAACGACAACCCCCAACTTCGGAGGTATTCCGTAATCAAGTTCGGCAACGGGAATCTCAATCCCGACCTCAAACTCTCCGCAAATACGCCCACACAACCCGGAGGTGGACTTGTTATTCTCTCCCCGGGATAAGGAGCGAAAATTTTCACGAGGGAGGGACCCGCACTTGTTCTCGCAGCAACACGACATCGGCATCGGTGAAGATGCTCGGCTCTCCTTCAAAATCGGCTGCAGGATCAGGCCACTTCCTCACCGGTCTTCTCCAGTGAGGCGTCACGAGGTCGGCCGCATTATGCTCTATAACCAGGTCACCGTCTTCATCATTCAATTTAATATCTAAATGCCTCACCAACGATGGATCCCACCGGTGGTACTCAAAGGCCAATTCAACTAGTTCCGAGTCGTGGTAAACCTCTAACGGAACCGATTCAGTACTCGAGGAACTTGCCACTGCCTTACCCTTACCCTTCGATGCCATCGCACAACAAAACAAAATGCAAGAGAAATAGAGGAAGAATCAAAGAAAAAGCTTACTGAAAAATCCACAAACACTCAGTGCGCAAGAAACAACTCTCAAGCTCAAAAGAATTTCCACAACAAGATTACTGGACGTAAAAGTCTAAGAATGAAAGCGCAAGTGAAGAAAACTCGATCAAGTATCGCGAAACCCTATTTATAATTTCTGATTTATGACCGTTAGGGATCTTAATTAGGGGCGCGTCCAACCGACGCGACCCCTAATTCCAATCGGCGCCATCTTTTCGTCTGATAGACGCCTACTGTTACACGTGGCAACCTATTAAAGCCGACTGTTACCTCATTTAAGACCATTACGGCGCGACCGTTCGTTCTGACATTAAATCATTGACCGTTACGACTATTCACATTCCTCCTGTCGCGACTGCCTGCAAATTACTCGAATTTTACCAAGTGTCTTCACCTCGGAATACAGTCTGCACTTCAAAATAAGCAACTCACTTCGGTTACCTCGGTTACATCGAGAGACCGAAGATGACTCTCCGAAGACGATGAACACTCAGCCGCTAACTTTTCACCGATTCGGAGCCTCTAGATGTTTGGCAATATCGATGATCATCACTCCGTATGCCCACCGATATTGGGGGCCTCTCTGTTATCATCCGACTCGGCAAAACACCATTAAGAGGTTTCAAGCATCATGTTAAGAGAAATTAACTATTGACCCGATGTGACCCGCAAACCACATCGGTCCACGCAGTGAACCAGTCCGAACTACCGAAGACCGAAGTGATCAATACCTACCGAGGTCTACCTTAACCGAGGTCGTCACCTCCTTAAGCAGGTAACGAGGCGCCTACACACTCCTATCACACTCTATGAGGTTCGTCATCATTCATGTGGGGACCACTGCTCCAAACCGCCCTCCAAAAGTTACTTTATGCGAAAAGTAGTACACGAATTCCAATGTATTCATCAAAAAAGTTGCTATAAATAGCAACCAAATGACATTTGTACGGGGATCCCGAACTCATTAAAATGCAACACGTAAAAGCCCATAACGGCTCTTCACCTCGGTTCACCTCGGACCGGGGCCATTGTTGAGTTATTTTCACATGCTTACGTCCAAACCATTCATAATTATCATCTTAATCACTTGTTACATCGTTGTTAGAAATCACATAACAACAGATGCATCGCCTCACGAGGTGAAAATAAATTTTATCTCCAAATAAAAGTTGACTTTCTAAAATCTTGGTTACATGTACTTCTGTCGAGGTGATAAATTATTTTTGAAATCATTATACATTACCGGAAAGTACCTCTAAAGTAATTGCACATATGTTCAAGTACAATACACCAATAAGATTATAAATATTTCTATAAAAAGTGACAACTTAATTATAACATTCAAAACTGTTTTGATACTCCTACATTTCATTTTCAGTGTTATTTATCTAGAATATAGACGAACAATATAATCTATTTTTTGCAATGATAAAACAAAACAATGAGAAAGTATTGAGAAGCATATCATTTGTTAAAATATTTAACAACAAAAGAATTATAATTCTATTATATGACGATATTTTTAGTCATTTGTAAAGTTTATTATTATGGAGTCATGATTAAAATATACATCATGTATACAAATTTTTAGATTTTTTAATTATTTAAAATTGAAAATAAATAATATATGATCATTATTTATGAGAACCAATTTCTTACAGAGTCCATATATTTAAACGCTAGCAACAAAAAAGTAGTAATTTTAAAAGACGTTTTGTTTGTAAATATTGGTATTCATACTTTTCTACGAAAATTAGCATGTTTTCTTTTTCTTTATTGCATTATTATTATATTATTTGTTTCTTATTCTATTGACAAATAATATTTTATTTGCTAAGTAATTAAAGCACATTTATACGTATTATGTTATTGTTTGAGTATATTTTTGGGCATGTGGTAACCGAGCTACCCGACTCGGGTCGTTCTCAAAGGAAGGCTATTCGGAGCTTTGTTCACTACCTAGTCGTCAAAGTCACACAACCGAAAACAAGGTCCTACACATTCTACTCGCAAATTGGGGGTTGATTTAAGCTAAAATTAATCTACGAAATTGAAATCGAAAGCAAGTAAAGCACGCAAGAAGATTAGAGAGATCAAGGGGGAAAGAGGGATTTTGGTTTACCGGAGTCATCATGATCAAAAGCACGCAAAAATCCAACCATTGCCATGTTCGCTAAAAACCCTAGGAAGTCAAATCAAACTCTAGCATGAATCGAGCAAGAATTCAACTCCTACCACACTTAGTCAAACATTCATGATCCAAAGCAACAATCTTTTCTTCCAAAATCTCAAGCACAATATCAATTTACCAAAGCAATAAAGATATACGAGGTAATGGGGCTTAAGACTAAGTTACCCACTCCAACATGCACTCGGGAGAAGAAACGGAATCAAAAGCTTGAAACTTTGCTCAAAACAATGTCGCCGGAAATTCGCCGGAAAACGTGATTCATAAAGCTCCAAACCAAAATAAAAGAAGAAAAAGAGAAAATAGAGAGGAATTCCCAACTTAAAAGTTGGGAAATGAGAGTTGTTACCAAAAATACAAAGCAAGATGTCTTTATATAGCTACACCACAAAACACACACTAAAACACGCACATTTACTAAAAAACTCGCGAGCTAGCTGCGAAATCCGCGAGGTCGAGATCTAGGCACAAGGCGCGGGTGCAGCAGGCGCACTCTCGAGCTCGCGGAAAATCTCACGCGCACGCGGGCATGGGACTCGCGCATGGGGCGCGCTGCAAGGGACACTCGCGAGCTCGCTGGGCATTTCGCGCGCGCGCGGCGTGCATGGAGCAGCACTCGCGAGGTCGTGGAGTATTTCGCGCGCGCGGAAGTGAGCTGGGGCGTGGAACTCGCGAGCACGGCAGGAAATTCGCGCACGCGGGCGCTGAACTCGCGGGTTGCATCCGTTTCGCGGGCGCGGAAGTAGATTCGCCGGCACTGTGCATGGAACTCGCGGGTTAGCCCCTGTTCGCGGGCGCGGAATGCGATTCGCGGGTTGGGCTGCCATGGTTTGGTCTCGGTTATGTGCGACTTCGTCTGGCTCTATCTTCTCGCACACAACTCCGATTCGCACGAAACTTAGACCAAAATTCTTCTAATTGAATTCTCTTCGTCCCGGTATGGCTTGGTCGGATTTCCGGGTTGGACAGCTCGGTCGGTTCGGACGGCTCGTCTCCTCGTCTCGACAAGTTGGACCTATTCAACACCAAAACAAAAGAGAAAACGCGCAAAAATTCGAAAACACTATACAATAACAAAAATACACAAAACATGATAAAATGGACCGGTCGAGCCTAAAAACGGACCTAAAAACCACAAAATAAAACACATAAAACACAAGAAAATAACGACAAAAACACAATAAACAGTTATTTTTTGTATGTGTTTTATATAATGATGGTATCAAATTATCTTATTTATTAGGCTACAATTAATATAATCACAAAAGATTAAATGTAATTTAATATATTTGATAAAATTGTACTTTTTATACGAATTATTAGATTAAAAAGTTTTAAAAAAATTTCCAATGTTTGACAAAATATTAATTAACTAAGTCATTTTCATAATCACTGAATACATATATGGTACCACCATTATAGGGTTCATTTTGCAGCAGTAATTGACTTCACATAGCTAATGTTATTTCATTTCCTTTCTCTGGGCTAGTCTTTCCTTTTATCAATGGCTTCACATTGCTTCGTTTTGTTTGTACCCTAAGGTGCATTTGCCATAGTTTCAGCATTACGACAAACTCGTGTCAAACATATATCGGATTTGGGCGCTCTAGCCAAAACGTGGGAACAGTTAGAAGTTTACACCTATTTTTTTACTTTTGTTTTTTTAATATTAATTGTTTCAAATTTATGTATGGAAAACATACCACAAGTTTATCTTATGTTATTTTATACTTAATAAAATTGATTTAACTATATTTGTATATTCTATATTATATTATATTTAATTATAATTTTTTAATTAAATATTTACAATTCATAAATTCATTAATAATATTGTCGAGTCAACTTTTGTTCATAAAATTTTTAAAAATATATTTTTCTCATTGATTTGCTTATGTTGAATTGAGAAAAGTTATGTTTTTTAATTATATATTGAGAGAATATAAGATTTCTTATATTTTTTATGTAGTATTTATTGAGTAATTGTGTTTACAATTTTTCTATTAAAAATATATTAAACATGTAAACTTTTTAGTTCCTATAATTTTTTTTTTTTCATAAATCACTCATTATTTTATCTCAAGAGTACCTATTAATTTACCAATTGAGTTACAATTCTTACATATTAAATATTATATAATTAAAATATTTCTTGTTTTATATGTTCAATATGATACTTATATATTATATTAAAAAAACTAATATAGTAAATAAAAAAGTTATTTAAAATTAGAATAACAAAGATATTTTTTTTCTAATCTACATGTATAAATGTACAAATAACTATTGTTTATCACCTCAAGTTTACACATAAAATTAATTTGAACAAAAAACTAACAAGCGTTTAACAACTCAGTTCGATTACATCGATAAGTATATTGTTAGAATGTTTATATTTAGTTATATTAATTATATTATTTTTGTTTATTAGTTTGATTTATAGTTATTAGTACGTGTCACAACTTAGTTTGAATATAAAATTTATTATAAAATACTTTTAGATCAATTTATTATTTTAAATTAGTACTTATATATATATAATATTTTAGATAGATATAGATAATTCATTTTTATTTTATTTGCAATATATTGGTCAACTCAAACATCATTGAAAATAAATGATGTGATATATTACATATAAAAAGGGTAACAAATAGAAAATATGAAGTATTTCAAAATTTTAAAAATTAATGATAGAAAGTAATAAAATTTTTAACTAAAATTTTTTTAACACACCCACTTTTAAAGATATATATATATATATATATATATATATATATATATATATATATATATGTATATGTATGTATGTATTTAAAAGTTTTAGTTAAAATTTATGTGTATTTTAGTATGTTTTATATTTCTCATTAGCAGCTCTAATTGAAATTTTACATTAAGTAATTTTATTAGTATTTTTACTTTTGGATGTAATGAGAGCTATAAGTTTTCTCATCATTCTTACCCCTTATTTAGTTATTATAATACTAATAAAATAATTAAGGACATTTCAAAATATCTTGTTTGTTTTAAGAAAAATAAATTATTTATTATCATAAATTAAACTCTAATTACATTGAATGTGTTATATTTTCTATCATATAAAACATTTCATAATAATAGTTGCACACAATATTATATATAATGCATTTTTATTTTTTTATAGATTTGGTGTCCTACTTTTACTGCAAAAAAATAAGAAAATTCCAATAAAATGGACAACAAGAATATAACGATTTTCTTATGTGAATTGAGAAAATCATGTCTTTTGTTTTCTTAAATATATTTTACCTTATTGTGACTGTATAGATTTATTAAATGTAGTACAAATGAGAAATGTGATAGATTATTTAACGTATAATTTATAAATTGCAATGACATGTTATTTTGATGGTATATTTTTTCTATTAACTAAATAATGCCCAATATGAAATTATTTTGGAACTATCACCACAATTAGCTTTGCAATGGAACTTTCATTGAGTGTTTGCACAATAACAATGACAATTTTTCCAACGATTGAAATATGGTCAAAAAAAAAAATCCAATGAAAATTCAGCTAATTGAAAGTTTTAAATCCACTTAAGTTTATGTAATTTAATTTGAATTTTGTTAGAATGGCCAATGAAATTTTCCAATGAAAGCAATATTTATTATATATTCGTTGGAATTTCCAGTAGAATATCTTACCGTTAGATTTTTCATTGTAATATAGCAATTTTTTGTAGTTCTCTCAAACATTAATTTTTTATGTAGTAATTATTGGTTAATTGTGTTTACATTTTTTTTATTAAAATATATTAAACACATGAACTTTTTAGTTCCTATATATTTTTTTTTTCTCAGAAATAACTCATTCTTTTATATCAAGATTACCAATTAATTTATCAATTGAGTTACATTTCTTACATATAAATATTAAATAATTAAAATATTTCTGGTTTTATATGTCTAATATGAATATATATTATATTAAAAAACTAATATAGTAAATAAAAAGTTATCTAAAATTAGAATAATAAAGATTTTTTTTTTTCTAACCTACATGGATAAATGTACAAATAACTAATGTCTATCACATCAAATTTACAAATAAAATTAGTAAAGACAAAAATGTAATAAGCGTTTAACAACTCGGCTCGTTTACATCGATAAGTATATTTTTAGAAGGTTTATATTTAGTTCAAGTAATTATAATATTTTTATTACTTTGTTTCATATTTATTAGTACGTGTCACTGACTTAGTTATTTTTCGTACTACTTATCATATTTAATATTTTTATCATATTTAATATTTTTTAAAACTTTATCTATTTATTTCATTGCAATATAGCAATTTTTTGTATTCCTCTCAAACATTAATTTTTTTATGTAGTAATTATTGGTTAATTGTGTTTACAATTTTTTAATTAAAAATATATTAAACACAAGAACTTTTTAATTCCTATATTTTTTTTTCAACAATCACTCATTATTTTATCTCAAAATTACCTATTAATTTTATTAAAATTTTTTAATTAAATATTTATAATTCATAAATTCATTAATAATATTGTCGAGTCAACTTTTGTTCATAAAATTTTTAAAAATATATTATTTTTATTGATTTGCTTATGTTGAATTGAGAAAAGTTAAGTTTTTTTAGTTACATAGGGAGGATATAATAAATGATGACATTAATATATTATCAATTTGCCATTAAAAACATGTGAAAGTAAGAGTTTTTTAGGTAGTTCATTTTTTAATTAAAAATATAAATAAAATATGATGTGTATTAGTGTGTTACTAATTTACCATTAAATTTATATCAAATGAAGGGTTTTTTAGGCATTATGAATTTTTACAAAAACACTCCTCCTTTTAAAGTAGTATATATATATATATAGATATAGATATAGATACAGACATAGATATTACGTATTATTGTTAGTATTATGTATGTAATATGTGTGCTAATTGCAGTACATATATATTTATACTAGATGAGTTTACGCCGTGCACGCACGGCAGTCTAACACCCGGTGTAAAACTACTGTGAAGATTTGTCATTAAACGACGGACTAACACCCAATGTAAAACTACAGTGAAAACTTGTCATAAGTTGTTGCAGCTTCTATTAATAAACACATTTTCTTGGGTCGAAGAAATATCAAATGATTGATGCTAAATTAAGAATACAAACAATAAAGAGACAACATTAAGGACCCATGTCCAGGCAAGGTGAAAATAAGGAGGCTATGTGACTGACCAAACGGTATGGTGAAAATAAGGAGGCTATGTGACAGTAAAGTATCATGGTCCATCCTTTTCACTAACTCGTTAAATGTCTCCTCAAGAGAGGTGATTTGTTGCTCGCTAGTCGTTGAGGCCTCTGGATAATGTTATTTTCTAGTAACCACACTACACCAAGTCACAGGCCCACTAAAATCTCCTGAAATAAAATAAAGCGAAACAATATTACACAAAAGAAACAGGAATAGGAATTCAAAGAGAACAAAGTGATTAAAAAAAACAATGTTGAACGTGAAAGTAGGAGAGGACATTTAAAGGAAATAAATCTTCCCTTGAATTGAACATCGACTATTGCTAGAAAATTGAAGCAAAATAGTGTAGATTCCGCCAACCCTTTTTCAATTCAACTCCAGTGCTTCACCTTTTAGATCACTTGCCTAGAAACGTAATTTTATAGCTTTGTTGAGAATAATTGGAGCAACTTGAGATGTTTGAGGACGCTTTTGCCTCAGAACCAGTATCAGAAGCACTTCAAAATACAAGAATAGATGAAAAAATGCAGGCTCGCAACAACAAAATGCATAGAGTAATGTAAATAAATAAGAGATAAGAAAACATCAACTATGTTATGTACAGAAATTAAAGATAAGTCACCTTTGACAAAACTTACAACTAATCCAGAAAAAACAAAAAGAAACACCTGCAGACATGAAATGTCTGCAAACAGAAGGCTGCTGAGACAGTAATCGACGAACCAAATGAATGGAGATCCTTCCTGCCATAGATAAGAAAAATATCCAAATTAGAAAATCGTCATGTATTAATGATAGATGTGGTGCACACAGAGGTTGATCATATGCATAGGCAAGTATAATTTGAGAAACAAAAATGGACACCAAGACCACAAAAATGGACACTTGTCACCATTTAAAAGCCACACACGTACAGTGAAAAATTGCCAATTAGGTTGTGCGCGCTCAACCGGCTCAAATTTAGTCTAATTGAGCTTACATTTGCTCAGAAGTGGAAGCTTATTAACATAAGCAATGAGCTAAAAGCACTAAAGCACAAACTCATAAAAATGTAACACCAAATCTCTTAAATCCATCAAACATATGGGCTCGTTTACATGGAAAAATATCACTCTTCTTGCAAAAATAAACTTACAAATGGGAAAAGTGGTTCCAAACTAACTTTAGAGCCTCAATCCCATGAACTCAACCAATCAAACCAACCCCAGCAAAAGAAAGTAAAAAAATAATCACATTTTTTTCACAGAGGTTAAAATAACAAAGCATATGGCAACAAATTTCTAGCAAAACTGAATCAATTTGGATTCCTTTTACAACAACAGCAAAATAAAACACACACACACACACACACAAAGACCTCATCTTCATGGTTATCAAGAATCTCCTTGATCCTCAAAGCTTCCACATAAAACTGGGATTCCTCCTCAATCTCATCATTAAGTGCCTCGACATCAGCATAATTATCATAGATCATAATATCGATATTTAAGAACCTAATGTACTGTAATCTTGAAGCTGTGTACTCTTCAATAGCTTACTCTTGTTGTATTTATCGGCTGGTAAATGAGTTGAGACTGAACTTGGAATTAAATGGAGAGATAAATGAAAAGAGAAGTTTTATGCTGCCATTGGATTACGTCAGGGAGAGACATGCATCTCCCATCGGTTGGATCACAAAGCGTGAAACTTTGCTTCCTTTGACAAATTATTAAAGACCAAAAAACATAATTAAAAAAAAGATAGAAAAGCAAAGAAAAACCAAATGGCAAGAGCATAGATGTTAACAAATTTGCAATTTGCAGGTTAGGACTTTAAGTAATCAGGTTAAAAGAAATGAACAAACCTCAATGAAAGTCTATCGTTAAACGTCCGACGATGAAACCGATTCCAACAATGGGCATGTGTGAGGACCCAGCAAACCGAAACCGTATTTCCGCACGAGACATTCCAATCCACCCGAGCCTCCTATTTTCAGGCTGCTCTGTAAACCATAATGAAATTATCTCCTGGCCTCCCCTTTTCACCATCAAGGCAATCAAAACAAAGTTTGTGAGAACATAAAAGTTTTCAATCAGAAGTATAATAAATCCCAAATAATGTACAAGCATACAGTAAAAAGAAATAGTAAAAAGGACTATTTCTGGTCTTATTTAAAGAAAATTTCTTTCATCAAAAGTTCAAGTGGATCCTAATCAGCAAGATGTAAGAGCAGGAGGGCATGGGTTTCCAGTAAACTGGCTTCTCTCTATTTAACAATGAGGGTCTCGAGCTCGCTATCTTGTAGGGAATCGTGACTGGGTTTTGTCATCCTTCTATTAAAGTGCATCATATTTCCATCCTGAGTACATCATAATGAAAACAAATAATATCAGCACCAGAATCACACAGCAAAAAGTTATTGCTCATAAGGTGCAAGTAAATGGGGGTCTGCACCTGTATATTCGTCCATTGATTCCATTAATCTCCTGATTAATAAAACAAAATATAATAAAATTTTCAACAATCAACCCTCAGAATATGAACATAAATGAAAGAAATAAATATTAAGGAAAGTATTAGAACCAAAAAAACAACTTTTTTGCAATCATACTTAAATTTTTATACTGCCAGGATTCTTGAAATTATAAACATTCATATTCATAAATCACTACTCGCCTTAATGCCAATACTCACGGAGGCATG
>CACSLK010030184.1:15545975-15576033 GCA_902706635.1 Striga hermonthica | reverse complement strand
AAAAGGTTAACAAACTTAATCATGATAGGTACACCATAAACTCTCCCTCTCTCACAACACTCCATCTTAAAATACATCTAGTGATAGACAATCGAGTGCTAATATAGACAAGCAAGACAATTCATAATATGTTTGTAGAGAAAAATGCACTTAACATCAAGTGCTAATAACTTTTCTCAAAAGAAACAATTCCAAATGCTAACCAATCGCAAAATGTACTGAAATATATTTCACTAATTGCACTACTTGATATACATGAATTGTGCTTTTAGGATTTGGGTTCCAAGCAAGCTTGTAATGCTCTAGGAAGTTTCTGTATTATAATCTTTTGATTGTTCCTTTTTAAACACAGACCCTCAAGCCCAGATGCAAAACTTAGAAACCAATGATGAATAATTAGAACATAGAAGGCTAAGTTGAGATTGAACTAACAAAATTGAAAAAATAATAGTGCGATTAAGGAAAAAATAAAAGTAAAGAAAAGGGAGGAATGTTAAATCCTTTCATTATCTTTTCGAAGGAATTAAACTTAACTCGCAAGATTGGATTTTGTCAATATCTTTTAAATTCGCTCATAAACTGACACAACAAAGATGCTTAATTTATGAACTGATATTGCAAAAAGCCAATCACATTAACCTCCCAATTTTGCAATGTTTTTTTAAGAGAGATTGCATGGCCAGAAAGAGGATGTCTTTCCCTTTTTTATTATTTATTGTTCTTTGTTTTTAATACATGATGAGAAATTTATTTCCCACACAACTTCTGACGTAGATGAATTAAGACACTCTATATGCCTAATAAAAAACAAGAAATAGACAACCACACCACTTTGACGCTAAATGAGGGGTGGGAGTAATCTGATACTGACCTGCTTTCCGAACAAATTATCTGTCATCAGTGGATTTGTTTCCTCAAAGTATTCTCAAAGAGTTGTTATTCACACCAATTTCAGTAGTCTTCTATGTTAAAATTAACCAAGCACACCAATTTCAAGGATGAATTTATATATGAGCCAATACAACAAAAAAGGATGAAAAAAAAGGCTTCATCTTTTTTATTTACTCACTGAATCGATTTAATCCATTGAAAAGAACAAGCATTTCAGAAATGATGAATCATTTAAACCCTAGATAAACCATCAAAAAACACCCCAATCATAATTCACGCTAGGGAAATTCAGGACTTACAGATGCAGCACATCATATGCGAATCATTGCAATCCGGACAAGGTTATTCTTGACACAAGCAAGAATTGCTTGCTATCTCTGCGGATCAAAAGAAAAGGGCCTGAATGAAGTTTCCTCCATGCATCATTAGCAAGAGCTTCTGGCACTGCTAACTGCTACAACATAACAAATACAACAGGGCATTAAAATTGCAAACCGAAATATTGAACTTTCAAAAGAACAATCACATGACATATACAGAAAATACTCAATCTTCAATTAAGCAAGTACCTTGGCAGAAGCAGATGATGTTGATGCAGTCGCATCAGGTTTGGATTTTGGTAAAGATTCAAGCTCGTTGAAACTGGAACTCTATTTCTCAACAACCAATCTCGTACAACAAGTCCAATCCCTCATGCTTCCTGAAAGACAAATAACAATTGAATTATAAAAATTAGTAACCCTAAAATCAAAAGACCCTGTTTAGAAACCAGAAAAGCATAGAAAAAATCAGGTTAGAGGTGAAACTATGAAATGGGACCGACTTGTTTTTGGAGGTAACGAAACTTCACTCGCCTACATCGACACGCAAGCTGCCACAAATTTTGAGATCTGAATGCTGCGGGTAGCGCTGCCGTGCTGATCGCCAGAGATGGTCATCGCTTTTTGTTGTCGGGTTGCCATAGATTCCAGACATTCCAGGGGTTATCGATCTTTGATCCTCAACACCAAGGCGGAAGCCTCACCAGTTTTCGGTTTAATTTGATTCCAAAAGTAGAAGAACTTCAGTTGAAGAACGCGAAATTTTGGAAACTATCGCTCACTTCTCCGTACGTTCCCAGGAGCAACAGCCTGAACTCGTGTCTCCATGATCGGAGATCGATTCCGATCCAGAGATACGTGAGCTAAAATATTAATGGATAAGAAAAAAAACATACCATTCCTGTGGAGAAGATTTATTTGTGAATAGAGGAGGTGAAGAGCTTCGATTGATTGATTTAAGAAGAATGAGACAACTATTGACAGGGTATGGAGAGGAAGAAAAGTCGGTCAAAAAATTGAGAAACATCGGGGACAAGAAAAAAGCTGTCATTAGTAATTGACCAAAAAGCCTCTATGCATTGTATTGTAATGAAAACCTTTTAAGGACATGTTGGTCATTTAAAATGTACACTAAGGAAAAAATAATCGAACCCATGTGCAACATTGAGGACAACAAAATCTTTACCAAAATCCAAAAAAAAAAAGGCAAGTGGCAATAAGGTGAATTAAACTGGACACGTGTCGTGATAAGAAGGCATAAAAATGGACACGTGTCGCCATTTAAACTGGCCTAACTCCCTTATATAAGATATAAGAGAGATATAAGAGAGATATTACTTATAATTGTTAGTATTATGATTTATGTATGTAATATGTGTGCTAATTGACAAAAGGGGTTAGGTTACTCACCGCGTTCTTCGTCTTCTTCTTTCTCTCTCTCTTTTTTTTTTTTTTATTTGTTCACTTCATTCTCTTCAAATCCGCGAGCTCCCCCAGGTTCTGTTCGATTTTAACTGAAAAACAAGAAACGCCGGCTTCTCTTACAAGCGGCAACGGCAGGTCGGCGTTCAATTTGGACGACAGTGCCATTTCTCGGTGGCGGCGGCGATTCGATTTCTCGATCTGAGGACGGCCACGGCTAGGTCGGCTTATGGGTTTGAGGACGTCAGCGGGAGATCGGATTTTGCTTCCCGGTGGCGGCTCGGTATCACTGGAGTCAGCGGCGTGGTAAATCGGCATCCGGGTTCGAGGGAGTCCGCTTCCTGCTGTCCGCAGTGGTTCGTCATCTGCCGTCTATTCGGCTCGGTCTAGGGAGCCGAAATTAGTGAGGTTCGGATTCAAGGATATTGGCTCGTCTCAGGGGTGATCGCTCGGTCCAGCAGTAGTTGGGTCGGATGTAATTGGGCTCGACAACAATTGTTACAGTAGTTGCTTGGCCCATTTGTGTTACTAGTAACTGTTCGGCCTAGTAGTTGCTCGGACTCGGACTAACAGCTCGTCTTCAACAAGTTCGGACCAACGACTGAATAAGCCCGACAAACAATTGTCTGCTATGTAGCAGGACGAGGATTAGGAATTACGATCTTGCCCCCGCATAGCTCGCAAGTCTACACGAGCTCGGCGTTCTTACTGAACCGATTAGGTCATCTTACATGCCGAGCTATTCCAGCATTCCCGCCGGGCTCCTCTAGTTGTCGCTACGTCACGTCTGCCGAGCTACTCTTTTTCATTCTATGTTACATAACCTCCACTCCTCAGCTTGGGCCACCATGGCAACGCGCTTCTGGCACCTTGGAGTTCATAGCCGACCTGGTAGCTTGGAGCTCTTGGCTGGGCTAGCTTTTGCTACCCCTGAAATGGCCGAGCTCCCTAAATGCGCGAACCATCCAGCTAGGTAGGACATATACCAAGTTAAACCCGGCTCAACTTCAGCACACTACAAACCATCATCCAATACCGTATCATCTAGCCTCCCAGATTTTGAGGGCGAGCTGCCATATGCTTTGAGTCGTCCGAGAAATTAATTGTACAATTCTTATATCAGCGTTCTATCTCCTACTAGCTTACAACTTCTTTATCCTCATGCTGCTCATCTCAAAATACCAAGAACTCGTCACATCCCAAAATATCGCGAGCTCGTCAAAACCACTAGCTCGCACTCCTCACACGAGCTCACCTAAACTGCGAGCTCGTAACATCTTGATAAAGAAAACCACGAGCTCGGCGAAACCGTGAGCTCGTCATATCTTGACCAAGAAAATCACGAGCTCGGCGCATCTTGACAAATGAAAGAAAGAATCAAGCCAAGCAAACGCACAAATCACAATCAATTGCAAAATCAAGCCTCAAATCGAATAGGGTTTTAGATATTTATCTGGACTAAGCTAACTTTACCTGGAGTGACTGACTCGTGGTCGGAGAGAGCACTGAGCACAGCGGCGGAGGCGAAAGGTTAAGTCTCACAGTGAGCGGCGACGCGGAGTTGGTGTATTGGGCTGCAGAGTGAATTTGAGCCGACCCGTTTTAAATATAAATGTCTTTAGTACATTCCATCATAAATAAATAAATAAATAAATGTTATACTTACGTATACATACGAATTTTTCACTAAAGAAACAAGAACAACAACTACTAATTCCGTTTTTGGCCTACTTTCTCTCGGGCGAGAAGTGGAGCCTTGTAAGATCATATCATCATGCTGATTACATAATTTCAGGGGATTTTTTTTTTTTTATCATTGAGCCAGCCGGACACACACACACACACATCCCACATGGATATGTGTTGGTAAATCGAAAGAGATTGCTAGGCTTCATAGGAATTATTCATCTACACACACATCCCACATGGATATGTGTTGGTAAATCGAAAGAGATTTGCTAGGCTTCATAGGAATTATTCATCTACGGCATGAATAAACAGCTGAGCTCGCCGTTATTAGTTGTTCGACATGATTCGTAGCTCGCCATTACTGGCCGCCCGGCACCATAGATATTGATATGAGATATAAGAATGGCACCAGAGTTATTTGGCTCGGTTCAAGTAATGAAGCTCGGCTTATGGTGAGTTGGGCTTGAGGACAACATTAATTACTCGGCCTGATGAGAAGCCTAGTAGCTCCATTTGATATATGTTTCTCGGCTCATTTATGAGCCCCAACCCGCTGAAGAATAGGGGCTTGCCGCTTGCGACAGGCCAAGCTTCCTGTTACGCCCAACTCCTATGACCTCCTAGGTACGTGCCGGGCTAGTCATGACGTCGACTATATCCTAATCCCGCATATATGCGACTGCTCCTGGATACCGGCCGAGCTTATTCAGCTCGGCCCCACGCAGTTCATTGCGTTGCTTTTTAGCTCGTCTATCATGACAACTTGACTTGGATGATGTACCCGCCGAGCCACTTTCGTCTCTCCATATGGCTTAAAGTAATTTCCACACCATGTGAACGGGAACACCGTGCCATGGCATTACCACTTCCATTCATGAGGCCGATCTCATCTCCCTACATTCTCGTCGTGCTTTCCCATGTCCTGCCGAGCTGTGTTGAGCTCGGCCCCTCTCTTTGGCCTGGTAGGTCGACTAAAAACCGAGCTCCTGAACCCGATCTTACCCCCGCATAGCTCGCAAGTCTACACGAGCTCGGCGTTCAAACTGAACCTATTCCAGCATACCCGTCGAGCTCCTCTATTTGACTCTACGTCACATGTCTGCCGAGCTACTCTATTTCATGCTATGTTACATCACCTCCTCTCAGTTATGCCCACCATGGAAACGCGCTTCTGGCACCTTGTAGTTCTTAGCCGACTTGGTAGCTCGGAGCTCTTGGCTGGGCTAGCTTTTGTTACCCTTGCAATGGCCGAGCTCCCTAAATGCGCGAACCACCCAACTAGGTAGGAAAGTTACCAAGTTCTAGCATAACAACACCTCTTTTCCAACAACAGCGAAAAGTATTTTAAAGGAAATGATGAAATTTTTTTTTAACAGCGAAAGGACCTAGTTTTCACCCACAATTGGTCTCTTAATCAATCATACATTCCTTCCTGCTCCCAAATATCTACAAGGAAATCTACCATTTAAGTAAGAGGTATAGGTTTGTGAAAGGGCTTGTTGTTGCTAAGCAAACTGTCATACGTCGCATCCCAGCTTAAACCGGGCTCATGATGTTGTTGTGCTCGACCGGGAGCCTTGTTCGTAACCCATTTCTTTCTAATCAAGTTCCACTGAACAAGAGTATAAGACCATGATTTACAAAATTAGATGATCTATACGAGCTTCCCGCACCAACAGCATCATGGGTTTGAGTCAATGTGCATGCCGATGAGATGCTTCCACAAGATTGAAATGCATTATTGTCCATATCATAAGTGCTCGTTGTCCAATAATCTTCAGATAAAGTAGATTTTGAAGCCTTTTTCCAGGCGTGGTAGGTATGCTGTGATTTTAATGATTCCTCGAGTGAGGGAATCAGGTGGGGCCTATTGTCACACCTAAGACAGCAACTGCTCCCATACAGGCAATAATATGAAACACCCAAACTGCAATCGATCCGAAACGTAATAAGGAACCCACCATAAACATTGATTTAAATATAGCTGAAGAACTTCGGCGGATACCTTAAGAGAGAAAAGAATCTGCTCCATCATTTTTTATCTTCTACTAGCTTACAACTTCTTTATCCTCATGCTGCTCATCTCAAAATACCAAGAACTCGTCGCATCCCAAAATATCGCGAGCTCGTCAAAACCACTAGCTCGGCACTCCTCAGTACCACGAGCTCACCTAAACTGCGAGCTCGTCACATCTTGACAAAGAAAACCATGAGCTCGGCGAAAACGTGAGCTTGTCATATCTTGACCAAGAAAATCACGAGCTCGGCGCATCTTGACAAAGAAAATCACGAGCTCAGAAATACCGTGAGATCATATTTTGACAAAGAAAATCAGAAGCTCGGTGAAACCGTGAGCTCGTCACATCTTCGACAAGAGAATCACGAGGTCAACAAAAAACCAGGAGCTCGGCTAATCTGCCAGCTCGTCCCTTGTCACATCCACAAAAAACTATCTTTGACAAATAACCACAAGCTCGGCAAAACCGCCAGCCGTCACCTGTCACATCCACAAAAAAACCATCTTTGACAAAAAACCACGAGCTCGGCACTCCTTAAACACCCGGATCTCGTCGCACTCCTTAAAATCTGATGCACTGCTTTCCTCTCGCCAACAAGCACGGCCAGCAAGATTCCCGATCTCCCATCTCCACATTCATGTCCTGCGGATTCATAGGTAAATGCTCTCCTTCCTTGTTCATCATTTTTTTCCACTCGACACATAATTGCAGCAAGTATTTATATCCCCGTGCAGTCGTTATCTTTCGTTAATATTTCTATGACTTCATGTCGTAATATGTGGTTTAGAAGAATTAGCCCCGTCAACACAAATTTTCTCAGTCAAATTCCATATAGGAGATTGCTTCATTCAGAATCTTCTCATGTTCTTAATAAGTGCAAAATCTATTTTCGACATATGCATTAATTAATAAAGAAAATTCAAACCTCAACCGGTTATTTGCAAAACCTCGGTTAGTTGTAACTTTGAAAGATTCTTCATCAACGCAAACCTCCGCCGCCGCCCATTCACCATTCGTTTTCACAGCGGAAAATCATGAACTGCCGAGGCTTTCTGGACTGCCGCCCTCCGCACTCCTTCAATCGCAAAAATTATGAAGTTAGTCAATAGGCTCCAAACATAACGGCGACTGAAAAAACAAATGAAGAATTAAAAAAAAAAAGAAAAAAAAAAAAGAAAAATCTGAGTTCGTCATTGATATAGCACATAGTAATGACTTGGTAAACCGAGAGCATTTACCCAACTCCTATGACCTCCCAGGTACGTGCCGGGCTAGTCCTAATCCCGCCCATATATGCGACTGATCCTGGATACCGGCCGAGCTTATTCAGCTTGGCCCCACGCAATTCATCTCGTTGCTTTTTAGCTCGTCTATCATGACAACTTGACTTGAATGATGTACCCGCCGAGCCACTTTCGTCTCTCCATATCGCTTAAAGTGATTACCACACCATGTGAACGGGAACAACGTGCCATGGCATTACCAGTCCTCCATTCATGAGGCCGAGCTCATCTCCCTACATTCTCGTCGTGCTTTCCCATGACATGTCGAGCTGTGTTGAGCTCGACCCCTCTCTTTGGCCTGCTAGGTCGACTGAAAACCGAGCTCCTGAACCCGATCTTACCCCCGCATAGCTCGCAAGTCTACACGAGCTCGGCGTTCTTACTAAACCGATTAGCTGATGTACATGCTAAGCTATTCCAGCTTACCCGCCGACGCTACGTCACATGTCTGCCGAGCTACTCTTTTAGACGCCACGTCACATGTCTGCCGAGCTACTCTATTTTATGCTATATGTTACATCACCTCATCTCCTCAGCTCGGCCCACCATGGCAACGCGCCTGGCACCTTGGAGTTCATAGCCGACCTGGTAGCTCGGAGCTCTTGGCTGGGCTCGCTTTTGCTACCCCTGCAATGGCCGAGCTCCCTAAATGCGCGAACCACCCAGCTAGGCAAAAAAGATAACAAGTTAAAACCGGCTCAGCTTCAGCACACTACAAACCATCCTCCTATGCCATATCAGGTGTAAAAAAATAGTAAATACTAATTGATATGATATCATTATACTTTATAGTTGAAAATATTGGTGTAATAAAAATAGTAAATACTAATTAATAAGGAACTCGTTAATATGAAAAATACAAGTATGTATGTCGTAATGATTTTTATTTATTATTTTTTATCGCGTCAGTGGAAATTTTATAGAAACAAATAGATGAGAATAATACTTTTTTTTTTTGGTACAAATTAGAATAATACTAGTGAGAACGTATTATACTCGAAATAATAGTGTATTATTA
Source organism: Striga hermonthica (assembly GCA_902706635.1). Lineage (NCBI taxonomy): Eukaryota > Viridiplantae > Streptophyta > Magnoliopsida > Lamiales > Orobanchaceae > Striga > Striga hermonthica. The sequence continues at coordinate 15,567,392 of CACSLK010030184.1, read as the reverse complement.
TTATTGTAGTATTCTAAGAAACTGAAATGAAGATGAATGAAAGATCTCTCACAATGCTATTCATAATCCGACACAACTAGGCACTTAACATTTTCCAGCAAATATATAAAAGCTGAAAAGACAAAACCAATACTTGACAAACAATGCTAATTAAGGTCTATGAAGTATGAACACATCTCCAAACCTATATGAAGCATTTCATTTATGTTGTTCGGGTGTGGCTCGGACAAGTCCGAGCTCTTCATGGTGTTCGAGTGTTGATCGGACGAGTCCGAGCTCTTCATGTTGTTCGGATAAGCCCGAGCTCTTTATGTTGCTCGGGTGTCGCTTGGACAAGCCCGATCTCTTTTTGTTGTTTGGGTGTCGCTCGGACAAGTCCGAGCTCTTTATGTGCGGGTGTTGCTTAGACAATTGCCCAAGCTCTTTATGTTGTATGGGTGTCGCTCGGACAAGTCCGAGTTCTTTATGTGCGGGTGTTGCTTAGACAAGCCCGAGCTCTTTATGTTGTTTGGGCGTCGATCGGCTATGAAGCCGCGCTCTGTATGTTGCATAAGTCCGTACAATGGTCAAGGAGTGGGGCGGTTTAAGGTGGACAAGCTCGGAGAAGAAGATGAATAACGTAGCTATTTATGCTTAACGAGATTTTGGTTAGAGAAGGAGTTGTTCCATATTGCACAGGAATATTGGAGGGTATAAGCGAGCTATTAATTATGGGTATTATGAACCCAGTCATGGTGTTCAATACAAAGACCGAACTCATGTGATGATGACATCGCGGTGCCCGTGTAAAGACATGGTGTTCAATAAACGAGCTATGAATATATAGCATATCGGATTTAACATGAAGACGGGCTAAAAGTACTTAGTGAAAACGTACATATATTTATTACCGATATTATTATAATTATCAAACAAGTCTATTGAAGCTCGTTAAGCAATAACTCATTTCATAATGGGTGGCTAGATGATATAACATAAGAGAATAGCTCGGCAAATCGGACAGAAGAAAGCTTAATTCATGGACCGGTAAGTGTTTTAGTAAGAATAGCAACAACTCGGCCTAGCAACGACGCACATTAGCTCTGCCTACCAACAGCTCGGCCTAGCAGCGAGGCACATTAGCTCGGCCTAGCAGCGAGGCCAATTAGCTCGTCATAGCAACAACTAGGCCTAGCAACAACTCGGTCTAGCATCAAGGTCCATTAACTCGTCATAGCAACAGCAAGGCCTAGCAACAACTCGGTCTAGCATTGAGGCTCATTAGCTCATCACAGCAACAGCTCGGCCTACCAACAACTCAGCCTAGCAACAACTCGGACTAGCATCGAGGCTCATTAGGCCCATTAGCTCGTCAAAGCAATAGCTAGGCCGAGAGCGAGGCCCATTAACTCATCATAGCAACAACTCGGCCTAGCAGAGAGGCTCATTAGCTCGTCATAGCAACAGCTCGGCCTAGCAAAGAGGCCCATTAGCTCGGCCTAGTAACAGCTCGGCCTAGCAGCGAGGCGCATTAGCTTGTCATAGCATTATCAAACAAGTCTATGGAAATTCGCAAAACTATAGTTCGTTTGATAATGGGGGGACTAGATGATATAGCACATAAGAGCGACTCAATAAACAGTCAACTAATAGCTCGGTCTAAGTTGTTGTACCAGTACCTGCTCGGCCTAGTTGTTATAGCACCTTCTCGGCCTAGTTAGCACCTGCTCGGCCTTGTTGTTATAGCACCTGCTCGGTCTAGGTGATATGCCGGTACCTGCTCGGCCTAGTTAGCCACCTGCTCGGTCTAGTTGATAAGTTAGTACCTGCTCGGCCTAGTCAGTACCTCGTCGGTCTAGTTGATATACCAGTACCTGCTCGGCCTAGTTGTTATAGCACCAGCTCGGTTTAATTGTTATAACACCTGCTCGGTTCATTTATAACTGCTCGGTCCAACATTTACATCGGTTGCTCGGAATAGTAGTTCGGTCTTTAACAGGCTCGGCCCAACAATAATATAAGCCTGGTATTATATTGGTCTGCTGTATGTAGCGGGCTCAAGTGATAATAATATTATTATTGAAACATCTTTATTAAAAATCTTTCACAATGCTATTCATAATAACTAGGCACTTGTCAACATTTTCCAGCAAATATATAAAAACTGAAAAGACAAAATCAAAACTTGACAAACAATGTTAAGGTCTATGAAGTATATATGAACACATCTCCAAACCTATACGAGGCATTTCCTTTTTTTCTACCGAGTACAAAAGATACAAAAGGTGAGGGGAAAATCAAATAAACAAAAACAAACGATTAAAAACCTCTAACGACTAATATCGGTTACGGCACAAATTTTCTCAGTCGACTTCCATATCAGAGATTGCATCATTCAGAATCTTCTCAAGTTCTTTCACTCGTTGTCTCGTTAACGATATGCAGTCCTGCAAGCATGTCATGGATTCCTTATAAGTGCACAATCCGTTTTCGACAGAGGGGCATTAATTAATAAAGAAAATACAAACCTCAACCGATTATTTGCAAAACCTCGGTTAGTTGTAACTTTGAAAGATTATTTTTTTTTTTTTCAGAAGACCTGATTTTCGACCGATTATCAGATATAATGTTTTACGTTTCAGTATAGAAGAATGTTGAGAGAAAAGGAAAATAAATAGAGGCGAAAAATTCACCTGGATTGCTGATGTATGTGCCAGACCGGGCCCACCAGGTTTATTAAACGAGACGAGCTGAAAAGACGAGTTGAGTACCACGGTTAGACACGTCTCCATAGTCGACTCTTCCTCAGAGGTGGGGTCGGCCAGAATGTAGTCCTTGTAAAGTACACATGTTAGAGCAAATGGTACCACATTCAGTCTGAGCTTTCGCTTCTCTTTATTGACGGGTTCTCTTTGCTTTGTGGCTCTTCCTTTGCTGTCCTCGGATACAAGAACAACTCGACCGTCATCATTGAGGGAGACTATCGGGATTTTCACTGCAATATAATTGCATTGATATACATAAATTTAGCCCAATCTTAAATATGCAAATTTAGTTCAATGCTTGAATAGAATTTATACTGCAATTATCCTACACCACAATCTGAGCAAAAACCGAGAACCCTTTACAAACTTACGATGCGAGAAGGCCGCCACTGCAGAAAGCAAAGCTGCATCAAAAAGGGCACCGTCAGCATCCAAACAGTAAATGTCCTGCAAACCAATTTTTACAGTGAGAAAGGTTCCTAAATTAAATCCCATCAGTAAGGAGGACTCGAAATATCGAAACTATTTACCAAGTACGCCATCCAAGCAACTTTGCCATTCACCAGACATAAATCTTTCAGATCAATCATGCCAGAACTGCATAAAAGAACAAAACTTAACTAATTATGAGCATATATGGTGAAGGATTAGACATATAATGTTGAGAGAAAAAAATATTATTATGCTCTAAAAGTGGGACAATTATATTTATATTCAAGGAAACTACCGACTGATACACCCACATTTAAAAGATATGAGAACCAAGGAAAAATGATGACAAAATACTGTTTTGCTTTGCTGCATAATAATAAACGAGCTGCAAATTTTTATTTGGACGAAGAACATATCGAATACTGTAATAAATAGCCACATTTCCACAAGAAGTTCATATTAGGAAGTGCTGTCTGATGTTAAGTAGATTCTAATTATGATCTTTCTTTTATTCTCTTTACCTAAGCTTTAAGCTAAAGGAATTCTGAAAAATAACAGTTAAAGTCTGAATAACAAAAAGCTGGACATGCTAGAAAATTGCTTTTCAAGATTTCCGATCATAATTAACAGCATTTTACAAAGGTTGCCTTGCCTCTGCTTGTAGTCATTCTACAATAATATAAAAAACCTTTGATACCCCAAAATGTTCGAATAATCAGTACAAAAACAGTCGTGTAATTTCCTTGCCTCAAAATGGAGTCCGATAACTGTTTAGCTAATACGGGAGCTATTTCTGCCGGCCTGCCAGGGCGAATGAGTGGAGAACAAATCGGGGGCATGTGGAAATCAATGGCTGGAAAAATATCACCCAACACCATTACAAAAGAAAATAGAAAACGAAAAAAAAAAATGTGAAAAGCTATTGGAGCCAAGAACTAACCTATGCAACCTTCATCGGGTGCCTCCATAGTCGGAGTCATGACTTCCATTTTAATGGCAGCTAACATGGTCTGAGCAGGAAACATTCAATTACTTCACACAGACAACAAACAACTCGAGAAAATTACAGGCAATAAATAAATGAATAGCAATGACGATAGAAATAACAAAAATACACGCTTACGGTGCAACCTATCTTCGCCAGTGCTGAACCATTAGCAGATGCCACAGCTCCTAGATTTTTTAACATAAGATTTTGAGCAAGGGCGTGAATTTTTTTGCAAAGGCAGCATGATAAAAAGGAATATGACTGACAAAATTGACTAACCGAGCACGAGTGACGTGTCTCGAGCTCTATCAAGGGGCCGACCGTCGGGCCTAATCGATTCAACAAGGTGACGCTCGTGAAACCGTAAAGGAAAAAGACGTCTAAAAGCATCCACCTCCATTTCTGATGACAAATCATTCATTCCACCAGTAGCAGCCATTTTTTATTGCTGTATTTTCTCTGTACTACACGAAAAATCGAATCGATCTTCACAACTAAACAGCGCATAGACAAATCAAAACTGAATTTCATCCCCTCCCACTTAATAGAATGTTTAACATATCCTCTATAAACCAAAATAGCAAGGGACTTATAGTTCCATTAGCCACAGATGAAAGCACATTAATGAGAAACTTCAAGCGTTTCATGATACTGTGAAAAATCAGATAATTACAGACAGTATTTTCACATGGGAGCCCTTTAAATCGGATCAATATAAAACAATTCATGAAAAAAAAACCATTGCTTTACCAACTGAGCTATAATATGAACAGAAAACGAAAGAAACAAGGACACAGCCAAGCAAACGCACAAATCACAATCAGTTGCAAAATCAAGCCTCGAATCGAATAGGGTTTTAGATATTTATCTGGACTAAGCTAACTTTACCTCGAGTGACTGACTCGTGGTCGGAGAGAGCACGGAGCACGGCGGCGGAGTCGAAAGCTTAAGTCTCACAGTGAGCGGCGACGCGGAGTTGGTGTATTGGGCTGCGGTAGTGAATTTGAGCCGACCCGTTCACACTATCTGTTTGTGTCCGGTTTGGGCTTGGAAGCTATAAGTAATTTGGGCTAAAAAATAACAGTTAACATGTGAAGTATGTATCTTATGGGCCTGGTGAACAACTTTTGTACTGTAGCTCATAAGTCAGACCAATGTAATGTCGTGGTTAAAAGGCCATATCTCGATTTTTAGATAAAGATTAATGGCGCAATTTTATATATACTTAACGAAAATAAAAGATTTGTAAAAATCCTATGTGGTGTTATTGTATTGCACTATTATAGAAACTGGTTAAAATAATTGCATATATACGTAGATTCAGTTACCATATCTGAAAAGGTGTAACTTATCATTGAGTTGAGGACCGTTTTTCACGTTAGATAATAGAGATAATAACCAACATGGAAAGTAATTAATTCCTGAAAATAAGGAATGTGGTTGAGTGGAATTAGGAAAGATACACCTTTTGAATTTCTAGCGCCTTCAGCAACATATAACTCAAATAAATAAATCGATGGATATATTTGTTCACGAATCAGCGTATAACTCATAATCCTGAACATTAATTTTCACGAAGCAGGTATTTTTTTATCATCTCGATTGATTTATTTGATATTGTTGATATATTTTTTGTTTATATTTGAAATGAAATCATGTCGGCCGTATACAAAAACGTATATTTTCTGATTATTCTGTGTTTTCATAGATGGATACGCAATTGAAGATCTCCGTACATTACAATGGTGAATTGGTCATGAATGAGTATGTAAACTTTCAAGTTTTGGGTATACTAGTTCGTAGAAATTGCAGATTCGACGAACTATGTGATGTACTGAAGGAGAAGCTTGGAATCACGTGTCAAACTTCTGTTCTTGAGTTGAAATACAAACTGAAGGACGGATATCCCCTCATTTGCATAGATGATGACATGAGTCTTGCATTTTACGTTGACTTCAAAATGGGTGAGTCAGATTACACGAAGTTCCCGGTTTGCGTGGTCGTGAATTCTCCATTTAATGGACAAGCCACGTTTGAGGGTGCGCAAAGGGTGAATGATGTAAGTGATGAAACAAATGTAACACCTTTGGTACATAAGGATCTCGACAAATATACGAAGACAAAAGATGAATCACTCAACTTCAGGTCTTTCGCTCATGGAGTAGCAGCAGATATGGTAGAGGCGATGATATATACGGAAAATATACAGTCTATATACCCAGACAGCGGACAGAGCTTACCTATCGAGCCAAGTAGTGAGTCGGATATTGTTGTTGGTCTCTTATTCGAAGATAAACTGATGTTGCAGAAAATGTTGACAATTCATGCTATAAAGAACCAATACCAGTTCAGAGTTGAGAAATCATGCACGAAACAATATTACGTGAAATGTGTGTCTAGTGCGTGCACGTGGTTTGTGAGAGCATCCTGTATCGGTCAATTAAGCACGTTTAAGGTCAGAGCTGTTGGGACTGAACATAGATGCGGATTAGATGTTCGTATGGGTGGACAGAGGCAGGCGACTTCTGACGTTGTTAGTAGTTTTATTAAGGATAAGTTCGCAAATAATAAAACTTACTTATAATCCGGGTGATATCATCCACGACATGGAAAATCACTACGGGATAAACCTGTCTTATCACAAAGCATGGAGATCAAAGCGCAAGGCGATTGATGAGGTACGTGGCAAGCCCGATGAATCATACGACTGCGTACACCATTATCTTGATAAAGTTCATGCATCAAATCCAAGGAGTATTTTGACTTTGTGCACAACAACTGAAGGGAATTTTATGTACGTATTCATGTCTCTAAACGCAACAAAAAAAGGTTGGGTTCACTGTCGACCAATTATTGTTGTTGATGGGCTTTTTTAACCTCAACGTACGGAGGTATTTTATTGACAGCTTGTTGCCAGGATGCAAATTTTCACATCTTACCGCTTCCGTTTAGCATTGTTGACTCGGAAAATAATCGTGCATACACTTGGTTCTTTACGAAATTGAAAGCAGTTATTGGTGAGAGAGATGAGTTGTGCATCGTGTCAGACGGTCATGAAGCCATAAAACACGTTGTAGCTAGGGTAAGTGTATATTTTTAGTATATGTTTTGTATATGTTACGTATATATTTGAGTAACTGATGTAATTTATTACAACATGAATATTAGTAAGTGCCAATATTTTTTTTGTTTAGGTTTTTTCTACAGCTGCGCATTGTCTATGTACGTACAAATATCAAACAACCTCAAGATGCATTTTAAGACCGAAGCTGAATCAGTTAAGGATGCTTTCAATGCAGCGGCAAGAGCTTATACATTAGAGGAATTTGATAAGTATTGGTCACAATTGAAAAGGTTGAACCCGTCTGTGGTAACACATCTAGAAACAATTGGCATACAGTAGTGGGCAAGGGTTCACAGTCCAAATAACAGGTACATCACCATGACATCTAACGCAGCTGAAACAATAAATTCTGCCATAAGATCTCTACGTGAGCTCCCAATAACTACACTATTAAAAGCGCTAAGAGACATGCAACAACGGTGGAATGCGGCGAATAGAGATGAAGCAAAGTCCACTTTTACTACACTTGCAAAGAAGCCTCATAATATGTTGGAGAATAATTACAAAGCATCAGCGAGATTCTCTGTAAGTGCACTTTTAATACAAAATGAATTATATACATACAATATATTGTATATATACAACTTTGGAGAATAATTACAAAGCATCAGCGAGATTCTCTGTAAGTGTACTTGAATATCACATGGATTATATACTGAATATATACCAAATATATACTATCTTTTGTATTTAATTAAGTTTATTATGACTTTTATATTTTTTGTACAGGTTCAAAAAGCTAGTGACAGTGTGTACAAAGTAGTAGCTGATGGTAAATCGTTTGTAGTTGATATAGACGCTAAGACTTGCTCGTGCCATCGGTTTCAAATAGAGGAACTCCCTTGTCCGCATGCTATTCGTGTAATAAAATCACTACATTTGGATCCTGTCCCATTTTGTTCAGCTCATTACTTGACATCAACTATGTTGAGTACATATGATGAAGCAGTAATGCCAATCGAAGGAAGCCAACCATTTAGATGTGACACAATGCCAACGACAAGTCGAGTACATCCACCAGATTCAAGAGTCCGTCCGGGACGTCCACGAAAACAACGAATAAAGTCAGGATGGGAGCATAGATCTAAGAATAGATGCAATAAATGTAATGAAAAAGGGCATAATGTAAAAACTTGTCGAAATCCAAAGAAATCTTAATGCATTTCTGTATGTATTCAAAAACTCCGAATGGATGTGACCATACTTTTGTGTATTTTATCTCTTTGAATTTCATAATACATGTGATGTTATTAGAAATTAGACATGTGTTATTTTTAGGTGTGATATTTTAGAATTTAGCCAAGTGATATTTTATATCTATTTAAAAATTAGTCATGTGTTATTGTTAGGTGTGCTGTATGCATACCATTATATATATCTACTAGATATTTAAAATTAAATATTAAGTGATTGTACCATTTTGAATAAGGACAATGCTACTTGTAGCATTATTCTTTGAATAACATGTCAATTAAGTATGTTTTAATTTTAAAAGTTATAATTAAAATATATGTATATTTTAAGTATGTTTTATATTTATCATTAGCTAGCTCCAATTGATATTGTACATTAAGTAATTTATCAGCATTTTTACTTTTGGATTTAATGAGAGTTATAAGTTTTGTCATCTTTCTTACCCCTTATTTAGTTATTACAATACTAATGAAATAATTAAGGACCTTTCAAAGTATCTTGTTTGCTTTGAAAAAAATTAATTCTTATCATTAATTGAACGCCAATTACATTGAATGTGTTATATTTTCTATCGTATAAAAAATTTTCATAATAATAGTTGCACACAATATTATATATAATGCATTTTTTTGTATAAATTTGGAGTCTTAATTTTACTGCAAGAAAATGAGAAAATTCCAACAAAAATTTCAACAAATATAACGATTTTCTTATGTTGATTTTAGAAAATTCTTGACTTTTGGTTTCTTAAATATATTTTACCTTATGTGATTGCATAGATTTATTAAAATGTATTAAAAAATGAGAAAGGTGATAGATTATGTAAAGAATAATTTATAAATTGCAATGACATGTTATTTTGATGGTATATTTTTTCTATTAACTAAATAATGCTCCCAATATGAAATTATTTTGGATCTATCACTGCAATTATCTTTCCAATGGAACTTCTATTGAATTTTTACATAATACCAATGACAATTTTTTCAACGATTGAAATAGGGTCCAAAAAATACATTCCAATAGAAATTTAGGTAATTGAAATCTTTACATCCACTAAAGTTCATGTAATTTAATTTGATCTCTATTGGAATAGCCAATGAAAACAACATATTCGTTGAAATTTTCAGTAAAATACCTTACCGTTGAATTTTTCATTGCAGTATAGAAAAATTTTTGTAGTCCTTTCAAACATTATTTTTTATGTAGTATTTATTGAGTAATTGTGTTTACAATTTTTCTACTAAAAATATATTAAACACGTGAACTTTTTAGTTCCTATAATTTTATTTTTTTTCAGAAATCACTCATTATTTTATCTCAAGATTACCTATTAATTTACCAATTGAGTTACATTTCTTACATATTAAATATTATATAATTAAAATATTTCTTGTTTTATTTGTTCAATATCATACTTATATATTATATTAAAAAACTATTATAGTAAATAAAAAAGTTATTTAAAATTAGAATAATAAAGATTTTTTTTTCTAATCTACATGTATAAATGTACAAATAACTATTGTCTATCACCTCAAATTTACAAATAAAATTAATAAGAACAAAAAACTAACAAGCGTTTAACAATTCAGTTCGATTACATCGATAAGTTATTTTTAGAAGGTTTATATTTAGTTATATTAATTATATTATTTTTGTTTATAAGTTTATTTTATATTTATTAGTATGTGTCACAACTTAGTTATTATTCATATTATTTCTTATATTTAATATTTTCTTAAAACTTTATCTTGTTCTTTTACATGTTCTTAACTGTAGATTTGTCAAAAAGACATAATATAAAGAATAGAGTTTTTTCGATCATCTGCCTCATTATATATCAAATATTTGTATATCCTATATTATATTATATTTAATTAAAATTTTTTATTAATATTTTAATTAAATTTTTACAATTCATAAATTCATTAATAATATTGTCGAGTCAACTTTTCTTCATAAAATTTTTAAAAATATATTATTTTCATTGATTTGCTTATGTTGAATTGAGAAAAGTTATGTTTTTTTAATTACATATAGGGATGATATAAGATTTCTTATATTTTTTATGTAGTATTTATTGAGTAATTGTGTTTATAATTTTTCTATTAAAAATATTTTAAAAACGTGAACTTTTTAGTTCCAATTTTTTTTTTTTTTTCCAGAAATCACTCATTATTTTATCCCAAGATTACCTATTAATTTACCAATTGAGTTACATTTCTTACATATGAAATACTATATAATTAAAAATATTTATTGTTTTATCTGTTCGATATGATACTTATATATTATATTAAGAAAACTATTATACTAAATAAAAAAGTTATTTAAAATTATAATAATAAAGATTTTTTTTCTAATCTACATGTATAAATGTACAAATAACTATTGTCTATCACCTCAAATTTACACATAAAATTAATAAGAACAAAAAACTAACAAGCGTTTAACAATTCAGTTCGATTACATCGATAAGTATATTTTTAGAAGGTTTATATCTATCATTATATAAAAAGAATAACCTTTTTATGATTTCCCGCCAAAATTTACCGCCAAAATCATTTAATGAATAAATGTGGCGCTGGTTTTTCTGATGGTTCTCTTTTTCCTATTTTATGGGTTAACAAAATAACATATTGTGTTGATATTATATAAAAATCTATCATTACAAAATCATATTAAAAATTAATTGATAGCTTATAAAATCTCATAGCATAAATCTACACGAGTTTATCTCTTATTTGTTAAAAAATCTCATTGCATACATCTCACGAGTTTAAAAAATATCATCACTTATCTACCAGATTTAAAAAAAAAAATAAAAAAATAGAAACCAATTCATAATTACTATTAGAAATCAATTATCTTTAAAAAGAAAAAATAAAATAAAATAGAAACCAATTCATAATTATTATTAGAAATTCATTATCTACTCTAAAAAGCTAATTTTCATCGTTCTAATTACTAATATATTTACAAATATTATAAGCTAACAATATATACTCGATAACAACGTAAAAAATGTAATAATAATTTTGAAATTTTGTCTAATCAAATTTTTTTTTAGATAGAAGTAGCGTCATAATTTCGATATCATCTGACCTAATGTGTTTATTAAATTAGGCTTATAATATTTTAGATACTTTAAGAAAATTGTTTAGATATTTTTTTTTACATATCCGTCTATATATACATACATAGGGATTGGATCCAATGAGTCCACATATTTAAAGTGTGAATGTGAGACTCATTCCTAGCCACTAGATTGGTACATTATGTGCGGCCAAGATTTAACTCTTCAATTAAATAATAATTTTTATTTTTATCACTTAATTCTTTATTTTTATTATTTTAATTATTTAAATATTATTTTGACAATTGACCATTGACTTCGGCGTTGACCGTTGACTTCCAGCATTGACCGTTGACTTCCGGCGAAAATCGTTGACTTTCAGCGTTGATCGTTAACTTCCGGCGTTGACTTCCAACATTAACTGTTGACCCTTAGTATGCATTGTGTATGAAGTAAATATGCATACAGTACTATGCACTTAGTATGAACTAAATATGCATAAGAAATGAATTCTATATGTTATCCTTATGAACTAAATATGCACCAATAATATCAACTATGTATGCACTGTTTATGTACTAAATATGCACATTTTACTACCTAAATATGCATCATGAATGAACTAAATATGCAACGAAAATATGTAATAAAATATACATTTTATACAATTAAATTAAATATAATAATTAATGATTTTTATTATATAGTTAATTTTAATTTTAAATTAATTAATAACACAAATAAATTGTTATGATTGGATCTCAAATAAAAAATATATGCACTGTTCATGAATTAAATATGCATTTCGTAAGAACTAAATATGTATCATGAATTAACTAAATATGCATCATAAATTAACTATATAAACATCATTATATATTTAATTTAAATATAACAAGTATGCATTTCGTATTAACTAAATATGCATCATAAATTACCTAAATATTCATAATAAATTAACTAAATATGCATCATAAATTACCTATATAAAATTCACATTTTTATTGCATATTTTTTGCTGCATATTTAGTTCATTCATGATGCATATTTAATTCATAACAGATGCATATTTAGTTAATAACATGTGCATACTTAGTAGATATTATTGGTGCATATTTAGCTCATAAGGACTGCATGTGCAATTCATATCCCATGCATATTTAAATCATATTGAATGTATGGTACTGGATGCATATTTACTTCATACATATTGCAAACCAAGGGCAACATGTCAACGCCGGAAGTCAACGCCGGAGTCAACGCCGGAAGTCAACGGTCAATGCCGGAAGTCAACGATTTTCGCCGGAAGTCATCGGTCAATGCCGGAAGTCAACGGTCAACGCCGGAGTCAACTAATGATTATTTTATTATTTAAAAAATATATATTTTAAGGAGTTGACTCATTTTAAGGAGTGGACTAATTGGATACTCCCCTATATATATATATATTTAAAACATGTCTATATATATATACACACATATACATAATTGATATTAAATTTAAATATTTGTAGACATGTTTTCTTTCCGAAATAATCTAAAAGAAATAATTTCTACACAATGTTAAATTCAAATATTTTTAGATATGTTTTCCTTCTAAAATTGTTTAGAAAAGTTGTAAGTGACTTCATATCTTTCAAAAATAATATAGAAAATTTGAATACTTTTTACATATACTAATATAATATTTTAGGTGTTTTTAATATTAAACATACAAATTTTATATTCTCTTATACAAAATAATGTAAAATTTATATTCTCTTATACAAAATAATTTTACATTGTTTGATCCCGAATCTTTAATTTATAATTACTAAGTATTGTTTATCCTCCTCTTTAATTTATAATTATTTTTTTTCTTCCTCTTTTTAAATGGGATCAATAGTAGTTTCCACTTCCGCCATTGAGTGACTCAAACTCGAGGTCCCTTTATAATATTGTTATATTGTTCCCGTGCATCGCACGGGGTACACACTAGTTTAGTTATATTAGTTATTTTATTTTTGTTTGTTAGTTTGTTTTATATTTATTAGTATGTGTCACAACTTAGTTATTATTCATATTATTTCTGATATTTAATATTTTTTTAAAATTTTATCTTGTTCTTTCACATGTTTTTAACTGTAGATTTGTAAAAAAAGACATAATATAAAGAATAGAATTTTTTCGATCATCTGCCTCATTATATATCAAATATTTGCTTATCCTATATTATATTATATTTAATTACAATTTTTTATTAATATTTTAATTAAATATTTACAATTCATAAATTCATTAATAATATTGTTGAGTCAACTTTTGTTCATAAAATTTTTAAAAATATATTATTTTCATTGATTTGCTTATGTTGAATTGAGAAAATTTATGTTTTTTTTTTAATTACATATAGGGAGGATATAAGATTTCTTATATTTTTTATGTAGTATTCATTGAGTAATTGTGTTTACAATTTTTCTATTAAAAATATATTAAACACATGAACTTTTTAGTTCCTATAATTTTTTTTTCATAAATCACTCGTTATTTTAAGATTACGTATTAATTTACCAATTGAGTTACAATTCTTACTTATTAAATATTATATAATTAAAATATTTCTTGTTTTATCTGTTCAATATGATACTTATATATTATATTAAGAAAACTAATAAATTAAATAAAAAAGTTATTTAAAATTAGAATAATAAAGTTTTTTTTTTTTCTAATCCATATGTATAAATGCACAAATAACTATTGTCTATCACCTCAAATTTACACATAAAAATTAATAAAAACAAAAAACTAACAAGCATTTAACAATTGAGTTCGATTACATCGATAAGTATATTTTTAGAAGGTTTATATTTTGTTATATTAATTATATTATTTTTGTTTATTAGTTTGTTTTATATTTATTAGTACGTGTCACAACTTAGTTATTTTTCATATTATTTTTTATATTTAATATTTTTTTAAAACTTTATCTTGTTCTTTCACATATTCTTAACTGTAGATTTGTCAAAAAACACATAATATAAAGTATAGAATTATTTCGATCATCTGCCTCATTTTATATCAAATATTTGTATATCGTATATTATATTATATTTAATTACAAATTATTAATTAATAATTTAATTAAATATTTATAATTCATAATTCATTAATAATATTGTCGAGTCAACTTTTGTTCACAAAATTTTTAAAAATATATTATTTTCATTGATTTGCTTATGTTGAATTGAGAAAATTTATGTTTTTTAATTATATATAGGGAGGATATAAGATTTCTTATATTTTTTTTATGTAGTATTTATTGAGTAATTGTGTTTACAATTTTTCTATTAAAAATATATTAAACACGTGAACCTTTTAGTTCCTATATTTTTTTTTTTTTTCAGAAATCACTCATTATTTTATCCCAAGATTACCTATTAATTTACCAATTGATTTAACAATTCAGTTCGATTACATTGATAAATATATTTTTAGAAGGTTTATATTTAGTTATATTAATTATATTATTTTTGTTTAAAGTTATATTTTTTTTTAATTATATATAGGGAGGATATAAGATATGATGCAATAGTATATTACAAATTTGCCATTAAAAACATGTGAAAGTAAGAATTTTTAGGGAGTTCATTTTTTAATTAAAAATATAAATAAAATATGATATGTATTAGTGTATTACTAATTTGCCATTAAATTTATATCAAAGTAAGGGTTTTTTAGGCATTATGAATTTTTACAAAAACACTCCTTTTAAAGTAGTAAGGGTTTTTTTTAGGCATTATGAATTTTTACAAAAACACTCCTCCTTTTAAAGTAGTATAGATAATTAGTGTATAGTTTTGGTCTTGATAAGTGAAATATTTATTTTGGTCTATATTGTGTTCGTGTAATTACTTTGTTAATATAATAAAGTAATTGCGTTAGTGTCCACGTGTTGTGTGTGTACCCAACTCAACAGTATGGTCATAAATCCAACGTTTGCTATACACACGTGGCCCGGTTGCCATTACATCTGAAAGATCACGGCTTAATACGATGTTATTAACATAACTCATTTGCACTTCATGTCCCAAGGCGTAACAACGTCCATTAACCCGACCTCTCAAGAGCTCGGTCTTAAGCCGTCACACCCTCGGAACAGCACTCGAGCTCAAAAGAGCTCAGCTTTAAGCCATCACACCCTTTGAAAAGCACCCGATCTCACAAGAGCTCGACCTTAAACCGTCACACTTTTTAAATGGCACACGATCTCGCCAGAGCTCGGCCTTGAGCCTTCACATCCTTTTAAACAATGCTCGAGCTCACAAGAGCTTGGTTCCACGACACCGAATGGTACCCGAGCTCATTAAGAGCTTGGTTCCATTACTTCTCGACACCAAATGGTACCCGAGCTCGGGCTTAGGTCATTACGCGGGCAGATTGCGACCGAGCTCATCAACATGGAGTTTTCTTAAAATCTAAGGCTTGATTTTTCTTTTTCCCTTTCTTCATTCTTTCTAATCTTTTTTTTTTTTTTTTAATATGGGTAAGCAAGTTGGGGACAAGGAGTGGCAATGGTGTAAGAGATAATATTTCTCATTTGTTACTTGTGCATAGCAGATATTGGATTTAGGACCTTACTTGTGCATTCATCCCGTTAGTGTGAAAATGCAAAATGAGTTATCCATACTTGGAGAAAATAAAATTCCATTCAATGAGTCCATAATATAATATATAGCACAAAGACGAGCTTTTTTCACCAAGCAGTACTAGGGTTAAAAAATCGGGGCAATTCGAAAATGTTGCTTGGATAAGACGCCATAAGGGGGCTCCTCAATTCTGGGTAAGGAACTGCGATGGGAGCTCGGCAGTTCGGGCTTTACAATAACAGTTCGGTGGAGGAATTGCGATTGAACTCCGAAAATCCAGATATTTGAAATCATAGCTCGGTTAAGTCGCTGTGAATAGAGCTCGACTAACAAAGTGAGCGATCGGTTCAGTGATTTATTAAGGTAAAGAGCTCACTAACAAATCGGGCGAGTTGATCGGTAATTTAGTGAGGCAAGGAGCTCGACTAACAAAGTGAGCAATCTGCTCGGTAATTTATCAAGGCATGGAGCGCCAACAGAGTGAGCAATTGGCTCGGCAATTTATCAAGGCAATTTTCTCGGCTAATAAGGTGGGCGAGCTGTTCGGTCGGCGTGAAGAAACAATTTTCTCGGCTAATAAGGTGGGTGAGCTGCTCGGTCGACGGGAAGAGGCAATTTTCTCGGCTAATAAGGTATGTGAGCTGTTCGGTCGGCGTGAAGAAGCAGTTTGAGATATCCAAATGCCTAGCTCTTGGTGCAATTTTCTAACCGGTAATCCGAATTGCCGAGCTGTATTGGCGACATCTAAAGTGTCGAGCTGTTGATATCTCACCTGAGCCAAGCTGGTTTTATGTATCATATTAGCTCTGGTTCTCAAACCGAGCTGTGATTCTCCAAAGCTCATGTTATGCCGAATGAGCTTTCCCTAATCTTCTTTCTGCCATGTACCGAACCATCGCCAATGACGAGCTCTTAACCTTCCCCGAGTTAGCCATCAGCCGAGCTGTTTCTAATGGCCAGCTCCTAATAGTTCACCTCGATTAACCGAGCTATAGCTAATACCAAGCTCTTGGTCTTGTTGCTAGATCGAACTACTTCTAACTCATTCCTTCTAGCCACCGCCGGCCCATTAATCGGGCCCACTTCTGTTCTGTCCAACGAGTTATTTCTATGTGCTGAATCATCTTCTATCTAGCCCCTCACTATCAAACAAACGTGTTGCTGCTATCAAAGCTTCAATAGACTCGTTCGATAATGAATACCGTCGAGCCGCTACTATACTCCGATTTGTCCGAGCTCAAAATCAGCAGGTGGATTTCCAATTATTGCTGTCGTTGCCTTGACTACCAATCAGCAGAAGGTGGTCCTACTTTGTCTGAGCAATTGAGCACAAAAAATTCGAGCTATTGCCTCAATTCTTTGTCCGAGCAACATTTAATGGATTCAATCACCGAGCTCTTATAAAAAATACTTCAATCCAAACCGTCGAGCTCCTACTGTTAAAATATCCCAATTGCCGAGCTCCTATCCAAAATTCATCAACCGAGTTTTACTTAAGAATCCAAACTGCCGAGCTCCTGTTATGATCTCTGAACGGAAATTGACATGTTACCCATGTTAATTCGTATATATTGTTTATATTTTTTTCCTGGAGCAATAGGCTATTGGTGCCGGCAACAAAAAGAGAGAACAAGCAGTCATTTGTCTTCTATAATATTCAAGTTTTCAGTTGAAGACGACGGACAAGCAAGAGGACTTTTGACGGCAAGGATTTTTTGGCTGTTGTTCTTTATTGCTGCTCTCATGTCATATTGGGATTATTGTGTTATTTGTTTTTTAATAGTTTGACTGCTTTGATATAGGTATCTCGTTCGGACTCGCGATTTATTTTTCGTAGTTCACTAGATGTTTTAGATTGTATGAAAAATTTTGTGATTAATTTGATCTAGTGGAATTTTGCATGTGGCCTTAGTCTACCAATGTATATTCACTTGTAGACTAAATTTTGAAACTTTCGTGTTTGCCTACCTAAAATTCTAACAACCCACATGGTGTCTTGTTCGAATTAGTGAGCTATTATCCAGATGACCGAGCTCCTATTGCAATTCTTCAACTGTACTATGGCTAAGAAACACATTCAACCTAAAAATCAAAATCAGCAGAAGGTGGATTTCCAATTATTGCTGCCGTTGCCTTGACTACGATTGTGACGAGCCGTCGAGCCGCTACAATATATGAACATTCGTTGCCTTGACTACGACACCAAATGAGTTATGTTAATATCATTTTATTAAGCTGTGATCTTTCGGATGTAACGACAGCCGAGCTACTTGTGTATAGCAAACATTGGATTTATGACCATACTTGAGAATTCATTCTATTAGTACGAAGAGAAAAAAAGGAGCTTTTATCAAAAGAACAAAAATATCACAAAATACTTCAAAAGGCCGAGCACATGAGCCCTCGAGCAGCTCGGCATCTACTAAAATGATTGATATTCGTATGGTGATGTACATATAGCAACTAATAAAATAGATGTGAAGTTCAAATAATAAGCGAGTTCAATATGAAGACAGGACACTGATACTTGGTGAAAATGAGAGTTCAAATACGATATAGATGGAGAGCAATGTTACTACAAAATATGTCAAAAGGCCTAGCACATGAGGTCATTGTTCACATGCTATCATCACAACCAAACAGTATAACTACAACAACTAAGTAGAAGGGTCTTGGCCAGCCGGGGCATCCTGCTCGGGTTGAGCGACCTCATTGGCTCCCTCGTGGGCAACCCCGGCCTTCTTCCTCATCATCCACGGCCTGGTCATCAGCACCCTCTTCGACCACTTCGTCACAATCGCTGAGCTCGAGCTTGTGCAACGTAGTCTCAAGTGCGGGCTCCCACCAAGGATGATCAATGGGAAAGACGAGCTATACTTCAAAGATGCTAAAAATAATAGATGAACATTCATTCCCAAGTGTGAAAGAAAAGACAAGCTATCCATACTTGGATAAAATTACATTATTACCCTCCTAACAATCTTATGTTCATTTCAGATTGCTGCATTTATTGCCGAGCCAGTTATGGGGGCAGGTGGCGTAATACCTCCGCCCGCAACATATTTTGAGAAAGTGAGTTTTCCCTTTTCCATGCTATTTATGTACCAAACTGTAAGGTGGAAAGTGTAATTTCTTCTAATTAAATATTTTCATCTTTTGATTGTCCACGCAGAAAACATTAAGAAGTTCACTTCTTTTATTTTTCCCTTTGAATCCACTCTGCAATTTTTAAAAGTGTTTGATGTGATTATTTTCGACGTATGTGCAGATTCAAGCTGTTGTTAAAAAGTATGATATCCTTTTCATTGTTGATGAGGTAATATGTGCCTTTGGGAGGCTCGGAACTATGTTCGGCTGTGACAAGTAGTATGGAATCATGCAAACCGGATCTTGTGACTGTAGCTAAGGTGCATTGTGAAAACTGAAAAGGCTAGTCAACTTTAAATTCCCGACTACTTTTCCTTGTTACGAATATTAGACAGGCACTATCTTGTGGATGCATGCCAATTGGAGCTGTTCATGTTAGTCCCCAAGTCTATGTTGTCATACATGATCAGAGCAACAAACGTTGTTTTCCATCTATATCGTATTTGAACTCTAGTTTTCACCGAGTACCAGTGGCCCGTCTTCATTTTGAACTCGCTTATTATTTGAACTTCTCATCTATTAGTTGCTATATGTACATCACTATACGAATATCAATCATTTAGTAGATGCCGAGCTGCTCAAGGGCTCATGTGCTCGGCCTTTTGAAGTATGTTGTGATATTCTTGTTCTTTTGATAATAGCTCGTTTTGAAAAATGATACTACGCACTAAAGCTATGTTTCATAATGTGTCAGGCATGTTGTTTACCAATGTGCAACTACTATTGTGTGGATGTTGATGAGCGTTGTTTACTAGTGTGAGAATGGACTGAACGGAATGTGAGTCCATCAAGCACTATCGAGCGAGTTTCCAGTTCAGGAAAATAAGATGAGATTATGACATAATAAAAGACAAGTTCTCCACACCAAGCATGGGTTGCAATAAAAATACAGCTTCGCTATTGGGCTTAACAGCTCAGATTAGGGATTGGTTCAGTAGCTCGGTTATTTAGCTAAGCAGCCCAGATGAGGGGTTTAATCTTACAGCTCGGCAATTGGGCTTAACATCTCGGATGGAAGGCTTGGTTTAACAGTTCGGTTATTTGGCCTAACGGCTCGGTTATTATGTTTAATAGTACGGGTAAAGAATTATGATGGACAGCTCGGTCATAGCACAAAGACGAGCTTTTCAACAAGCAGATGAAGTAGTACATGATAATAGATCGGTGAGCCGGAGGTGGCGTGGTCAGATTGGTGAGCCGGAGTTAATCGAGCTCGGCTTACGTAGCAAAAGATTGTCAATAGCTCGGCTAGGTGTGATTTGGTAGTTAATGGCGTTTTCATCTCCCAGGTTGATATACTCGTCACTATTAGCTAGAGTTCCTTTCACAATGATGATAAAAATTTATTTTATATTTATTTAATTTTGGTAAATATTTCCAGGTGAAACGGAGGAGGAGTTCTCTACCCGGTTGGCCAATAACTTGGAAAATCCCATCCTTAAAGAGTTCTCTAGCCTAGCAGCATTAGACGAGCAAAGATAATCAAGTAGAGCGAGCAGAGGTAGCCGAGCATAATCAGTTGAGCTATATTAACAAGATTTTTGCCCAAGTATGGTTGAAATATTCATATTGCCGAGCTATATTACAACTTCTTGGCCGAACCATAATTAAGGTTTTTGATTATCAAGCCCTCTTCCTGGTTTCTCACCCGAGCCGTCGATCCAAGAAACTCGAGTCACAGAGCCCCCCTTCGCGATTCCTCAGCCGAGCTATGTTGAATTGTAGACTTCTGACGAGGTTTCTCAGCTGAGCAGCTGACTGCGAAATCTGGATTGCTGAGCTCCGATTATAGTTTCTTGGCCGATTCGTAATTAACATATCCGAATCGTCGAGCTCTCTTCATGATTTTTAAGCCGAGCAAATTGCCTC
This sequence comes from Striga hermonthica, assembly GCA_902706635.1. Classification (NCBI taxonomy): domain Eukaryota; kingdom Viridiplantae; phylum Streptophyta; class Magnoliopsida; order Lamiales; family Orobanchaceae; genus Striga; species Striga hermonthica. The sequence goes on along the minus strand of CACSLK010030184.1, from coordinate 15,546,190 downwards.
TTCACGTCGACCGAGCAGCTCACCCACCTTATTAGCCCAGCAAATTGCTTCTTCATGCCGACACAGCTCACCTACCTTATTAGCCGAGAAAAGTGCCTCTTCAAACCGTCGACGCTCACCCACCTTATTAGCCGAGGAAATTGCTTCTTCACGCCGACCGAACAGCTCGCCCACCTTATTAGCCGAGAAAATTTCCTTGATAAATTACCGAGCAG
>CACSLK010030184.1:15525858-15538617 GCA_902706635.1 Striga hermonthica | reverse complement strand
TTTTTTTTTTTTTTTTTTTTTGGAGCTTGGAATATGTTATTTGTTTTTCCAGTATTCCATCGATCGATGCCTTGGTTTATACTGAGATTCGTTCTGAGTGAATGTTTGAAATATGGTGATCTTTTGATTTTCACTTTCTTCTTGAAAATATGCTTAAATTTCTGGAGCTCAATATTTATACGTATTTGAGATATGATATGATTCTTTGCACTTCTAGAGCTGTAGATGAGTCCAGCTCGATTTCGAAACTTTATCGAGTCGAATCGAATCGAACTGAGCTAATAAATTTATCACGAAATTACGAAAAAAATACTTTTACCTCTATTTATTTATCATGTCTATAAGGAGCCTTTAAACGAGTTTAGGCTAGACTCATCTGATTAGCATAGTTTGAGGCTTAATAAGCGTACATTGTTTTTGAGCCTTAATGGCTTAATCTATTCAATTTTGATACCACTTACTGAAAATCTTGTGTATTTGATTTACCCCTTTTTTGGCAACCCGAAATCAGCGCACATTTTATGTCTATTGCCATGTCAATTTCACGTCTTATTTTTTTTTCGTCTCATTTTCTTCTCTTTTTTTTTTTATTTTTTTTTTTATAAAGAGTGATTATTAGGAAACAAATCTCAGTCTTACATTTACTTTTTCACTTAAGCGCGTATTGAAAAAAATAGTTTATTTATTTATTAGAATTGGGATTTGGGATCCTTTTTAAAGTTGGTAGAGTAGATAGGTGTGCACTCTTTTTCATGATTTTGCTGATTTCAATAATGTCTATTATCTTGGGCCTTTAATCTTTATATTTTTCTTTTTTTTTTCTTTCCTTCAACATTTACTAGTTAATTTTTCTTGATTGAATATTATTATTACCTTTGAAACTAAAATTAAACACAATTAAAATAAAATTGTAAAAGTTGTGCTCAAAATTTTTTGCTATATCAATTATCTTAATTATCATATGTTTTAATCCTGATGATTTAATATACCTCATATTTAATTATGTTGAACCTATATATGTTTGGTTGGCATGTGGTGATGGGCCACAGTCCACTCCACCGCTTACGATTTAATTTAAATATATATATATATATATTGAAGATAATTTAAAAAAAAACAAAATGTTAGTGAAAAGTTTTGGTGTGTGCCTCTCCTTTATTGATCGTGAAAAAGACAAGATAATGAGTCACATAATTTAGGTTATATGTAAATAAATGTTTATTTATTTTAGAAACAGAATATTTTTATGGGTTTAATTGAAATAAATGTTGACATTTCTGCATTTCAAAGGAATCTTCTCTGCATCTTCTCCCTTAAATGCTCTGTTTACAAAATACTTACAGTTCACATTACCAGTTAATGAACCACACAACAGAAATATGTATACATTATTATGAGTTGTTTTTATCTAACTTTCTGCTTTAAATTATTATTGAGATCAGATAATCTCAAGACCACACATATAAAAGAGTAAAGTGCAATCATCCATTTCCAGCCATGGCAGATGAGACTCTTACAAATGAGGAAATACAAGTGACAAAGCTATCTGAGGAAGCTCAGGGCAATGGGGTTCCGATTAAGGTAACTTGAATTTCATCACAGAATTGAATTGATCACTCATTTAGCCTAATTATATATATAAATAAATTTAATCACATTCAAAGATCACAAAATGTGGCATAGATTTTGCCTAATCATAGTCATTCTTTTTTTTCTTAGCAGATATTAGAAGAAGATACTGCTGAAGAAACAAAGAAAGATGAGGAAACAACCCTTGATGGGGAGTTCATAAAGGTGGATAAAGAGTCCCTCGACGTGAAAGACCATTCTAACGCCGAGGAAAAACCGTCTGCGGTCGAGCACGCAAATACGGACCCCGAACCCACGCGGGAGCTGCTGGAATCACAGGAAAAAATCAAGGAGCTCGAAAGTGAACTGCAACGACTTTCTCACTCGGCAAAGGAGGCTGAGTCCGAGAACACCCACCTGAAGGACGAACTCCAGCAGACCAAAGAGAAGCTCCTAGAATCCGAAAAGAAGCACGAGGAGCTCGAGGTCAGCCACAATGACCTGCTCGAAAAATTCACGGATGCTGAAAACAGGTACAGTGATCAGCTCAAGACTCTTCAGCAGTCGTTACAAGCTCATGAAGTGAAGCACAAGGAGTTGGCTGATGTGAAAGAGTCCTTTGACCGTTTGACCCTCGAGCTCGAGACCTCTAGCAAGAAGATTCAAGCGCTGGAGCTTGAATTGCAAAATTCATCTGAAGAAGCCCAGAAATACGAGGAGCTGCACAAGCAAAGCGGTTTAAATGCTGAGGCTGAAACAAAAAAGGTTTTGGAATTCGAAAATTTGCTTCAGGCGGCAAAATCTAGCACCAAAGATATGGAAGAACAAATGGTTTTGCTAAAGGATGAGCTCAAAAGCTTGTACGACAAAATAGCCCAGAATGAGAAGGTCGAGGAGGCGTTGAAAAACGCTTCTGCAGAGCTTGCTAGTGCTCGTGCCGAGTTGGAAGGGTCGAAATATCATGCAGAGGAAGTCGAGCAGAGGCTGGCTTCGAAAGAGACGCTTATAAGCGAGTTGACCCAAGAATTGGAAGTCATGAAAGTTGCCGAGTCAAAGTCCAGAGACGATGTTGCATCACTCGAGAATCTGGTAGAGGACATAAAGGCCAAGCTTAAGGAGGGACTCGATGCAAAGGAAAGAGTTGAAGAGTTACTGAAAAACGAAGAAAATAAAACTAAAATCGCACAGGAAGATTTGGAAAAAGTTGTTACAGAAAAATTGGACCTGGAAAATGCCGTGTCTGATTTAACGAACAAAACCATCCAAATGAAAGAGCTTTGCGACGAGCTGGAAGCCAAGCTAGGCCAGTCCGAAATTTTATCAGAAAAGGTTTCCCAACTCACTGAAGATCTCAGGAAGGAGGTTGATGAGAAGCTAAATCTAGAAGCCAACTTGCAAGAGTCCCTGTCCAAGTTATCTGAGAGGGATTCTGAGGTGGTTGAATTGAAGGCCCGATGTGCCGAGCTTGTGGTAGACCTGAAGAATGCGAGTGACAATTGGGCCGAGCATGAGGGACGGGCCAACACGATTCATCAACGTAGCCTGGAGCTTGAGGGCTTAATTCAGGCATCTGATTCCAAAGCCGTTGATGCGGAGAAAAAGGTTGGGGAGCTGGAATTACTTCTCGAGACCGAAAAAAACAGGACTAAAGAGCTCGAGGAACAAATAATATTGCTAGAGAAAAATCGAGAGAATTTGGAGGCGGATTTTGCGAAAACCAGTCACAAGGCTTCTGAACTTGAGGCTGAGCTCGAGGCAGTCAAATCAAAAGCGTCGAGTTTGGAGGATGCTTTGCAAGCTTCGTCGGAAAAGGAAAAGGAACTTGAAGGAATCTTGAATGCAGCTACTGAGGAGAATAATAGTCTAAAGGCAATATCAAGGACCTCGGATGAGAGGCTATCTGCATTGCAAAATGAATACAATGTTGCACTGGAGAGGTTGGGGAACACTGAGAATGAGCTTGAGGTTAGTAGGCAAAACGAAAACCTACTTAAGGATAGTCTGGATAAAGCCGAGAAGTCCTCTGAACAGTTGAGCATAGAGATTGCTGAACTAAAATTGGCAAAAGAATCACTTGAGTCAGTGCACGAATCACGAACATTGGAAGTGAATGAGAACGCCTTGAAAGTGGAGTCCTTGGAAAGGCAAGTCAAAAGTTATGAAGCCCAACTTGCAGAAGCTAATGAAAGATATGAAGATGTGATTAAAGAGCTCAATGAGATTCTGGAGAAGCTAGCCTCGTCTGAGGGAAATAACGAGGAACTAAAGAGACAAATATCGGAGGTGGAAGGTAAAGCCGACGTGTTATCCACAGAAAATGCAAACTTATCTGAAAAAGTTAAGGATCTCGACGAAAAGCTGAAAGCTGCAACTTCTGAGATGGAAGTCTCGGCAGGGCAGCTTGCTTCTCACATGAACACCATCAGTGAACTAACTCAGGAGCACTCGAGAGTCTCGGAGCTTCATTCGGTGGCTGAAGCCCGAATTTCAGAAGCCGAAGCTCAGTTGGAGGAAGCTATTCAGAAATCTAGCCTGAAAGATTTGGAAGCTAAGGACTTGTATGAAAAGTTGAAGGCATTTGAAGCACAGGTGAGTGTGTATGAAGAACAGGCTAGGGAAGCATCCGCTGTTGCAAAAAGCCGTGAATTAGAGATTGAGCAAGTTTTGTTGAAATCGAAAGAATTGGAGAGTGAGTTAGAGAGCAAGTGTGGCCAGTTGAAGAAGGAGAATGAAGTTCTTGTTGAAGCAAACTCGAAACTCACCGAGGAATTGGGTACGTTTAAGTCTGAGATAAGCCGCTTACAAGCAAATTTGTCCGCTGCTTCGTCTGAGAAAGAACATGCAGTTGAGGAATTGAATGTTGCAAGAAAAGAAATAGAAGAGCTAACGCAGAAGCTTGCTTCTGAAGGCCAAAAACTACAGTCTCAAGTAAGTGCTTTTATTTTGGAGGGTTAATTTCAAGTACCCCTTGAAGTTTTACTGATTAAAATGAAATGATAAACCAATTACCTTTTAAGAGAAACAAGTACTTTCCCAACTTTTTTTTTTTTTTTTAATCTTACAAAATTGCAATCTTTAAGAGATATTTGCTATTTTTATTTTTAAAACATGGGCGAGTCTTTTTGTAACTAGACTTTTAAATCAATGGCAGTTTCTGCAAATAAACAGTTTAAAAACAAAAAATTATTTAGTGACTCCAGCATTTATTTTATCATGTTGGAATCTTTCAGATATCATCTGTAATGGAAGAAAACAATTTGCTCAATGAGACATTCCAAAGTTCCAAGAATGATCTCCAAGCTATGATAATGAATCTTGAAGAGCAGTTGAAACAACAAAAGTCACATGAAGATGCTCTGAAATCTAAGCTGGAAATCTTGAATTCTGATGTTGCTCAGAAAGCTGAGTTGGAGAATCATCTGAAGGAGATCAAAGAACAGTTGGCAACCGCAGAAGCTCGTTTGAAAGAAGAGGTATATAACGTGTTCTCTTTTTTATGTATTTGGATATCATAAACAACTTGCCTGTAGAAAAAAAAAAAAAAGATAAAAAGAAAAAGAATAGGAACAAATCATTGATTTTCTTTATCTTTCCATTGCTTGAAAACAGAAGGAACTGAGCTCCCAAAAGGACCTGGAACGAGAAGCAGCTTTAAAGCATTTAGCTGAAGAGTTCGATACAAAGCTAAACACTAAGGAAAAAGAAATGGATCTTTTAGAAAACAAACTGAAAGATTTTGAGCAAAAGTTGAAAGATGTTGAGCAGAAGTGGCAGCTTGCTGATGCTAAATTCAAAGAAAAGGTCAGCTTGGACTATTTTTTGACACAATAACAATATTTACGAGAGAAAATGCTTTTCGCTCAATACAAACAACAAAACCTTCTGCCTTTAAACATTTAGTGTTCTATATTGCACGGCTAATATGAAGCAATCTTGAATTGTAGAATAGATAGAGCTCTGGCAAAGATGCAGATAGATAGAGCTCTGGCAAAGATGCCTTACAGAAAGTATATAATATGAAGAAATCTTGAGTTGTAGAACAATTTTGGCTCCAACTGCATTTGATGTTTAGATTAATCCTGATCTTGGTAGAAAATAAAAAATGTGTTACGGGGAGGGTGATTTTAGATTTCTGATCCTATTTTCTACTGATTTTTATGCAAATGAAACACTCGGAAAAGTTAATTCATCAAAAATACTCAACTCACTCGTCTTTCAGCTTCTACTGGCAACCGCACGAGTTTTCGCACACTCTTATATCTAAATCTTAAAGTACCTTGATTATGTCATGCAGGATATTAGAGGAGCTCCCTCAGAACAAAAGGATGAAAATATAAAATCTCGGGAGATCGATTTATCTTCTTCAGCTCCTATCAAAAGAAAGAGCAAGAAAAAGACAGAGACAACTTCAGGTCAAGCACTATCCTCAGCTACACAGGTTCACACTGCTGAGGAATCTTCATCTATGAACTTCAAGTTCATTCTAGGCGTGGCACTTGTTTCCATTGTCATTGGTGTTATTCTTGGAAAAAGGTACTGAGATGTGGTGTTTGGGATTTTGATTTGGATTTGTGCTTTCATGTTGGTGAATTTTCAGTTTATTTTTGTTTTTTATGGGAAAATTAGTTTGTGATTTCATATAGGAAGCAAGCACACAGGAAACTTTATTAATCGTACTGTGTTTTGGGTAATTTTTGGGTTTTTGATCCTTGGATGGCTGTCAGGAATTTGGTTTTTCATTTGATGCCTGACCTTTTTGTTTATATAGTTTTGGAAAGTATTAAAATAAAGACAGGATATTGTTTTTGCTGTAATTCAGGTTTGTGTTTGAAGTATTAGTGTTGGATTACTATTATTATAAACTTAAAAATATGCATCCATTGCCATTGCATCATTTAGATGGGAAGATTCGACCCTATTACACACATTGGAGTCCTAGCCGTAAGATCATCCATATACCCATTCGAGTATATGTTGATCTGACGGTTCAGATTCCAGTGTGGCCCGATATGCATTCACCATTTAGGTGAGACTAATTTACTATGGTTCTGAAAATAGCGCGTCTTTCGGGCCTTTATGGTCGAGTAAAAAAGGATCGTTGGACATGAAAATGAAAGGTGTTGAATTTAGCAAATAATGGGTGTGGATATGAACTGTGAACTGCATGTACTAGCTTTATTAGTCAACATACAACTCAAATATACTTGCACAACTTAATGTTTTTTGTTCGATTGAGTTTAGCTCACGAACCCACATAAATGATAAAACACAGTAAAAATTTAAAAATAGCTCATTATACTAACTCCAAATCAGCGATCTGCTTACTCCAAATCCTGTTCGTAATTGTCTATAAATTGTTTCTCTTTCTCATATGAGCCGGGAGAAGGGAGAATGTGAGTTTAATTATGAATTATGGCTACAAGTCTCCTATTACATACTAATTACTACACCTAAGAATCAACTAAAAGTATCAAAAATTCAAACCAACCTAGCACATATTCCATGAACAAACAAGTTCTAAAATCCACCTTTTTTATTTCTCCTTCAAAGAATAATATATCATTTATAACAAAACACGGTAATGTATTGGAAAAAAAAAAAAAAAAAAAAAATCCTTCCAAACCCGTCTGCCCCGACCTGGAACCGTTTTCCATCAAATCCCGACGCTCGCTTCAATCCAATTCCGAAGGCTCCCAAGCCGATGCCGTGAGCAACGACAAGTCCTTCCACCCCAACTTAAGGCTTCCATTATCCTCCATCAACGTGTACCCGCGCCATGGAAACATCCCGAGCAGCAGGCCCGCTTGGGCTGCCGGGCTTCCAGCCAGCGACACGGGCCTGAATCCGGCCCGGCCCAACTCATCCCCCCACCTCTCCACCCTCTCCTCTCCATTCCTCTTGGGCCCACCGACTGCCACAATATTCCTGATTTCGCCTCCTAGCACTTGCTGCTCGACTGTGTGCCGCTCAATGCTGTTGGGACCGAGCCCAAGCCCAAGCCCATCATCCAACGCGTCAAAAAGCGCAGAGTAGTAATGCAGAGCCTCCACGAAACGGCCGAGGAACCCGCCTGAGTGGCTGAGGTCCTGCTCGACGATGGTGATGAGCTTGGGCTTGATTAGAGTTAGCAGGCGGAGGGTTTGAAGGTCGTTGCCGGTGACGTCGTACAGGCAGTGGTGCATCCAATGGACGATGATGGTTTCCCCCGATTTGATTCCGAGCTGGCTAGGGTTTGTGAGGCTGCCGAGTTTGCCCTGGACGGGGTGGAATTCGAAGGGGATGCCGAGGGAGGAGGCGAATTCGGAGAGGCGGCGGCCGGTGGAGGCGAGGAGGTCGGAGGAGGGGCCGAGGGCGGTGAGGCGGAGGGAGCTGATTTTGCGGGGTTTGGAGGCGAGGATGTGGAAGAGGCCTGGCCACTGGAGGCCCTGCATCACGTCGAGGTCGATGACGTGGACGCGGTCGGAGGAGGAGGGAGAGGAGAGGGCCTGGTGGATGGCCTGGTTGGAGGTGAAGTGAGCGAACTTGACGAGGGGGGCGGCGGAGTTGTAGGCCTGGACGGCGGCGAGGAGGCGCTGGAGGCGGGGTTTCGGGGGAGGGGAGATGGGGGCGCACGCGCCGAGGCGGGAGGAGACGAGGCGGGCGGAGAGGGCGTCGGCGAAGTACGCGCCGACGCGCTGGGCGGGGGAGCCGAAGGGGGAGGAGAGCTCGGCGGCCTCCGGGAGGAGCAGGGCGGCGTCGTCGGGGCAGTCGGCGGCAACGCACTCGGCGCAGCGGAGGAGGAGGCCTAGGAGGCGGAGGCCGGCGGCGTCGGAGTCGGAGTCCTCTTCCGGTGGCGGTGCGTCGGAGTCGGGGCCGGGGGAGAGGCCGGAGCGGCGGCGCTTTGTGGGCTCGGAGGGGGGGAGGTCGGCGGGGCGTTTGCCGGCAGAGGACATGGCGGCGGAGGAATTATTGTTGGCGGTGGGGAGGGCGTGGAGCATGATGATTGATTGGGGGAAGGAATCAAAAGGGAGTGAGCTTTTTGTGAGAAAATGTGCAAATAAGAAGTTGACAAAAAGTGTTGCAGAGATTATTTGTGGGGGTGAATGTTTTATTATCTCTTTCTATTTTTACTTTTTCTATTTCTTTTATATATATATATATATACACACACATAAATAATAGAGTACGTGGATCGTAAACAAATCAAACATTTTTTATTCAATTCGTAATTCGAATTCGATATTCGTGATTCGAATGATGTTTTGATTCGGAATTATAACGAATTCGAATCCGAATGTGTAGATATTCGATTCGAAATTCGAATATTCGATTCGTTAACAATAATTATATAAATTTTACAAATTATATATAATATATATTTTGTTTATAATATATGTATATATATATATTGTTATATTCCTAATATTTTTATGACATAAAAAGTAAAAACATCATAAATTAACAATTTTTTCTAAAAATATATGAAAAATAAAATTTATTTTTGTAATTATAATATTTTTTTAATTATAATATTTTTTTAAAAACGAATTTCGAATCGAATCGAATACGTTCGAATATTCTAAACGAATCGAATACGAATCAAAAAATGAATTCGTTATCGAATCGAATCACGAATCGAATCTTCGAATATTTTAAACGAATTGAATCGAATCTCTGAGTATTCGCTTTGATTCGATTCGTTTACAACCCTTGTCTCTTATGTTTTTATATACAAAAAGGAAATAAGAGATGAAATCTCAAAATCTGTAATTTTTTATTCAACGATGACTGCGTTCATAGGAGAAAGGAAGATAAGAGCATCTCCAATACATAAATGTTGTTATTACATAAAATTGACGAATGTCAATTAATTAAATGAATTGTGAACCACGTAAGATAATTATTAGGTTCAAAACTTTAATTTTAAAAAATTGTCTCCAATGGACAATATAATCAAACACAATGTTGTCCACTTGGCAAAAAATAAAAAATTTATAAATATGAAAAAAAAAAATTAAATAACTAGATATTTTGAGAATGGTAATATTTATCTCTCCCCTCTCCATTTGTTGATTAGAATGTGAATGACAATGTGGATGAACCACATTCTTCTCTACATTGTAAACATTAATTATGCCCACCTCATCAGTACATTTGTAACATTGTACATTGGAAGATTAAAAGTGAATAAATTGCTAAATATGTTAATGTATAATGTTATTTACTACAACTACATTTGACATTAGAGATGCTCTAATAAATAGTCCCAACATACTAGGTTTCCTAACATGCTAAACAAGGAATAATAATAAAAAGCTAAGAAATAAATAAAATAAGAAATAATAATAAAAAGCTAGAAAATAAATAATTAGACTAATAAAGGAATCCGATCATATTTATGCATAAGTCTCGTCTCCATCATTTTCATTTTGAGTTTATCATGAAATTTGATGATAAGAATAAAAATAATAATGAGAGATGGGTTTGGATGCACTTGGGAGAAGGGGGGGACTATGAAAGAGAAGTTTGTTTGTAGTGTTGTGAGCATGTGGAAGCCAAGGAAAAAGTTTTTGAGTTCCATTACCAAAATTATTTTATTTTGTTTGTGCAAGTATGTGGTGATTGATTGGTAGTACATGTGTGAGATCTTAGAATGTTTTTGTTTTTGCTTTACACATTTTGTTTGTCATGTTAAGGATGTGAGGTTTTAGTTCCTAGGAATTAGTTGATTGAATGATTTGTAAAAGAACTAATTGTCAAGCAGTATTACACTCAAATGACATACTTCGAATTAAAACATAAGTAGATTTACACTCAAATGACATACTTTCTATTTAAATATAACAGAAGTACGACATTTTATAGTATAAATATGTATTTTTTGTGATAAATGCATGGTTGTCAAAAGATTAGACAGCTTAATAGTTGCCTTTTCGTGTAAGGTATAAGTATGTAGTATGGATTAGGCAACTTAATAGCTGCCTTTGCGTGTAAGGTATAAGTATGATTTTGAGCTTTGAGTGAACTTATGTATTTTATCTAAGGAGAACAAAAATGTAGGCAAGATTGGTCCTTTAAGTCGATGAATCAAGCTCAAACAAGTTATGAGATCCAGGGGCGGAGCCACCCCAAAGGCTGGGGTGGGTTCCAGCCCAGGCTACATGAATTGTTTTGAAAAGGGAATAGCCCATATCCATAAAATAGCCCAGGTTGAATTTAAACCATGTGATGTGATCATTGCCCAAATGTTAGTTTTATTACATGTATACATGTATCTTCGTATCCCATTATCTTTTCATTTTATGTATCTTCGTATCCCATTATTGTTCCATTTTTTATTTCATTATCCACAAAAATCATATTTTATCTTATGGTCACAAATAAAAGGATAATTATATACAATCTGGTTTTGTTTAGATATTTTTTTTTCCTATTTTTGTTTCTGTATAAAAAATCTTCAGTCTATTATATTATATATAGAAAAATGCATTATTATGATTTTAACAAGATATTTGATTTTAAAATTTTTGAGACACTATAAAAAAAAATGATGAAATTTTAACAATAAATTTCAACAGAAATATATTCTAATGAAATACCAACGACAATTTCTTTATATATTTAAATGCTATTATTTCCGTTAGAGTTTTTCAACGATTCTTACAAAAATTACAATAAAAATATTTCGTTGGATCAAGTTAGCCATTGGAATTTTTGTTGGATTTTGACGATTCCAACAGTAGATTTTTCAACGATTGAAATATGCTAGAAATAAAAACTCCAACAAATTTGTATGGTAAAAAATCATTAGAAATATTAAAATTTATCTAAAATTCAAATAGAGAACTAATTCCAACAGAATAATTTCGTTGGAATCATTTCAACGAAATCTATACTATTTTAATATCCGTTGGAATTCTATTGGAATATATTACCGTATAATTTTCTTTTGAAATATGATAAATTTCTTTTTGTAGTGACACATCATAAACATGTACATTTATTTTTTTGTTGGTTCTAGTCGCAATTTGAATATTTATAATTAACATAAACAGTTTTATATGCACTTTTTAATTAAAACTTAGCTTCTTATATTTTTGTATTATACATGTCACTAGTAGTGTTACTCGACCCGAACCTAACAATTTGTGGATGAGCTTGTTATCATTAATAAACGAGCTAGCTCAGCTTGACTCGTTTAATAAATGAGCCAAAGGATCGTTCAAGCTCGGCTTGTTCCATAAACCAAAAATCATACACGAGTTGTTCATGAACATGATGTGTTTATTCGTGAACGCGTACAACTTAATTTGTCCGTCCCATATTTGTATAAAAAGTAAAATAGATATCCACAAACAAAGTTGACTCGATTTGTTTATTAAATGAGTTATATTATAGCTTTCCTTCCCGAGCCGAACCAAAAGGTGTATTAGCGAACAACTTATTGTACATTCAAGTGGTAGCTTTATCGGTCGTCAGCTCAGGGTGTTTTTCATTCCTGCAGGAGTTGAAATCTCTTCTATCTCTCACTGTCCTCTTTTATGGTTAAATTTAGAAGACAAGTAAGTTTAAATATAAGACTCGTTTCATATTTGAATAGCTTATTAGGTTCAATTGTCAGCATGCATCTGTATTGTTTTTGGGTTAATTTGTTATTTTAAAGATAAAAAAATCTAGTTATTTGTTGGATATTTCCAATTATAATCGCAAAAGTTGTTTAGTTGGTATCAAAAGTTGTTTAGTTGGTACCCAAGAGCGCTTGGATGAGATGGTTTGGGTCTCTTTCAGCTTAACCAGTGGTCTCGTGTTTGAGCCCTAAGAATGCAGCAGTGTTAAAACTCTTGAAAGAGAGCTTTGCCGCCCTTTTAGTCCTACCCGACTCGATTCCGGATTAGTCGGTTCCCCTGTGGATCCGAAAACCGGGAGGTCCCTGTACCAAAAAAAAAATTATCGACTATATAATTGATTTTATTTTTTATTTTATTTGTTTCTCTATTTTGACTGAATCCCGTTAAATTTATGTTGTCTTTATACTAACTTTTTATATAATGATATTGCTGATGTGACTCTTTAACAGTTTAATTTGTGTGTAAACTAACAGTAATTTTACTAATTTTGTAATGACCTTTATTATTATTATTATTATTATTATTATTATTATTATTATTATTATTATTATTATTATTATTATTATTATTATTATTTTGTTTT
>CACSLK010030184.1:15510046-15525802 GCA_902706635.1 Striga hermonthica | reverse complement strand
TTTTTGTACAAGAAATGGAAGCGACGCTAAACGCTATCGCTAATACACAATCCTTCGGGGGTGAGACACCCCGACCAAATCATGCTGCAGCCATACTCGCACACAAAATTGTCCGTTGTTTTCAAATGATTTTTTTATTGTATGGTGCTCCCACAATCAAAATTATTTAAATATTCCATCATTTTTCGTAATCAATAATGAAATTAGGGAAAAAAAAAAAAAAGAAAGAAAGAAGGTGATGTCATACTGTCATCATAGGTTCTTGTAGCATGCCATGCATAGAGGCGTTGTGCTTCTCGCAAATACTTTGATGTGTCCTGGCACACCTTGTTAGGTGTGTCAGGACATTTTGTGAAATACAACTTCTTCAAAAACGCGTGAGGTAAGTAGGTAAGGATTTTTTTTTTAAATGGGACATGTGTCCCATTTCTATTGGACAATGAAATTCATATATCATATTATATAAATTAAATTATCATTCATATTTTGTAACAAAAAATAATAAAAATAAAAATACCAAAATTCATAATTTTTTATTCTCTACAAAAGAGACCACATTTGATATTTTTTAAAATATAATTAATTTATCATTTTTTACAATTAATTTATCTTATTAGAAGATTATGACATAAATTACATAGTAAGATGAACATGTTATAGAGTAAGATGAACATGTCATATAATAAGATGAAAATGTTACATTTTCACAGATAAAATTTAGATGAACATGTTCTAAAATAAGATAAACGTGTTACATAATAAAATAACATGTTATAGAATAAGATGAACATGTTACATAATAAAATGAACATGTTATAGAATAAGATGAACATGTTATATGCACAATAAGGTGAACATGATACATAAGAAAATGAACATGTTATAGAATAAGATGAACATGTTACATAATAAAATGAACATGTTACATACACAATAAGGTGAACATGTTACGTAATAAAATGAACATGTTATAGAATAAGATGAACATGTTACATGATAAAATGAACATGTTATAGAATAAGATGAACATGTTACATACACAATAAAGTGAACATGTTATAAAATAAGATGAATATGTATTATTTCAATCTGCAATCTGTAACATGTTCAACATATTTGAAAATATATTCATTTTATTATGTAACATGTTCATTATATGTCAGTATAATAAAATAATTACGAAAAATTATGAAAAATTACGAAAAAACGAAAAATTAGTTGTGTTCAAAAACCTATCAAATGTGGTCTCTATTTAGAGATAATGAAAAATTATGAATTTTGGTATTTTTATTTTATTTTTTTAATATAAATAATTAATGAGATTTTAATTTATGCAATATGTCTCATTTTTTAATTAAAAAATAAAAAATAGGAATGTGCATTACACTCTCCAAATTTTTTTACTTTTAGAGTGAGAGAGGCGCGTGCAAATCTGCCCTGGCACACACACAGTAGTGCTATTGTTGTACTTATGGCCTTTGATTGTGTACATGGGAAAGGTTTTAAAAAGACGATGTTTAAAAGCACGCAATTGTTTATCCCAGACCTTTGAACTGACGTATCATTCTCTCCTTAATCATATTTTGTTTGTTTTGTTAGGAATTAATTTGTCTTGTTTCACAATTATTTTGAAAGAGAATATGTTGAATAATAGATGTTTAACACTTATTATTATTATTATTAGTAATTTGTTATAGAAATAAGGAAATTCAATTATCTGTCTTGTGTGTCCGATATCAAAGTATAGTATTTTCACAATGATGTTTTGTATTATAAATAAATTATTGTGTTAAATAAAGGAGGCATTCCTAGAATTACTACGTGTAAGATAAATAAAAGGAGGCATTCCTTATTCCTTATGTAAATAAATAAATGAAAGAGATGAGATCTGATTGTGGTAATCATATGAACGAAGTCAATATTAATTAATTAATTCCATATATATAAAACCAAAATTCAAATTTTCAAAATTTTCATGTCAAAATAATTGACATCTACGCGTATATTTACATGCCAAAGGAATTGATTTTCCGTCCAAATAAATCAGATGTTTAAAATCTTTGTGATTTCGTACCAAAAATTTGACTTTTAAATTCCCAAAATAATAATAAGTTTGTTTTTTAGAGATACTGTCCAAAATAATCAAACTTTTCTATATATATTTATATTTATTTATATATATATATAAAGCATGTGACAATGTTTTTAGTTACTTTTGACAAATCTATGGCACCCAATATTTTATTAGTACTCATCGTTGGAGGTTTAGGTTTTTTCGTTTTCTTTTTATTTGTTGGTATTTACATGTGTTACATTACTCTCCACCGCACAGAAGATGTCGAGAGAGGCTGACGGAGGTCGACCGGAAGTGATGGTGGCACTATGTTTATGTTGTCGGGAGTAACTCTTTAGATTTGTTTTTATCTTAAAAGTATTTAATTTCTTATGCTATCGAATAAATATTTAATTTCTTATGCTATTCAGGAAGTGATCGGTCATGTTTGAGTGATCTAATAAATATTTAATTTCTTATGCTTTTGTTTTGATTGTTATTTATTCAACGTAGAACTTGAAATGCTTGTTATTTGTTAAATTTTTTTTTATTTTTTTAATTGCGTACACTTTCTTTATTATACTTAACCTGTTATTATACTAATAAAAATGTATTAAGAATTGACAAAAAAAAAAGAACAATTGCATAAACTATCAAAGAACACGTTCGTTATCTATTATATTTGGATTTAATTATTATTAAAAAAAATAAAGACAAACTCAATTGAGATTAACATTAAAACACAAAAAAATTTCGTAAGCTTCCAAAACTGTTAAATGTACGATTGTTCAACAGTTTTGGAAGTTTACAAAAATTTTCTTTGTAAATTCAGGAACCAAGCTTGAATACTACATCATTTCAAATAATAATAAAATAAGTGATTGAATATTTTATACCATTGACTATTTAAATTAAGTACATGCATAATTTTCTGTTTATCATTAAAAAAATCGGGCATAAGTATTAAATTATTAGATATTTTCTATATAGAAATATTATTGGTTAGTACGCAGAGATGGTTTGTGGAGACGCAGAGGATCAAGAAATTTATTCTCATCATAAATTTAATAATCAAATGTCTTGTGAATTTTCTAAAATTAACGCACGTGCGATATATTGCTTGATAAACTTGAAAATGATCCACCGATTGATTTATTTTCACGGTTATCAGCAAATGTCTTTAGCGACTTTCATTTTATATAAAGTGAACATTTAAAATTTAATACACAAAATTTTGGCAAAAATTTAAAATTAGTCATATAATTTGGCCAAAGTCCAATTTTCCTCATTTTTTGGTCCTTTTTTTTTTATTTGTTCATTTTTTGTATTAACACTTAATTAAGTTGATTAGTGAGAATACTATACTTTGAAAGTATAGTATTAACACATAATCAATTTGTATTAACGCAGATCAGCAAAACAGCAGCTCAAAAAATGAACTTAATTATTTGAGGAGGCGGAGATAGGTGGACAAGTTGACAACAATTTTCAAACTTTTTTTATATCAATTTTATTGCAACACTTAATCATGGGCAAACAATATTTTTTACAGTATAAATGTATAATATCAAATGTGACACAAATGCATATTTAAGAGCAAAAAACTCTTAACTTTAGGCGAGTCAATTCAACAATGACAAAAATGCATATTTAAGAGCAAAATGCATAATTATACTGTCAAATGTCATATTTCTATTATATTGTAAATTTGTAATTTACAGTATAATATCAAATGTGGTACTTCTATTATAATATTTTGATTTCCAATGGACTTGTCACGCACAATAAAAAAAAAAATGTATACTTATATTATTAAATGTCATACTTATGTTTATATTATAAATATTTTTTTAAGATGTTGATTATTTTCTTTTTCTTTTTCTTTTGCTCTTTGTTTTTTATTTTTATCATTTGAAAATGAGTTTTAACTAAAGATGATATCTTAATGTATGGTATAAAATGTTTGGGAGATCTTGATATCTAGTTTACTTAATAAGAACAACTAATTAGAAGTAAACCATTGATATTTCATATTTCATGCATAAGGGCAAATGGGGAAAAAAATAATTAAAAGACAATAACTTGTTGAGGAAACTGAAATGATCCTACTAAGGAAGGATGAGGACAACAAATTTCCATCAATTCTGTAAAAACATTACAGTTATATTATGAAGCCGTTAAAATGACATCTTATAGAGCCATCAACAAATTATCTACAAACAGTGTACTGAATCATGTCCTAAAATATATATACTTGGGCTATATCCCTCCTTATATGTTAATTTCAAACGTGTTGAGTCTTAGTGGCAGATTCTCACGCTTCGGATGCCAATATGACAAAAATCTATGCTTCGTGATGTTTTTTTCATATTATTTTTATTCTGGAGTTAGGTTTGGTAATCGACATTAATAACTTTTATCATATATTTCTTAACTCGACACCCGTGTTGTACACGGGTATTGTACTAGACTACTAGTGTTATTAATACATCAACAATTAAAGAAAAAAAAATGCATCTCCAGCGATAAACTATAAGTCTATAATAGACTTTTCTAAGAAAAAAGACAAAACCGGCACTAATTAGCTTCTCTCGTGTGAGAGATGTTTAATTAGAACAGAATAGGTGTAATGAGATTGTTCGTACCCGAAATAACCATCGATTAATATCCTCAGCTCTGTCAAATTCAAAGTCTTTCATCATATCTTCCAGAAGCTTTAAAGCCTCCAGTAGCTTTTTCACTTTGTATAACCCCTTAATCGGCACAATGCAAGCATCCTTTCAAACAAACATAGGACAAAGTTTAATTTCTCCACATTGCAATATCCTCAATCAGAGAAGTATACAATATATAAAACTTCATAGTTCTTTCACCTTTACAGTCCTCTCTTTGAGGGAGTTAAACACAACATGTATACGGCTTATCAACACTCCCTTTTTCACGTAAAGCATTGACAACCGAGCTACAAGGCAGCTTCTGATTCAGCATGTTACTAAGAAGTGTCATTTCCTCGTGTACTTCTCTTAGCCCACATTATACTAGTATCCAGAGATCAACTCATTGCAAGTACGCACATTTGGACTAAAGTTTTTCGATTCCATCGATCAAAATATTGTAAGTCACTACTCACTACATTAGGTACTAATCATTATCTAGCATTGCTAACATTATTTTCCTCACGTACCATCAATAACTGCAGTGGAACGAACGATGGATTGGGGGAGAAAGGACTCAACGAACGAAGCGAAGTGAAGCCATAAATTTGATAGGGGATCGTCACCTACGAAATTGGGTTCGACTAGCTTTCCGTTCCCTTCCTCTCCACGTAAAAAGATCAATCTTCCTTCGGCTGTGATGTGTGAACATCCGGCTCACAAGTCACAACCTTTCTTCTTCATCTCCTTGAACAAGGATCAACGCCTCCATATTCCTTTCAGAACCACACAAAGCATCAATCAAAATTAATCGTGTTGCTTCTGACATTTGGAGAACAATTATCATCCCCCATTTGTTTTAAATTAAAAAAAAAAAAAATGCTTTGCCTAATCCATCCTCCAAACTTCACAAAACCCAGAGAAATCAAATTATTATACGAACCCAGATTCCTCTGACAACCCTTTTGCCGCATTTTCGTGAAAACCTCAAAAGCCCTATCGACATATTTTTTTTCCTACAATGCCCTAAGATGAAAGAGGCGAAAGAATACTGGGCCCAAATTTACAGTAAGCATCGATCATCGTATTATATGTATTAGAGTAATTTGAAGGCGATGGGAAATGGAGGTGGACTGACCTGAGGGGAACAGCGGCGGAGATGCGACGGCAGACCCGATCGTATCATTCTGACGGGGCCATGGGGGGTCGGGCGGCGAAGGATGACTGAAGACGACATCGATCCCAATTTCAGCTGAGCTTGATGCTCAACTAGCAAAGTTATATAAAATAATAAATAACAAAATTATATTAAAATTATTAACTAAACAAGCTTTCAATGACTCGAGTTAAGCTAGTTTATCAAACAATTCGAGTCGAACTCGTGTCTTACCAAATTGAGCACTCGTTAAAAGTTTGAATCAAAATTTAAGAAACTGTAAATTGAGGTTGGGATAAAAATGGCGCCCCATTGTTCGATTCGAGCTGTCCGCGAACAAAGTTTGATTTAACTCGCTTAACCTACGAATGAGCCAATTTCAAGTTGAACTAACTTTGTTCCCGAATATCTTTTTTTTTAGTTTTTTTTTTTTTTTTTTTTTTTTTTTTTTTTTTTTTTTATATATATAGGCTTCAAAATAACAAATCGAGACGAAGAATTAACAAATCGTGATAGAGGTTGGCTTGTTTAATAGTTGCTAAAAGAGCTAGGAACTTAGGGAAAAAGACTATGGTCAGAGCCTATACAGTTTAGGCCGGAGAGCAAGTGATTTTGAGTTTATGAACAATCTTATTTACTAAATGAGTTTGAGTTCGAACAGAAGTGTTTGTTTTGTTCGATGTGAAAATGTTATTGGGTATAATTAGTATAGATAAAAGTCATAATCTAATATGCCAACATTGAAATTGAATCAAAATGAGATAGTAAAATTGGAAAAAAAACATAGTAAAGTTAAAGAACTAAAATTGAAATATCATCGTCACGGTGTTTATGTAAATTGAAATATCATTGTTGCATGTGGTCGATGTAAAATATTTATCATATGAGGCCGAAATTATTAAATTTATTATAAATTGACGGACCAAGATGGATGATAGACATATGACAAATTTTTAAAAAGTTTGAGGACCAATTTTTATATTGTACCAAAGGAAAAATAAAAATAAAAATAAAACCCACTTTCCTCTTTATATATATATATTGGATGGATGAGTCTCAATGCATTTTCATGAAAAAAATTGTATAAAAATTATTATAATTCGATCAATTATTTAGTTACTTTCCAGTTGGCAGGAACCAATAACCATTTATTTTATATACAATAAAGTTTACCAATTTTTGTGTAGTCCAACTAATGGGATCAAAGTAAATTGATGTAACCATATATATATATATATATATATATTATATTATAGTACTTTAATAAAAGTAGGATTGTATATAATATAAAACTAGGAAAATGTGCCACTCGTCACAGCTTTATATCATGTATTACATAAACATTTCTAATAACTCCAATTATTACACCATTTTTTTTTTCTATCCACTTGATTGTTATAACTTTTTCCCTTCATTTGAATCTAGCTAGCTAATATTTTTACAGATAATATGAATATGATATTATTATTAATTATAAACTTTATTAAACCTAATTAAATTATTTCAAAATTTAAATAATTAGATAAGAAAACAACTATATATCAATCCTCTACTCACCCCCATAACACACTCACACTCCACAAAATTCTTGTTTGATAAAACAAAATACATTAATAAATAAATGACAACTTTAAAGAAGAAAAATATAATCTTAATCCCTTACCCAGCCCAAGGCCACGTGAGGCCCATGCTCAAGCTAGCCACCGTCCTATCCAATCTCAACCTCCGGCCGGTGGTCATCACGCCGGAGTTCATCCACCGCCGCCTACATCCGCCGGCCGTCGCCGGAGATGGTATCCTCCACGTGTCGATTCCCGACGAGCTTGGCGGCGGGGGGCAGCCGGATTTCTTTTCCATCGAGCGGGCTATGGAGGAAACTATGCCGGTTTTTCTAGAGGAACTCATCCGGAGGATGATCGACGGCGGTGATGATGTCAGCGCCGGCGGCCTGGCTTGCGTGGTGGCGGATTTGCTTGCTTCGCCGGCGGTGGAGGTCGGGAGGCGGTGCGGGGTGGCGGTGGCTGGATTTTGGCCGGCCATGCACGCCACTTATCGGGTAATCGGAGCTATACCGGAGTTGATCGAAAATCGGGTGATTTCGGAAAATGGTAAAAGTAGAACAATAAAATTATTTGGAAAATTTGTAAGAAATTTTGAAGAATGAATATGGTTATATTTTTTAAAAATGGTATCATATATATACATGCGTATATTCTATATACTATTGTTGAAAAATACATGAAAAATATATGTTAAATAAAAAGCTAGCTATTTATTATATGTATAGCATGTCTCAGGTCGTTTAGTCAACTAGTGGAGTCGAGCTAGAGTCGCGCTAAAGCTCGAAAATATGATTTTTTATAACTCAATTCGTTAATGCTCGAATAACAAAACCTCGGTGGATTTAATAGTTTAGATAATTTTCTTCTCCTTTTTTTAGTTTGTCTCTTTTCTTATTTTCTTGGTAGAAAATAATGAAATTATATTAATATTTTATATATATACTATATTTGTTTGTTGTCAATTTTATTTTGGGTGTTACTGGTGAATGATTAAACATACACAATAGATTATTTTAATTTGTAAAATGATCACTGTCCACCATTACTACAAAAGTAAGGGTTGGGTTATTTCTACTATATCATTAGTGCATGTCTAGTTGGAAAAACACTTTAAATCTCAAATTTGATCAATTATCTTAAAAACATTATTAATTCCTGTATTTGAATTAGGGAAAAAAGTTACCTATATGTTTAAGAAATTATAACAAGCAATGTGATGGTTAAGTACCATCATCTGCAAATGATATTTAATATTTTATGTTCGTTCATAAATAGGATGTCCAACAATTAATCAAGATGCTCCTCTATGCTTGTCTCCCAATGAGCCCACTTTGACCACAAATGATCTCCCATGGCTCATCGGTTCATCGACAGCCAGGATCACACGATTCAGATTCTGGACCCGAATCTTAGAACGATCCAAAAACCTCAAATGCATTCTCATGAACACATTCCCGGGCGAAATCGAGCCTCAAGCTCGACCACAATCAACTGATGCTGGTAAAACGCCTCGTGTTTTCGAAATCGGTCCTCTTATCATGCAAGCCGCAACTATCAACAATCATAGCTTGTGGGAAGAAGATGCTAGCTGCCTCGACTGGCTGGACAGGCAGAGTGCAAGCTCTGTATTGTACGTGTCGTTCGGAAGTTGGGTAAGTCCAATCCATGAATCCAAAATCGAGACTCTTGCATTGGTCCTTGAAGCATTAAGGATACCGTTCGTTTGGGTGTTGGGGCCCTCATGGCGGCAAGGTTTGCCTAACGACTACGCCGAGAGGGTATCTGGCCACGGGAGGGTCGTTTCGTGGGCCCCACAAGTGGACGTGTTACGACATCCTGCTGTGGGGTGTTATCTCACGCACTGCGGGTGGAATTCGACTCTGGAGAGCATACAGTGTAGGAAGCCCCTCTTGTGCTATCCAATTGCCGGCGACCAGTTTATGAACTGCAGATACATTGTCGAAGTTTGGAAAATCGGGGTGAGAATGAATGGTTTTGAAATTGAAGAGGTCGGAAATGGAATTCAAAAAGTTGTTGGGGACGAACAAGTGAAGCATAGGATTGAGAGGCTATACGAGAAGATATTGGGGAAAGAAGGGAGTTTAGAAGCAATGGCTAATTTATCCACGTTTATTCAAAATCTTGGTTAATAAAATGTCTATATAGCTGTCTAATGAACATTTGTTTTTTGTGAAGGGGGTAATTAAGTACCTTATTGTAATTTTTCAACATAATCAAAAACTTATTTCGAGAGTCCAAGTATCCTTGTAAGTTATAGTTACATTGTCTTGAGATTTTTGTGAATTAGAAAAGTTCAAATTTTAATTAACGGTTAGACGATCATGTTTTTTTGAACAAATATATATACTTTTAAGCATAAATTTTATACTACGTAAAAAAACATAAACAAAAATATGATATCGTGTATATAAGTTTTTTTTAGTACGATGGATCGACCGACCTATCTGACGATTAAATTGTTTCAAACATTTTTTTTTATTTTATTGTTTAATAACTTAGAATTAACCAAATTAAATTACAAGTAAACCGTTAGGCTATATGAGAGAATTGATCTTGGGTCCTTTAAGCATTATTATCATTAATTAAATTGTATTATTATATAATTTACGGGAAATGCAACAGTCCCGTTACGATATCATTCCGTCGAGTGTTATAACCGTTGGATCCACATGTAATTAGATAAGATAGATGATCCAACGATTAAAATACCCGACTGAATGTACGGGGACACTATTAACATTTCCCATAACTTTAAGCAAAAATGTCATTTGTACAAGACAAGAAGCTTAAACCGGACACGTTTTGTCTTGAAAGCTGGTTGATTTCCGAAATCGCGCGTTTGATTTATTGTTCCCTCGCACCCGAGCCTCCAAGCAAACTCAGCTACTTGTTCTTGTTACCAGCTTCACGTTCAGAATTTATTTTTATTTTTCTATCTTCTTCAAGAAATTGTCTTCTTTTGATTTCATTAAGGTAAAATCTCTCTTGACTTTCATCATTTCTTGTTTAGATTATGCTATTTTTTTCTAATGTCGGATCGTTCTCTTTGTTTTTCAGCAAGTTCTCTTCAATTTTTTCGTCATTTGGGAATAAGGGTTTTCAGGGTTCTTTTGGGTGGTTGTAATTTTTTTTTCGAGTGAAGGAAAAAAGATCCGCCTTTCGTTCCCGATTTCAATTCATAAGTATAATCAAGAATTGTATATGATGATCTGTGTAAAATTTCCAAATGTGATTTGTGTTTATTGCTTGTATCTAATTTAGTTGGCTGCTCTGTGACTCTGTGTTGATCTAGTATATGGGTTGTTTGCTGAAGGGATAAAGTTCTGAACTTGGTCATTAATATGGGTGATGCCTATTGGAATAATGCTAGTGCAAGCTCGAGCTCGAGTTTGAATAGCAGTTCACACGATACGGATGATGACCATATGATTGCAGCAATGTTAGCCGAGGACGAAAGAATGAGATATGATGGGAGGCTTGGCAAGAGGCTATCTCATCTGCAATCAATTCCGGTTTGTATATGTTTTTTGTGTGTATATATATAGTCTTTGTCGTTTTCTGATCGAGGATTGTTGTTTTTATGCTTATTTTGTTGCGAACGAGAATTGCATATTGATTGGGTCATTTGTGATAGTTATGACCATTTTTGATTGGTATATACTTATGTGTGTGGTATGCTTAAGCTATCGCAAGGTTTGCACTTTACGGGTTTTAAAGCTCTGAATTTGTTCTTCGTTCATTTCTTTGAAAAAAAAAATGCATTCTTCCTAATGGGAGCTAACTTTGACCTATCACGAGTTTAAAAATTTTAAATTTGATATGGTCTCAACGGATAAAGACAGTGAATTGAATGGTCCAGACTTCAGAACATGCATTTTAAAGCCCAGAAATATGCAGTTAACCTATTTATTAGGGCATGCTTGATTATATGAAGTAAATTGTTTCATTGTATTTCGCAGCATACTCCTCGGGTTATTGGGAGTATACCGGATGCAAATGATGCGACCTTAGACCATGGGAGACTAGCTCAGAGGTTTTTTTTAATACATATTCACCTTTTATATGCTTTGTTATTTCATTCCTTGGTACCTCAGATATATTTGACTTACCAGAATAATTTATTTTAGTGATATTGCTTTTAATGTAGTATATAGTAAATGGAATTATTAGCTACTCGGACATCTTCTTGGATTTCTTTTGCTTTTCTGTGTTTCTAAGTGGTGTCTACGAATTTCAGTATTTCTTTGTAGATGATTTTCATGATGTGGTCCAGTAGTTATTTTATAGTTTTACCTCAATCCTGTCGCTACTGAAAATATCATTATACGTTGAAAAAAGTCCAACTTTGTATTTTCGGGAGGAACCTTTGGAACTTAGTTGTTTGGATGATCGTCTCTAAAGTTATCTGGTTTGATTTTGCTGCATAAACAGAATAATATGTTGTTATTTTAAGTTCCATGATTGGTTCTTCTCTTTCCCTTTTTTTACAATTGAAAATCTATGTATTGATGAATGGTCATTAGTTACTTTAAAAACTTGTTTCTTGATCAAGTAAAATTGTGCCTAAAATGAAACTTCTGCATCAAGTTAAGCAACATATTGACTACAGATGCAGCAAAGAAATTATATTGATAGTTACATAATTCACGACTTTTTGTGGAGACACACATTTTTCTTCTTTTTTGTTTTCCCTATATTTCGCAACCACTACGAAACATGTCAAAAGATTTAAGGAACCATTCTAAGGGAAGTGTGCATAAACATCTGATTTTATATGGAATTATTTTCTTAAAACCAGAAGGATTTTATGAGTAGGGAATTTGCAATATTTGCAAATGGAAGCGGAAAGTCGAAATAGTTAAAAATTGTTATCTGCCGAATAATTTGTGAAAGTACTCTTATCAGGGTGGATACTTATGGCTTGGCGGAAATGCGAATCGAGGGAGATGGTAATTGCCAGGTTGATTTTTATTCATTTTGTACTATTTTACATATTTGTTTCGTTTTCGATGGGTTTTTNNNNTGGTGGGGTTTTTTTTTTTTTATATAAACTTCTATTGATAATTTTATTTGTATCATTTTTTAGCAATCTGTAATCAACTATTGGTTAATCGGTTGCAATTTTCACAGTTTCGAGCCCTTTCAGATCAGTTATTTCAGAAGCAAGATTACCACAAATATGTTCGAAAGGAGGTCATCAAACAGGTAGGATTCAACCCAATTGCCTGTGTTTGCTTTTCAATAGTCCATCCAATAAGATATCTATTGACTTGTATAGTTACATCGAGAAAAACTGTAAAATTATTGTATCTGGGTAAAAAATAATCACCTTCAGTTCTTGGGAGATAACTTTTTTTTCTTCCCTCTAATGCAGTAGTTCGATCTGAAGTATGCACTTGATTAACATTATAAGTACACTACATCTTTTTTTCTTGAGAATTATTATTTTCTTCCTTATTTTCAGTCTTCTATTTTCAGCTAAAACGCCATAGGAAACTATACGAAAGCTATGTCCCCATGAAGTACAGACACTACGTGAGAAAAATGAAAAGGTTTGTGGTTTTTTTTTTATTCTTTGGCATCAATACCTTTATCTGTATGGTAAATTGTGAAATCGACGTAATTTTATAACACGAATTTGTAGGATGGGGGAATGGGGAGACCATGTTACTCTACAAGCAGCTGCAGATCGAGTAAGTTGCACTTTGACCATTGCGTACCTAAAAAAGACCTTGGCTTTTAAATTTTAATACACTCTACTTGACATTTGTGTAGTTTGAAGCAAAAATCTGTTTGGTCACTTCTTTTCGAGACACCTGCTTCATAGAAATCCTCCCTAAAGACATAACTCCTGTCAGAGGTACAATATATTATGCATTTACGCCTATTGCGCCTATTGTTTCATCTCCATAGAACGGCTAGGTTTTACGTTGGCTCGCCAAGCCTATCACAACCCTCCTCCTTTATCAGGGCTTGGGACCTGCTATGTTGAGACAATAGGCGCTATTGCGCCTATTATCTTAATACAAATTTTCCTACAGTTCTTATTTAAGCATAATTCATTTATGTTCTTTGTTTCTTTTACACTTTGTCTTAGAATATTGTTTTCATATATCTTGTAGCTTTAACAACAACAACAACAACATACCCAGTATATTCCCAACTGGTTGGGGTCTGGGGGGTCAGTTGTACGCAGACCTTACCCTTGTAATTATACAAGGAGGCTGTTTCCGTAGCGACCCAAGGTGCATTGCGTCGTTTGGTATATTTTCTTTCTAGAAACTTCACTAATAGAAGAAGCACTAGAATTTAATTGAGCCATTTTGATCTAGTCCATTTTAGCATTATGCCAGGAGAATAGGAGAATTGTCAACAATGACTCTTCCAGCTCCATTTGCAATTGTAGCTTTAAATGAGTATTTTTTTGTTAGGACAATGCAATGTTCCCCAGTTCCGTCGTTCGAAAATATCAAATTCGAGCGTGCATTAAACTTTGTAAAAAGAATGACTCAATTGTCTTCATTCGCATTTTTGCGCCAAGCATTTGGCTTAATCATTTTTATCTGACAATTTTTATTTTTATTTTTTCTGTTGCATTTTCAAGAGCTGTGGTTGAGCTTTTGGAGTGAAGTTCACTATAATTCTTTGTATCAAGCTGGAGGTAAGAAATTTTATCTTTGCCAGCAATATTTATAAATAAATTTGGTCTATTCAACTTAGGATACATATAACTTAACTGTAAGGCTACTATTAGGCGGGCATAACGGTTAGACATCAATACTTTTTTCATCAGATATGCATACTTTCAAATTGAAATGTCGTACTCTAAAACACAACATAAATAAAAGTATGACATTTCATAGAATAAAGTATGCATTTTTATTAAAAAAAAAAAGAAAACTATGACGAGTCGACCCGCCTAACGGTTAGATTGTCTCACACAAGAATTTGTGATATTACGGAGGCTAATATTCGTCCAATATTTGCCAGAGTTTCCTATAAGAACACAGAGGAAGAAGCATTGGCTTTTCTGAAGTTTGTGGACTTGAAGATACATATGTTCCATTCATTACATTTTATTTTATTTTTTTATTTTTTCATATACCTTATAACTTGATACACCATTTTATATCTCCTTTTTTTCTTCCTCTGTAAACTTCAAACCATCTCACTCAGATTATGTACTTTCACTGGTGAGATCTGTACATAGGCTGTTTTATAATTGTGATTTTGTCACATTATGCCAGTTGTTATTATATTATATTGGACAAGTATACTTACAATGCAAACTGAACTTTGTCCTTTTCCTATGGATGATGATTTTTCAATTTGGTCCTTGAGTTTTGGATCAAGATTTAGATTGGTCTCATTTTTTCATAAGATATATACTTACTGAACATAATTGTTCACCTACCCACCGGTAGACAAATTACACGTGTCAAGATTTTTTTTTTTTTTTTAACTTTCTTCAACCACATATTGATATATACTGAGTTGTAATTATATATGTAATTTGGATTCAAATAGTCAATGTTAAGAGCAACTTTATTTCTCTTTGGTAAATGTTAACGTTCCTGGTACGAAACCATTCTGTTAGCGTTTGTAATCGTTAGATCATCATGTAACCGTCGTGGATAGTTGATCTAACGGTTACAAACTCTGACGGAATAGTTTCGTAACAGGACCGTAACATCTCCCTTTCTCTTTTTAGGTTCAAACAACATTATGATGATTAATTATTCCCTTTATCTTCTGCAATTGAGAAGGGAGGCCCCTTATTTTTTTAATTAAGTGCAAGCCATTGGAAATAATGTGCAATCCCTACAGTATAAAACAGTATCCCTAAACATGCGGGTGTGAGTCTTTTTCAACAAACTGCATAAAAGCTTTTGAATTAAATGATGAAAAAAAAAACAATTTAATAAAAAACAATTGAGTTAAATGATGGAATAAACAATTTAGGTGGTCCTTCCAATTTTGGGGTGGTTACAAAATTCAATAATAAAAACTTTTGGTAAGTAGAGAGGCATTTGCATTATTATTGCATATATACATATATATATGCATATCTTATCGCATTCGTGCAACTTTTAGATATCACTTTTTAGAATTTTATTTGTTACATTTAACATTTTAGATATTTTTTCCTCCACCTAATAATTTACATATGAATCATGTGAAGTTTTCATGTGATGTAGGAGGGAGAAACCGACTGGCTGGACCAGAAATTGACTATTTAAATTGTATTATGGTTAAACCGAACTCATAGAATTTATGAAAAATAAGTAAATAAATAGCCACAAAAAAAAA
>CACSLK010030184.1:15497261-15508501 GCA_902706635.1 Striga hermonthica | reverse complement strand
CTACCTCTTGAATTACAAAAAATATAGACACCCAGCAATGGCTTTTTTCTGATTGAGCTGCTTGTTTTAGCTGCAAGTGTTTCCTTGTCTGCTTCAAAAACCCTAATTTTGGGATAAGATGAGTAGGTTGGGGAGTTGGGTCTCGGGATTC
This sequence comes from Striga hermonthica, assembly GCA_902706635.1. Classification (NCBI taxonomy): domain Eukaryota; kingdom Viridiplantae; phylum Streptophyta; class Magnoliopsida; order Lamiales; family Orobanchaceae; genus Striga; species Striga hermonthica. Next base: position 15,508,350 of record CACSLK010030184.1, on the reverse strand, counting down.
ATCTGTCTGTAATTAGGGTTGTGTTCTTCCGTTCCCCTTTTTTATTATTTTTTTCACGGGTGAAGTTTATAATTATGGAGAGATCTGATGGGAGAGATCTCAATGGCTTCATCGACCCATCCAGGAGCTCAGTTTCTGGTGCGCAGCTTGGCCTTTACAAGTTTCCGTTTTTATATATTTTTTTTGCTTTCGATCCCAGTCTGCCTTTTCTCATTTGGTTTTCTTGGATGCTATTTTGTTTGGTTGGAAAAATTGTGGCGTTTTGAGCTTTCTGGGTTTTGTGATCTCTTCTTCGATTAGTTAAGAATAAGATGGGTTGTGAATTGACTTAGTTTGTTTGTTTGTTTCGGGATCTTTCAATGCAGATAGCGTGCTGTTTGATGCATCTCAATATACTTTCTTCGGGAAAGGTGCAGCTGATGGAGTGGAATTAGAGGGTTTGGAAGATGAAAACGAGGATGTTCCTGCAATTGGAAGCAGATTTAATGGGGAAGAAGATTTGAACGAGTACCATTTGTTTGACAAAGATGAGGTAAACAAAGAAAATAAATTGTACAGACTGTTTCTAGGGAATCTGATGTTGGTGATACTTGGTTTCATTTTTGTTTGTTGCCTGTTGGCCTTTTGCAAATGTTCTATGGAATGGATGTCTGCACACTGTGTCAGAAATGTGTTGCATGAGTATCTTTTAATTGAAATATAAGGTGTAAATGGTGAAATGATATATGAAGGCTCTGTTGCGATGGTGACCTCTGCCTATGTTATCGGTTTTGGATAAATGCATTTTACTAGAGCATGCATCTGACTGTTGGAACAATAGCTAGTGTTTAAGGTGGTGTCTCGGCACACTGAAGTTCTGAAGCTGCATTGGATAGTACCTAATGTGCAGTTGTGCTAAAAATTCTGGAAGCTTAAATGATTCTTTTCTAGAAATGGATAACAAATATTTGAATTGTTTGTTGACTTGATATTGTTTTCTGAATGAGGATGAAGTGTTTAGTTGTTGACTTATATTTGTTTTACAGGGGTCGGGCTTGGGATCACTATCGGATATAGATGACCTGGCTACTACATTTGCTAAGGTGAGCAGTGTTTGCTTGGGAATTGGGTCTGTGCTGCTTTCCATTCACTCGGTTATTCCTTTTTCCGTGGAGCCATTTGGTTTCGGCATTGTATTGTGAAATCGCCTGCATTTGATCATATGAGAAAGAGGCCAACCTGTTTAATGGATATTGAAGTTGGTCTATCCCACATTTTTTCCTATTAAATTATGTAATCAGTTTTCATCAGCTAACATTATCAAACATAATATGACGTGTAAAGTGCTTCAAAGCTCTAAAACAATGAAACATGTCATGAATAAACCCTCTGTTGGGTAGAACTTACTGTTGGGAGTTGTATTAGTATTTTCAGTTTATTAATCAAGTTGTTCATCTACAGATAAACAAAGTTGTGTCTGGACCAAGGCATCCTGGAGTTATTGGTGATAGGGGGTCTGGATCTTTCTCAAGGGAAAGTGAGTTTTTTTGGTTGCTGATCCCAAGTTGTAATTTATTTCCTACTAATATATGTGCTGCTTGTTGTCTTGCGATTCATACTTGATAAATCAAGCTGTCTTTCTGGCTTAATGCCATTTATCTTGCATGATACAAATGGCTTGGTGAATACGAAAGAAATTTCAGTTCAAGTTTGCAATGTAGTAGGGTTAAAAAGATTTTTTTCATGTTTGTTTCCACGAGAAGAAGATATTTTGCTAGTCATCGTGATGTCAATGTTTTCTTGTGCAAAGGACCATTCCATTATTTTACTTATGAAGCTGTTAAAAAAGAAATTAGGATATTGTTAGCTAAAATGCTTAAGAATGTTTATTTTATCATTTTATTTTATGATTTACTGCGTCGCAGGTTCATCAGTCACAGAATGGGCACGAGATGCGGATTTCCCTGATTGGCTTGAGCATCACATATCAGATTCTGAATGTTATGAGGAAAACAAGAGATGGTCATCACAGCCCCATCTCTCTTCACTGTTCCTTTCGGAATCAAAACCATTACAGAGAACTTCTTCATACCCGCAGCCTCCACCACAACCTCTGCAACACTGTTCGAGCGAACCCATATTAGTCCCAAAATCATCTTTCACTTCCTTTCCTCCACCGGGTTCACAACAGCAAGCTTCATCGTACAATAATAATAATAATTCCTACCACTTTAATCTGCCTTCACTTTCCGGTGGGTCTCAGTCTTCTCTATCCACACCAAACAATTCTTCCTTAAATAGTTCTGCTCTCCATTTGTCCGGCTTGTCTCGTGGGCTCCGTTATAGCACGAACATGTCCCAGTTGACCACTTCGCCAAATCTCGCCCGCCAAAATCGACTACAGAGCCAGTGGAGTAGCCATGCTGGCCTTCTTCACGGGGACCATTCGATCCTCGTAAACAATATATTGCAACAACAGTATCAGAACGGGCTGCTGCCACCTCAGCTTCTGTCGTCCCCACAGCAGCAAAGGGGACATTTTTCCTTCAACCCATCTTTAGCCCATTATTCGGCATTACAAAATCAAATCTTCAGCACTTTCCCCTCACCTGCCCATCTGAGTAAATACGGATTGCCCGAAAAGAGAGGTTCGAAACCCAAGTCAAATAAAAGCAAGCAGCACTCTGTTCGTTTTTCCCAACAGACTTCCGATGCCAGCAGCAGCCTCAGGAGTGAGAGCAACAGTCTCCCGCAATTCAGGTCAAAGCACATGACTTCCGAAGAAATCGAAAGCATCCTCAAAATGCAGCTTGCGGCAACCCATGGCAATGACCCGTACATAGATGATTATTACCACCAGGCCCGACTGGCCAAGAAATCTGCCGAAACACGGTCGAGGTCCCGTTTTTGCCCATCCACTCAAAAAGAACAGTCTTCTTCCAAATCACGCAATAGCACTGATTCACAGCCGCACCTCCACGTGGACGCTCTCGGAAGGGTCGGTTTTTCGTCCGTCAGGAGGCCCCTCCCTCTTCTCGAGCTCGACCCGCCTCCCCCTGCCTGTGGAGAAATTATTCCCGAGCACAAATCGTCCGAGAAGCCTCTGGAAAAGGAGCCGATGTTTGCAGCTAGGATTACGATTGAAGATGGGATCAATCTTCTTCTTGAAGTCGATGACATTGATCGGCTCTTGCAGTTTACTCAGCCACAGGACGGTGGGACCCACCTCCGGCGAAAGCGCCATGTCCTCTTGGAAGGCCTGGCCGCCTCTCTTCAGCTAGTCGATCCTTTGGGGAAAAACGGGAATTCGGTTGGACTTTCTCCCAAGGACGATATCGTCTTTTTACGGATTGCTTCCATCTCGAAGGGCCGGAAACTGGTCTCGAAGTTTCTACAGCTTCTTCTTCCCGGGTCCGAGCTTGTCCGAATTGTGTGCATGGCCATTTTCCGGCATTTGAGGTTTTTGTTTGGTGGCCTGCCTTCTGATGCCGAAGCAGCTGGTACTGTAAATGACCTTGCCAAAAAGGTCTCTCTTTGTGTGAGTTGTATGGATCTTAATTCACTCAGCGCCTGTCTTGCTGCTGTGGTTTGTTCGTCCGAACAGCCGCCTCTCCGGCCAGTGGGCAGCCTCGCCGGAGATGGCGCTTCTGTAATATTGAAGTCTGTTTTAGAGAGAGCCACTGTTTTGTTGAGAGACCCTCAGTTTGCCAGTAACTTCAGCAGCATTCCTAATCCCGCTCTCTGGCAGGCTTCATTTGATGCCTTCTTTGGTTTATTAACAAAGTACTGTGTGGGTAAATACGATAGTATTGTTCAGTCATTGATTGCTCAGAATGTGCCGAGTTCAGAAATAATGGGTTCCGAGGCTGCAAAAGCTATAAGTAGGGAGATGCCTGTGGAGCTTTTACGTGCGAGTCTGCCACACACGGATGAAAATCAGAAAAAAATGTTAATGAATTTCGCTCAGAGGTCGATGCCAGTTACAGGATTTAATTCTCATGGTGGGAATAGCGGACAAGTAAATCCTGAATACGTACGAGGATGAGATACGGTGAATTTTACTGAATTTGTAGAAGCATAATAAACGGGGGCTCGGGGGCTCTCGTTTGTTTGCCTTTTCTCCCTTGTCTGTTTTATCTTTTAGTTCTGTTGCAGGGTTAAAGACCGAAGCTTGTGCGCATATATATATATCGGGCTGAATTTTTAGTGCCTAAAGATATGCATTGTTATTGTTCGGACACTGAAGGTAGCTTGCCTCTCTGAAGTGTCTTTCCCACTCTTCTTCGGTTTGCCGGAGGTTTTTCTTCTGCTTTACTTTTTTCATCTTCTTTTTTTCACGAGTACTCTTATATTTTAAGTAACTTTGTGTTTGTATCTGAAAGCTCTTGTATGCTTTTTTAATCTGAAAGAGCTTTTTTCTAGTTCGACACTATTGTAAAACCCCTTGAATGAACTTTTTTTTTTTAATTGAAGGGGTTAATTGTACAGGTGTCATTCAAATTTGAGAATGATGAAGATGATGGGTGTTTTTCTTCTTGATCTTGATTATCTCTCTTTATGTACAACACAAATTGTTGTGTTAAATGGTCAGAACTTTTGTGTGGCCGAATTGTTATACTTTTATTATGTTGATTTTTACGTATGATATTTCAATTTGAAAATTTGAAAAATGTATATGTATATACCATTAGCTCTCTCAGTTTTTAACTTACCTTTTGTGTGTGCATGTCTTCGGGAAGATGCAACTGTCTCGTTACATAATTATTTTGTCGATGTTTGTAACTGTTAGATCAATTATTTTTACCGGTTATATGATGATTTAACGGTCAAATTTCTCGACGGAATAGTTATGTAACATGACTTTAGCATTTCTATGTCTTTTATTTAATAAAATGATGATATTATTCTCTTCATTATTAAGATACGCAAATCATAGGGCTATTATTTTTAATTCGTCAAAATGTTTCACGTATGATAAAAATATGCTTGTAAAATATTGTTAAGCACGCAATTTCTGTATGGTGACACCCATTTCTTCTTCGTCCGCGTTGACTGCAGCAACACAGTAATCAAATTGAAATGTTGACTTTTACAAATACCATTATGCAAAGTCTATTTTATTTTGGTTACAACTAATAAGGCTATGTTTGGTAAAATTAATTGATAAGCTAGCTGATAGCTGATAAATTAGCTTATAGCTTATATGTAATTTTTGAGCTTATAGCTTATAGCTTATGATTTATAGCTGAAAAGTTAGCTTATATGATAAAAAGTGTTTGGTAAATTAGCTGATAAGCTAGCTGAAATAAAAAAATTCAACCAGCTTATTTGAAAAGCTACCTAAAGTAGCTTATGAAATAAGTTCGAGCTTTTTAAAAAAGTTCGTCCTACCAAACGAGACTTATTTTAAACAGGGAGTTTATAAGCTAACCAAATAAGCTAAAAGCTAGCGTATTTGGCTTACCAAACATACCCTAAAAATGCAATTGGTTTGAAAAAGTAACGTGTGAAGAAGTCGACTGGGGTTTGCACGTCTCCACTTTATCATCTTCCTAAGCAAATTACAAAAACACCCGATTGCTTCAATCTTTTGGTAAATCCGAGTCAACTTCTTTTTTTCTATTGTCAAATTTCACAAGAAATTAATGGGTATTTAAAGAGACACGTTGAAAGACAATAAGAAATTAATTACTACACATAAACAATTTTAAATATAGGTGATAGCTGTATGTTATTGTTTTCTTTGAAAAATATTGATTTTTGTTTCAAAATTTGGAAAATTTGCACCTCTATGCCCTTATCTAGTTTTCTTATTTATTTATTTATTTTTTTAAACTGTTGGATAACATGCAATCTGACGAACACCATCATCAATCTTCTCCTCGCTACTCCGAATCTTGGAAATTTCATCTTAGGGTGCTTATTGAAACTTTTACTACTGTTGGATTAACACACACACTTATATGAAAAAAAAAATATATATGGTAATTGCGAGTTTTCCCAAAATATCATGGCCGTTTATCTATTTTTATTTATTTATTTTTTTATCTGAAGAAAAAAGAAAAAAAAATCTTTTATGCTCTCTAATTCCTCTCTTGCACACACACACACACACACACACACACACACACACACACTAAAGATGAATGCATGGTTTGATGGCACCATTTGCGTGGGGAGAGCAATTTCAAGCGCCTCATTTCATGGCTTTGCTCCTCATTAGTTGCACTCATCATCAACATGCTCACTTTTCTTCCTTCACAATGCTCCAATAAACAATTTTTTTTTTTTATTTTTCCTTATTAATTCACACCTTATTTGGAGAGAGAATTAAGGAGAGAGAGAGAGAGAGAGAGTCAATAAACTCCAATTCTAAGCAGCCCTTTGACATTTGGACTTCCATCATTAATTTGTGCCTGTCTTTTGGTCTTCTTTAAAACACACAAATACACAAATACACATAACACATACACAGTTTCTAACTGGACATTTATTCTCCCTTTATTTCTTTCTAATAGGTAACTCCTTTTTTTTTTTTCATTTTCATTCAATTCTTTTAAAGAAGATGGGTTTTTTTTTTTTAAAAAAAAANNNAAAAAAAAAAAAAAAAATAAATGCTTGTATACTAGCTAGCAAGGTTCACTTTTGACAAGTTTTATTCCAAATTTGTTCATGGGATTTTTTTTTTTCTTTATAAGATTGAATCCTTTTGTTCTGATGGTTGATTAATCCATAAATTCAAATCCCAAATTTGCTTGTATGAAATCAAATTACTGAATCTTCAAGAATCTTGTTTCTATTTATGTGTGAATTTCATGTGGCCTCATCAACATGTTTATATTATTATTACTATTGTTATTACTAATTTGTGCAAATTTGGTGTGTGGCTCTGTGTTATTTGCAATCTGATCCTTCTATTAAATTTCATTTACATTATTTCCTGATGTTTTTGAGTGGATCATTGCATACCAACATATATAGATAATCATTAATCATAGCAGATAATTGTGTTTTTTTATTTTTTATTTGTGATTCATTTCCAGTTAGGTGGTGGCTTTGAAGAAGAAACATTTTGTCCTGCATCATTAGACTGAAGTTTCTTATATAGATCAACAAGGTACACAGGATGGACTCACATTCTTTTCTTTCTATATATTTCGACAAAATTATACGTTATTTGTAATCGTTAAACGTTGGCCAAGATATATATTTGCACGAATAGTTTCTTGATTTTGCAATGATCATCATCTCTTGGCTCAAAAACTGAAAAAAAAAAAGAAAAGAAAAAGAAGGAATAAAAAGAAAGCAATAGTGTTTTGAAATGGAAAATTTTGGTTCAAGGATTTCAAATATTCGAATTTCGGTTATGGATTTCATCGAGGCCAAGCGTAAAAGCAACACGACTCGGAAAATTCTATTGGCGGCCGGACTCACTGCACTATTCATTTTCATGCTCAAGAATTCTCCCGGCACATCTACTTCGACAAAGGTATCTCAAAAGTCATCATAACTGAACAAGAAATAGAAGATAATAAAGTTAAAAGAAAAAAAAAACACTGTTTAGTTTCACCTTTGATGATCTCTTTTAGAGATTCTTATCTGTTTTTAGAATAAGTGATCCTCACCTTTTGGGATCTGGAAATCAAATTTTCATAATTTTAGAATTGACTTTTAATGAACCATTCCTAAAGAAAGTCCCATCATAATATTGTGATCTTATTTTTTTTTTTTTTTTTTTTTTTGTTGACAAAATCACTTATTTTTTGTTTTAACTAATTCTTGATTCTTGATCTTAATTATCTGACTTTTCTTACATGTGAATTTGTTCGATTTCAGTTCTCACAGCACGAGTCTGGTGTAACGCATGTCCTCGTCACAGGTGGCGCCGGGTACATAGGCTCTCATGCTGTTCTTCGACTTCTGAAAGATTCATATCGTGTAACTATTGTGGTACGTATATATGCAATTTTTTCTTATTTCATTTTTTTCTCTAATTACAATGTAATGTGTATAATTTGATGTTATTTTAATTATTATACACGTATTTACCGTTAGGACAATCTTTCTCGTGGGAACATGGGGGCTGTTAAAGTCCTGCAGGGACTATATCCTGAGCCGGGCAGGCTTCAGTTTGTATATGCTGATTTAGGAGATGCATCAGCTGTATCCTTGACAAATTTGTATTTTATTCTTTTGTTAAGCGAGAAGAAAAAAAGGGACATTTTTTCGAAGAAGTTTTCTTTTACCTTCTATATCAGGTGGATAGAATATTTTCCGAGAATGCTTTTGATGCCGTTATGCATTTTGCGGCTGTTGCCTATGTCGGCGAAAGCACATCCGAACCTCTAAGGTATAGTATTTTGCAGATGAATTAACCCAAACAAATCATAAGTATATAAAAAAACGAGAGAGAGAATTCGGTTTTAGTATTCTTTCGAATGGTATTTTCTGCTTCTGATTCGACATATTCCCATTTTAGTCTCACAGAAACAAAAAAGAAGAGAATAGGATGTTTTTTTATTTTACTTTTCAATTTATTCGCTTATTGTTTTGAATTATTTCATGCAGGTATTATCATAACATTACTTCAAACACCTTGGTAATCGTGAAAGCAATGGCGAAGCACGGCATAAAGACCTTAATCTATTCAAGTACTTGCGCAACTTATGGAGAGCCTGAGAAAATGCCCATCACAGAACAAACTCCCCAAGTGAGTGACTTTTAGTATGAACTTTTCATGTTTTTGAAAGCAATAATTCGGGTGTTGATATTTTATATTTCTCGTGAAATTTAGCTACCGATTAATCCGTACGGAAAAGCAAAGAAAATGGCTGAAGACATTATATTGGACTTCTCAAAGACATCAGATATGGCTGTGATGATCCTCAGGTTAAGTAGAAAAGACTAACAACTAAAATACACTTTTACTTATAAACTCTGCTAAGAATGACTTAAAAAAAAATGATGGTTTGTGATTAGATACTTTAACGTGATTGGATCCGATCCGGAAGGAAGGCTTGGGGAGGCCCCACGACCCGAATTGCGTGAACAAGGGAGAATATCGGGCGCTTGTTTTGATGCAGCCAGAGGAATAATTCCCGGACTAAAGGTACAATTTTGGTTCTTCTTCAACTTGTCGAATTTTGCGGAAAGAAAAGAAAATAACCAAGAAACAAAGGATTGATATGTAACTTACTTGAAGTTGAAACACCTCGTTTTGCTCGCTTTTCCTTGTGTGGTTTTGCAGATAAGAGGAGTTGATTATAACACTCCAGATGGAACTTGTGTTAGAGATTACATTGATGTTACAGACCTCATTGATGCGCACGTAAAAGCTCTAGCACGTGCCCAGCCTGGAAAAGTCGGAATCTACAATGTCGGAACGGGAAAAGGTTCGATTTTTACCAACATTTTTCCTGTTTTTCGAAAAAAGGTTTGATTTTACCAACATTTTATCAAAAATTGTCTATCTCTAGCAATGGAAATTCATCATCCGTACATAACGTTCAATGTTTACCAACATTTTCCCTGTTTTTTTGTAAAAAGGTTCGACTTTTACCAATATTTTCTCTGTTTTTGAGAAAAGGTTCGATTTTTACCGACATTTTATCGAAAATTGTCTATCTCTAGCAATGGAAATTCATCATTCGTACATTACGTTCGATTTTTACAGACATTCTCCCTGTTCTTTTGAAAAAAGGTTTGATTTTTACCGAGATTTTCCCTGTTTTTGAATAAAGGTTCAATTTTACCGACATTTTCCCGGTTTTTGAAAAAAAAAAAAGGTTCAATTTTTTGCCAACATTTCCCCTGTTTTTGAAACACAGAAGCAATAACATTAAAATTGGCCTAAACATGACAGCGTCACAATTGCATTATTTTTCGGAAAAAAAAAATATAAACTTACACACTTGTTTGTTTCAACTATATAGGTAGCTCGGTAAAAGAGTTTGTGGAAGCGTGTAAGAAGGCTACTGGAGTGAACATAAAAGTCGATTATCTTAGCCGAAGACCAGGAGATTATGCCGAAGTTTACAGTGATCCTTCAAAGATTTGGAACGAACTCAACTGGAAAGCAAAATATACGAACCTTGAAGAGAGCTTGGCCATCGCGTGGAGATGGCAGAAAGCACATAGAAATGGTTATGATAATTAATTAACTCTTTTCTTCTTAAAATAAAGGGAAATCATGAATAATTCCCAGAGAGTTAGTTAGATAGTTGGTCAGTTAGTTAGTTAGTTAGTCAATCCTTGTTCTATTTTGTTTTTTCTTGGAGCAAACATTGCAGTTTATGCCCTTGACAAGAAAAAGAGATGTTTCATTTTATGGCTTTAAAGTTCTTGTGTCAATTGTCAAAAGATTGATTTTTACATGATTTTTGTGGCTATCTTAATGAATTATTAAAATTCCGCAAATGTCTATTAGTCTTAGTTAGAGTTAGACCTGTTAAATTTGTACCAAAAAAAAAAAAAAAAAAAAAGAGTTAGACCTGTTAAATGAAAAAAAAACTCATATGAGCTCGATTTCAGTTCGTTGAGATTCGAATTCGAGTAGACCCATTTGACAAGAGTTAAGCTCTGAGTTCTTTAAAGCTCATTTAATGTATCATGTTCTTACCTAAGTTTATATGTATCTTAGCTAGGTTCGAGCCTATTTATGACTTATTCATGGCTTCAACTCGATAAAAACTCAAGCTTGATTATTGACTCTCATATATTTCCAAGAAATTAGCCTAAGTTGTTGAGCAACAAAAAATAGAAATAGAAAAACTATATCATTAGGATTATAGAAAAAGACGTCATATTTATCTAAAATAGCAACTAATTCGAGTCTATATATTTCATTGTTACTAAAATTAAAATATTTTAACAAAATATTTGAATAATATCTTCTGCAATACACGTTTAAATTTAATGTCAATCTCATGTTAAGAATTAGTTCCCAAAAATATGGGCATACAGTCGCTTGAAGATTACTGATAATTATTTTACCAAATGGTCATATTTAATTCGAACACATTTTATCACTCCGATGTATTATTATGTTTTATTTTACAAAGAAAAAAAAAAAATGGATTGGGTATTTAATTAAACAAAAAAAAAAAAAAAA
>CACSLK010030184.1:15485811-15495835 GCA_902706635.1 Striga hermonthica | reverse complement strand
GCAGTAGTCCGGAGACGTAGGCATTATTGGCCGAACTCCGTTATCAATTTGGTGTGTCCAAATTTTAATTTTTTATTTCACTTTTATAGATCCGACTTCATGGAAATTTCAACGTATTTTTTCCCAACACTATAAAGATCCGAAATTTTCCATTAAAAAATAAAAGTGATTTTTTAATTGAGCAGTGGAAGTGAAAAGCAACCATGGCGGCTCTGCTTTTGAGCAATGCTTGCTTCCCTGCTTTTAATCGGAGTACAGTTCCTACAGTTCGAGCTGTGGCTTCTGAACAAGGGAGTATTGGTTTGAGGACAGCTGAGGAGAGCAAAGTGAAACTTGGAGGTTCAGAACTGCAGGTGACCAAGCTTGGTATTGGGGCTTGGTCATGGGGTGACACCACCTATTGGAATAATTTTGATTGGGATGGTCAATTTTTCTTCAACCCTTTTGAAATTCTTGTGACTATATTCTGGAATTATGTGATTTTTTTTTATTTTTTTTTTTTTGTGTATGTTTGTGTGATTTGATTAATGTGCAAGTGATGGAAAATGAAACATTTTTACTTCTTGAATTCTTGTTTTACTTTTGTAGACTTTTCTGAAGGAAATTGAATATTGTTGTTTTGTGGTATTCTGGCACCAGGGTTCTAAAATGAAAGTCTAGCATTACCTGCAAATATACAGAATGTTGCTACAGACTTTATAAACTTATTGATCTATTTGTTCCCATTTGCTCTAGGGATTTAGTTTAAGTGGATTTTAGATACTAGTTCGTATTCTTACGTAGCTCCTTTTGTAGGTAACTAATTTGGCTAGAAATGACGGATTTTGGTAATGGGACTTTCTCTTATAATGCAGAAAGATAGAAAAGCGCTTGCAGTGTGTGCAGTTGGAGATTAGCCGATTTTTCACCTTCATCTATAGTTGTTATTTCATTGCAGAAGTCAATAATCTCCATGAACCTTTTCAAGTAGTAAAAAAGTAAATGAATATTCATGAGTAGATTGAGATATCCCTCAAATCTGACTGCATTATGCGCTAATAATGATACGCGTGGCACTCGGTTTAATCTTTATGTTATGATGTCCAGATCGCAAATTGAAAGCTGCTAAGGCCGCTTTTGATACCAGCATTGATTGTGGTATAACATTCTTTGATACTGCCGAAGTCTATGGTTCACGGGTATGAATTACGTGGAATTACCTAATTTGTCAACCCATTTTAATTAATGGGATGAGATAGGTTAAAAAAAAAAAATCATTTTTTTCCTGTTCTTGCAGATGTCATTAGGTGCAATTAGCTCTGAAACCTTACTTGGGAGGTAGGCTCTAAAATATATTCTTGCTTCTGCGAATGAATATATGTTGTCTCGTTTTTCTGTTTTCAATTTTGGACATTAAGCCTAATTGCCAAAAAAAAAAAAAAAAAACTCAAAAATTTTTCAGGATCACAAATACTGCTTAAAAGATAATGATGTTTACTAAGAAAAAAACCCAACAATCTTTGTTCACAATTATGAGTTTTCTTTCTGCAGTTAGATTAAATCACATGGATAGTGTTTTGTAATTAAACACTTTCAGTTATTACAATCCTAAGGTTTATCAAGGAAAGGAAGCAAAAAGATCCTGAAGTCGAGGTAGCCATTGCTACCAAATACGCAGCTTTGCCGTGGAGGCTCGGTAGACAAAGTGTCATTTCTGCACTTAAGGACTCTTTAGCCCGTCTCGAGTTATCTTGTGTGGATCTCTATCAGCTCCATTGGTATATGAAACAAAACACCAGAATTCAAGTTTAGAACTTTTTGTGCATATATATATTGATTGATTTTATTCCTTCGAACGAATTTCAGGCCAGGAATATGGGGAAATGAAGGTTGTTGTTGATAGTTATTCTCATTGCCTATTTGTCACTAAGGTTGTCGAGTTTGGTACATTTTGATATTATTTAAGTCCACGGGTGGGCTTAGCAAATTTCGAATATTTTTCTTATTTTCCAGGATACATTGACGGTCTAGCCGATGCTGTGGAGCAGGGTCTTGTGAAAGCTGTTGGTGTATCAAACTATAGTGGTAAAAGATTATTGAAAACTAGCTAAAAGTGGCCTTTTATTCTCTATTTCTCCCTTTTAATTCTTTTTTTTAAAAAAAAATAAAATTGGGTTATGTGTTAATTTTTCCTGAACTCTTGGTGTTTAGAAAAGCGTCTTCGTGCTGCTTATGATCAGCTCAAAAAGAGAGGCATACCTCTGGCTTCAAACCAAGTGAACTACAGCCTGATTTATAGGCTCCCGGAGGAAAATGGTGTGAAATCCGCATGTGATGAATTAGGAATCAGTTTAATAGCATATTCGCCACTCGCTCAAGGTGAACCAAACTCACAACGTTTATTGATTAACATTGGATTTGTGGTCCCTTTACGTATGCTATCTATCTTGATAATAAATGACGGAAGAAGATTTAGACCATACAAAGATTTGAGTAAATTCGCAGCATTTTACCAATTACAGATAAAACCCAGTCACATTTTATATTTGCATGTGATGGATTAACATGAAACGAACCCCATGAGGTGTTATTAACATTTTTTGGGGCGTATTCATATATCTGAAAAGAGAACTTGATTTTGTAATTGGCTAAACCTCGGGGGTTAGTTTGTTAATGTATGTCCCTGTAGTTGATCGAAGTAAAACGAGAGTTGTGTGGCATCTCAGGTGCTCTAACCGGGAAATATACCCCAAAAAACACACCCTCAGGTCCTAGGGGACGAATTTACACCTCCGAATTTATGACGAGAGTAAGTCCTTTCATGTATCATAACTTGTCCAAATTGTTTGCTTTTTTTTTTTAAACCGAATTTCTCACTTTAATAAATGTTCATCTTGCAGCTACAACCTTTGATAAACCGGATAAAAGAAATAGGGGACAACTATGGAAAAACTCCAACTCAGGTCCGTCCTTTTAAACGGCCGCATTAAGATACTAATAAGTTATTATTTGAGAATTCATCATTTATATTCCAGGAAGCCAAGCAATGCAATTCCTGAAAGACTGCTCGGTCGTTTCGTAAATTAACCGAAACCGAAGGGTATATTTGTAATTATATAAAAAAACCATCAAATATCAGAATAGTCGCACAAGAACATTTCCATGATCCTTTTCAAATGTTCACATTTTCTTGTTCATTACATTTTTATTTTGGTAAAACTAAAACCTACTCATATTTGTGATTAATGCTTTCACTTACCGACATTTGTTCGCCCTCGACAGGTTGTACTAAACTGGTTAGTTGCACAAGGAAATGTGGTTCCTATCCCGGGAGCAAGAAATGGGGAACAGGCCAAGGAGTTTTCAGGTGCCGTGGGTTGGAAGCTTAGTGAAGAACAGGTCGAGGAGCTTCGGGCCATGGCATCAGAAATAAAACCTGTTATTGGCTTCCCAGTTGAGAAGTTGTAAGCTGCTTGCACCTTCGCATGGCATCATACCATACAGAACGAGCATGTATAACATAGATAGTTTTTTTTTTTCTTTTTTTTTTATCATTTTCTTCTTTTCTCCTTGTGTATACCGCTCAGGCTAAACATGTTTTAAAATTATATATATAGTGGTATATAGATACTTATAGTTCCTGGTGATTTACTCGAAACCAACTGTGTAAACCTATCCATTGATATATTATTGGTTATAAAACAAGAAGTTTCGTATGATCAGTGGTTTATGATTTGCCGGAATTCCAAACCAGCTAGTCCTTGTTCCTAGCTGGTTTACGAACTTACGGCTACAGATATATGGTCTCGGTTTTAACTGCGGTTTTCATCTTTTTCTTTTTTTCTTTTTTACTATGAATGCAGAAACTTGTGCTGGTGGACTTAATTCAAAATTTTAAAGTCGAATTTGAATAATTGAACTATAAAAATGTGAATTACGTTGCTTACGTATCCTCTTGCGTAATCAAGTTCTCGTAATTCATGTACATAAAACTGATGTCATTTAGTGTTGATATCACCATTTTCGTGCAAGTGTTATATAAAAGTATTGTACAATATGCTGATCCAGAATATAAAAAGTTGACAAAAATGTTAGCTGGTGGCCATTTGAAAAAGAAGAAGAAGAGAGGGAAAGGGGTTTACAGACAGAATATTAAATGGAGGCATAAATTTTCCCAATCCAGCCTGGAGACATTCCACGTGGCATGTTGGGCTCATTTTTTCAGATCACAAATTTTTACTGAAAGAGAAGATGTTGATCTCATTAAAAGCTGGGGGTCGGCTAATGTGGGACCACCCCTTATCCAGGAGACCAGGACCACTAATAAGGTAGTGACACGTGGTAGGTGGCTCTGATGGTCCTGGTTCTAAGTTGTGACTTCAAAGCACTGTATAGCTTTTTAGGGTACATAATCAAGATTGCTGTCCTGTTTGCAAAATACTGTTTTTTAGGGTACATAATCAAGATTCTTCTCTGTATAGCTTTTCTTATTTTCCTTCCTTTTTTTATTTTTGTTTTGAATCTTTTGATTTCTTGTTAAGGTTTTGGTGGGTTTGAGGATTTAATTAAGAATCTTCTTGCTCTTAGTTTGTTTGGTTTGGTTTGTTGAGTGCTGTTTTGTGCTCAAGCTTGTAGCTTCCTTTTTTCTTACAAGTGTTGTATTGTAAGAGATGTGAACTTCATAAAAAATTGATCAGTTGGTTTTTAACTAGTCCTTCACACACCCACACACACACAGAGAGAGAGAGAGAGAGAGAGAGAGAGAGAGAGAGAGAGAGAGAGAGGGAGAGAGAGAGAGAGAGAGAGAGATCTTTTAGGGTGAACAAGATTGTTAGTTAGTAGTAATTTATTGCTACTTTGAATAATTTTAGTTACAATTGATGCTGATGATAATTATTTGACCCTTATCTTTGTTCTTTTCATTTCTTTTTGTTTTGGCAGAATTTTTGAAGGATGGATAATTTGCTTTCTGATTGGAATACTGAGATAGGAGTTGGGTTCCCTTTGCCTCTTCAGAAAAAACCTCAGAGGTAATCTTTCTTGCAAAACAGCTAAAACCTGTAGTCTTTGCCTAAAACAAAATAAACAAAATAGTAATCTTTTTTAAGAAAAAAATGCAATCTACAGCTTTCGTCCTTGGCTCTCTTTAGTCTTTTAGAGGTTCTTTACTGTTATAAAGAGCTTATATTGAGTCGTGCTGGCTGTTAAAAAAATAACTGCAGAGTAGAGAATGACCTTGGGGAGCTCTTATGGAAGAACGGTGGGGTAGTCCTAAACAGCCAAACAAATAAAAAGCAACCGAAACAAGTAGCAAAGCACGGCCAATCAAATCCAATCAACTCGATTCAAGATTACGACGCACTCTCATGGGTCGACGAGACCCTTGATAAAGATCTCTTTTCGAGCCTCTTACCCGAAATCCCTTCTTCTAATCCGGCCCATCCAAACAGGCCCTTGGTGAAATTCAAAAATGAAAAACTTGTCAAATTTGATTTATCAGAGATTAATAATGTTTCACCTCCTGTCCTGCCTACTCCGACTTTCGACCAGAACTTGGAAAGTGCCAATATTAATAAAGTACAGTTTCCGGCTGAGAAACACACAACGGGTTGGGTTGACCGGGTCCCAGTCACCGAGTGCTCGGTTAAAACCGTTAACTCGAGCCATTGTGCAAGCAATCAGGTCACGAATGATGTGGATATGAGTTGGGCCTCCTCCAGCTGGGAGCTAGGTGGCAAAACGCACTTTGCTGGGCCCGAAGGGAAATGTGGTGGAAATATGGGCCGTCAATGTGAAACAGATAAAGAGAAACTTACGTCTTGTTCCGGAGGGTGTGGATGTAGTTTCCGGAACAAATTGAGCGAGACCAATAGCCTCAAAAGGAAGAGCCGGGACGTGGAGGAATCTGAGTGCAGAAGTGATGTATATATTCTTAACTCTTTTTAACTTTTGCTTACCACCCTCGAAATTTTTATCTTCCATGATGAGAAAATCACGAATGCCACCTTAATGTTACGCCTAATGGGAGCGTTTTATATTGCTTTAAGATGGCATCTCATGATTTCATACAATGAATGAAACTGTTCGTAATTACGCCAAACTGCAGGGGTAGTTTTTGCAATTAATTTTCAGTTTCATTCATTAAACTGTGCAGGCAACTGAGTTAGAGTCAGCTGCAGGAGATAAGTCGGCCCAGAAAGCTACTCGGAGGAGCCGCGTGGCTGAAGTGCATAACCTGTCCGAGAGGGTACAAACGGAAATTTCACATTAACAAAATCTTCTGTCTACCCCCCCTTTTTTTTTTTTTTTTTTTTTTTCCTTTTTAGTCCCTTTTGAATAAATATTCTGCTTATGTTATGTAGAGAAGGAGAGACAGGATCAACGAGAGGATGAGGGCATTGCAGGAGCTTATACCTCACTCGAACAAGGTAAGCTCTCAGTGTAGACCATATTTCCATTATATGTTATGTTAATTACAAAACAACCCCAGAAAAATCACGCTTAATAATAAAGAAGGCCTCTTATCTTCTAAGATAACTCCAAAGTAACCCCTTGTGTGCATATACCTTATAGCTCCTCTCACTCTTACAAGACAAAGGTACGTGTTTATCTGTAACTTTCGTACGCATCTGGGGCCTTTCTGTAATTAGGTTGAACTTGAGGGGCTGTTTATATAATTATACCAAGTTTGCTGCTAGTAAGCGTTCTCCTGTGGACCTGTGGTTTTAACCGTCTTCTCCTCACTAACTTTTAGCTCGTGGTTCTAGCTCATCGACTTTTACAAACTATTTTACTACTCTAATCTTTTTCTCGCTCAGTCAGATAAAGCGTCCATGTTGGATGAAGCAATCGAGTACATGAAATCTTTACAATGGCAGCTTCAGGTATGTTGTTATTATTTTTTTTTTCATTTTTACATGTATACTAATATATACTCCAATGCATGGAAAACAATGTTCATAAACTTAAGGTTGTACTTTTATTTACTTTTGTTATTTTTTTCGTGTTTTGTTATCAAGTTGTTGTGGATGGGAAGTGGCATGGGGCAAATGATGCTACCGGGCATGCAGCATTATATGTCCCGTTTTGGAATGGGTATGGGCCCGCCAGTTCATCCAGCTATTTCGAATCTCGTCAATCTATCGAGATTGCCACTTGTTGATCAGGCCATGAATGTAACTTCTGGCACAAATCAGGCACCGGTCAGTTATCAGAACCAGATGGTGCCAAATTCGAGTTTTGTCGAGCCGTATGGTAATTATATGGGATTTTGCTCGTTGGCAAATGCTCCACAGGTGCGTATAACTCAGTCTTTTGGTTCAGAAAACAAAAAAGTTTGTGTTTTGCCCTTCTTTAGCGAAAACCATATTAGTTTTTATTTGCAAGATAAAAGCAACTTCTGGTTCTAAATTGCTGATATTGGTTACCTATGAAATTGCCCGGCTCGTTGTGCTTTCGTTGCTACAAATCCATTTTTGGTGTTGTTTTTTTTACAGATCGTATGTGGTTTTTAACTAGTCATTGCTACTGCTTTGCAGCCAACAAATGTGTTCGACTTCGGTTTACATTCAACACAACAGAATCAGCTACCGAAACCTCCAAACAACGGCAATGTCTTCATGGAATAATCAACCACAGATAGTGCTTCAAATCATCTCAAAATCGGGCAGTCGTGGAATAATCAACCGCAGATAGTGCTTCAAATCATCTCAAAATCGGGCAGTCAAGTAATTTCCTCATTGTCTTCTCAAAGTAAAGAAAGAAAACTTTGGCATTGAGTATTCCGTAACTGCCCCAAAGTTCAGCCTATATACAAGAGGCCTCCCTATAGATTTATGTATACAATTTTTAACTCCTTTAGAGTGTATTCATAATTTCCCACACAATACTGTAATAAAACAACATTATTTCAGCATAGTTGCTCAATCTATAATGAATGATTTTATTGCATATTGTATCCAAATATCCTTTGAACTTTCTTTAGATTCAAATAACAAATGAAAATATAAGCCATTAGCTAACATTCACACAGAAATAGGAGAGCATACATCATAGTTCACCAAGCATTCATAAAATTACATTTAGCAAAACCAAAGTCCTAAAATCAACTTAAAAGAGCGCTCTTATTCTGAAAAGTCGTCGCGCGCATTAAAACGAACATTCATCACACCAATAATCGATCTTCTGATCATTCAATCGGGGGAAATTTTCTTCTATCCCACAATTTCACAGAGCAATCGGCAAACCAAACACCATACTCGGTTTCACTTAATAACCCATCATTATAAAGATTAAATTACATACGGGAGATTAAAAGCGGGACAGATACCGGGACCTCCTCGCCCATAACGGGCTGGAAAAGGTCCAACTCACCATAACGTTCCAATACACGCATTCTGCAGTCCTCGGCAGCCATGAGGCCCGTGGAGTATGCTCCGTGGACCGAGCCCGGGTAATCAAAACTCGTGGCCTCGCCAGCAAAAAATAAGTTATCGACAGGGATCCTCAGCCTTTCGTACAGATCGTGAGATTTGCCAACCGTGTCGTAACTGTAAGAGCCCAACGAGTTCTTGTCCGTGCCCCAGTGAGAGACTAAATGCTGAATCTGCATGTTTCGTGATAATGAATATTAGGGTTTAAATTAGAGCGAAAAAATAAATGCACCAATACAGAAAAGAGAGAATTCAAAAATAATTACCGGCTCAGAAGCATTTGGCAAGATCTTTTTAAGTTGCGTAAAAGCAAAGTTCGCAGCAGCTTCATCCGACATTTTTTCAATGTCACGGGCCAATTTTCCAGCTGGCATATAAACGAGGACCGGATGGCCGGTTGCCTTGTGGAGATTAAGGAAATAACTGCAGCTGTAAGAAGTCTCAGCAACTACCCCCAAGAACTCAACATTCGGCCAAAACACATTACCAAAGTGCAGGATAATCTTATTCTCGATCCCAACCCCAATCCCCTCAATAGCCTCTTCCTTCCAGTCGGGTAACCTCGGCTCAAATTTGACTCGATTTGATTTCAAGACACCGAGAGGAATAGCAATAACAGCAGCATCTGCAATAAATGTGCCCCCGTTTTCTACAGTTACTTTTACTCCATTATGGTGTCGATCTATTTTTGTCACACTAAAGCAAAAATAAAAAGGAAAAGAAAAATGTAAGCTTGGGAAGAACTGTACGTTATTATAGGGTTCAATCGAGAGGGGATATTCATTATCTTTTACCTGTGGCCGAGGCGGATATCGAGCCCTTTTGCAAGTGTATTGATTACAGGAAGATATCCACGTACCATGAGCCCATGCCCGCCAGGAAGCAGCTCTTCCTGAAGAACACAATATATAGCAAATGAGAGAATTAGCAATAATATTTAATAAATCAGAACCAAATTGTAGACTTTATTTAATGCTATTTTTTTTTCTGTTTAAAAGAAAAGGTGGATAAAACCTGGTCCCAGCTTTTAAGAGATATGGTATCAGCATCTGCAGAAAACCAGCCTTCCATTCTGCATAGGTACCATTGCAACACCTTATGTTCAAGCCCCTCCAACCTATAATGTGCGTACAACTTATTCATAAATATTCAGACAAGCAAAAGTAACTAATAATGTTCGAAAGGAATTACAAAAAATGGAACCTTAAATCTGGTCTCCTCTCAAAGACAATTGAGATTGCCCGCTGTATAGACATGTCTTCACTGAATTCCTGTCTTACAAGATCCGTCTGCAGAGGTATAGTAAATCGAATCAGAAAAGTGGAGAAGGAAATAAAATAGAACAGCCAATATTTAGGAATTAAAAAGAAAAGCATTTTGGCGGTACAAAAAGTGGAAAAGGTTGATCAAGTGGACAATGAATAAAGCTAATAAATTTGCTGAATGGGGATGACAGCCAGAGAGGAAAGTTGCGGATACCTCTTTCAAAATGGTCTCAAATGTTTCCCCAACCTTTGAGACTAGACCTTGTGGAACTTGTTTTCCATCCACATCATAAAGGGCATAACTGAAAAAAGAATTTTAAAAAATAAAAATAAAAAACAGGACAAGCC
>CACSLK010030184.1:15456608-15467295 GCA_902706635.1 Striga hermonthica | reverse complement strand
ACTTAGCAATTTTAACCCAAAAAAAAAAAAAGAAAACTGCATGGTCGAATTCCAGTAAAACAAAGTACAGAAACATACAAGAGGCGGGAAAACTTTCTCGGCTGCTCGTCGAGGGACTGAAAATCCTCCATGAGTGCTCGTGTCACTAGCAGTTAATGTTTTACAGAAATAATTAGTTGGCTGTTTGCTTGCTGCCCCAAGTTCAGATGGTTGTAGGCATATGTCCTTTTGCTCTTGCTAATGAATATATAAACCATAAATCAGTTGCTTAAATATATATATATATATATATACACCAACAATTACTGCATAAAATATATCATCAATATACGAAGAGTATGAGAAAAGTACAGGAGTAAGTGGTTGCAAAGTCATCTGAGCATACACTTCATCCGTTTCAACATCTGCCTGTGAATTTGAAGATGTTAGGCCAATTTGTTAATTTGACAGATTATTTTCTTTTTTCTTTTCAGAGAACAAAATTGTTGCAACTTACATGCATAGTAACATTGTGAAGCTGGCAAATAAGTTGTGGCTGTAAACCGGGATAGTTAGGAATGGTAGAATCTACTTCCTTATTGGTAGAAGCAGCAACCTGTAAACAAATCATTGAGTATCTACACAACATATTCAAATTTAACCTTAGAATAAATTAGCTTCATAATCCAGACCATAGCCCGGAAAGGAACCGGTCTGTAAAATTTCCTAATCGAAAAAATACCCATTATGCAATAAGAATTAACTGCTGCCATGCGCACGAACATATAAACAAAAAGGGAAGAAAATGAAGAAAAAGAATAAGGAAAAAACTGAATGTCAATTTCAGTGGCATAATCTGTTCTGCATACTACAGGTATTCACTTAATGAGAATTAACAGCAACACAATAACCAGCTAAAACAAAGTACTGAATCAAACTTAAACATAAGTCGAAATTAAGATTTTTTTTTTTTGGCAGAAACCTGCTCGCTGTGGCCTTGAGGAAAATACACCACTCGACTTCCGATTTGTGGGAGTGAAACGAGTGGGCCGGCACAAGCATGCCACAGCTCTGAGTTCAAGCATTTCTTCTCTCCTAGAACTCAGAAAATGAAAGAAAAATTTTGTAAATAATAATTTACTCAAATACAAGGACAAAAATACCTAAACTACATATACAGACAAGCAAAAAGAACAAAAAGAAACCAAGAATTCCTTATGCAGTGCTTAAATTAAAAAATATTACATAACATGGACTAAAGTTTGAAAACGGAGCATACCTTCCTCAGTCTCACCATTAAATCCAGGACTTGGAGAGGAAGAAGATAACCTCATATCTGCACACAAACACAGTTCTCCAAGAGAAAATTTGTGCTAGTTGACCAGTACTAAAGAGTATCAAGAAATAAAAACACTGTTAACACAAACCCAGCTCCAACACCCACCCCCCACCCCACCCACCCCCAAAACCAACAAAAAAAGAGCCAATTTGTCATCCAAACCCACACATGACCCTCAACCAGTAAAGTTTCTCCCTTTGAAGTTAAAATGCTTTTTCCAGAGAAAAACTAAACTGGGCAACTGAAAACTTGACAAGGGGTTGAATGAAATCAAGAGGTGAAGCAGATCTTGAAGTATTTTAACAGTAACTGAGGATAAAACCCTAAAGAAGAAAGGGGAAGGAGACTGGTCCGAGGAATAAAATGAGCTAAAGTTAGCAACTTCAGATTAAAAAAAGCAAACCCAAGAAGAAAATGATGAGTAGCTTTTGTGAACTATTGAGATCTCTCTCTCTCTTGAGTGGAGCTAAAATGAACTTCAGATCTTTAGTTAGCTTTTCCTTATTTTTCTTTTTTCTTTTTGTTCTCATTTTAAAGTTTTTAACTTTTTTTATATGGAGGGAGGAACTTGACCAAGATGGGAAGCATACAGAAGTGAAATATTAAATGTGAGGTAACTTGGGGAAAGTAAAAATCAATTATTGCATTATTGTTTGTTAGTTTAAAATGGAGGGATCCACTCTTTTGGAACAAATGAGTTTTCTTGAGATGGTAAAAAAAATTGGGATTCTATTGGATTTTTTTAGGTTGCATACATGTATTTTCTGCTCAAAATTGTAATTATTTTAGGATTTAATGATTTATTGGATGTTAGGTTGCATATATTACCTCCTATCTTTAATATATGTCCTTTTTTAGAAGTTGCATATTAATTAAAAATATTTTTTTTGTCAATAATAACTTTATTTAATTAAAATTGATATGAATGTTTGAGAAAAAGTGATGAGCGAATAATGGAAAAATATGTACAAAAGATCCAAAACAACATTTATTTGGTTAATAGTTGATAAAATTAAAATGACATTTAAAAAAAAAAAATAGGAGGGAGTACCTATTTTCTGCTCAAAGTTGCATCTTTTTATTGGTGGACAAATTTTATTAGCAATTAAAAAAAAAAAGAATTGATATTTATTAGATGTTAGGTTGTAGAAATGTATTTTCTCTCAAAATTGTATCTTTTTTTCTTGGTGGACAAATTGTATTAGCAATTCAATTATCTGATTTCCATTCAAGTTAATGAGTGACCAAATTTTGAAATTCTTGATAAGTATGATCATTGAAGCATCATTTATGAAATTTCCTGTTATGGGTGTGTGGAAAACAGAAAATGTGAAATCTTTGAATTTCATCAATTAAATTGACAAAAATAGTAACATCTCCAAAAAAAATGTGGATATAGATTATGAGGATATGGCTGCCTAAATTTTCTTTCCTTAATTGTAGCCAAGTAGTGTCTTTAAATAATATTTTATTGGGAAAAGTAGATGAAATTGAGATGAAAGAATAACATAATATGTGATGTTTATTGGGGAAGAATATCACCACCAAACATGGTTGGAGCAAAAAAATTATACATGTACAAAATACAAAAGGAAATTAATCACATTATAATATTTTCATAGTTTTTTTTTTAGTACAATTCTAGGAATTACAATCTCATTGAGTCGCATTCTTAGCAAGCTCGTATACAAATGTTCTAAAAGAAAAATTCAATTATTTTTATCTAATCATTTTTTTTTTTTAAAATTGAAGTTTAGTTCAATTCCACTATTTACAATATAATTAAATAATACGACTAAATCATTATTACACATCACAATAACTATAATTCACTATTCATATATTCATATAATTTTAATTATTCATCACTTCACATCATCTCTCTCGTACTGTTACGTCAAATCAACTTTAATTATTTTTATTTAAATATTAATTTTAATATAAACTCAAAATCTCACTAATAAATAACAATACTATTTCTTTTTCAAAATTAACCATACAAAAAAAAAATCCGAAAAAAAAATCTTATATCCAAACATCAATCAACGAAATGAAGTCCTAAATTCAATGTCAAAAGTAAAATATATCACTAATCTCATCACATGTCCCATATTTAATAGCATTTTGCTACACTTTTTTAGGTAGAAGCTTGACATTATATCCCTTCATAACATCTATACAAACTTGCGAGTGCACCTAACAAGGAGAAACCCCTTGAGCTTCAAGTTCCATAGAAGACTATAATATTGGATGTATAAAGCTATCTATATGTTCTTGAAGCCCAAAACAAACCAAGAAAGCTCGTTCACTTCTTGCACGGGCTCGGGCTTGGACTAAGGCACAATATTGTAATACGGGCTCAGGCTTGGACTAAGGCCCAGTATTGGAAGGTTGATGGATAAGCCTTAAGGACTCTCTAGTCTTATTTGGGGTAAGATGTTTTCTAATGAAAGAAGCAAGAAAGCTTGATTGTGATTCAAAGCAACTGTCTTTAAGAACACAAATTTTCTTGTTAAAACTTGTAATGATTAGACCACCATATTTTATCAACAAAACTGCAGTCTTATTTTATATTGTATTTTCAAATGCCTTGCACATTTCCATCAATTTTGTTATTTTTATCATTCATACTTTCTAAAGAAAAAATGCAAAGTATGCAATTAATAGTTGGGTATGGAGAGAGTGAGTGCAAAATATCATCGGTAACAAAGATAGCATTTGGTTCACTTCTTAATATATGAAGTACAGCTATTTAGTTAATGAACTGCACAAGAAGACTTCTATCAATATACAGTAGTCACAACTAGCTCATTTGTCAAGAAAGAAAAGGAAAAAATTACAATATATAATAACTACATACTTACCTCCAATCTACTTCGTTTATCATAAATTTTAGGTTTTTTATGTCTTCATCGACAAGATTATATATACCATCAATTCTCCGGATTACTCCCGAAAATGATATCATTGTTGTTCCAAAATCCTACCACCTGCTCGAATTTTGAAAGAGGACCGATACTTGTTAGTTGTTACCTTACTCCAAGAGTCATCATCCCCTCTGATTTCATTCATAACCAGCCACACATCAAAAAGCATTGTTGAGTTCTTGAGGATGATACACGACAATCGCAAGTGATTCATTCAGAGGCATAATTTGCTCGAGTAGAGTTTTATGCTGTCCTCCTAAAACATCGATATTAGATGGCAATGACGTCTTTTGAAATGTCTTCTTACCCATATCGAGTGAAAGAATCACCTCGACATTTCTATCTTGAGCCCACCAACAAAATGTTTTGTTCGTGTACACCATGCTCAAAAGGTTATGGTACATAATATTTGCAGGCACAATACCTTTGTATCTAAAAAAACCTTCAAATTACGAGTCTTGGAATCTAAACCGGCTCCAACATCACCTCCTTGTACTTTAGCATTATGAGGCCGTTGCACTAAAAGGATAAAGGTAGTTTCTTGAAATCTTGGATTTTGGAGTTCCACAGGGCAATGTTATAGTTTCTTGAAATCGCGGATGCTGGGGTTCCATTGGGCAATGTTATAGTTTCTTGCAATCTAGATAAGATTTCTACATATTCATCTTTTGATAGCCGCATTGCAATCCAGAAGATTTTAACATCATGTGCTTCATAACCTGTTTTTGGACCAGATGAAATCTTTCGGATTTCATTTGCAAACTACAAAATTACCACAATTTTTTAGAAAAAATCATCACAATTATCCTCAGCAAAATCCGATCTGACTAAGAATCCTTATGGAATAATAAATTCGCAATAGAGCACGTATGTGTGTACCGATTTTGTAAAAAAAAAAAAACTTTTAAATCTAAAAATTCCCAAAACATGCCGTAAAAATAGTGCATCACACTCCAAAAACAAAACATGCAGTAAAAATAGTCTCGCACAACCTTTTCATAACTAGTGCACTAATATCTCTAATAAAAACAGAACATATCCGAACATCAGACACCAAGTCCCTCAACAACACCAAGTTCAACACCCTGGTCATCTCCACCAGCACCCTGGTCATCTTCACCAGCAGCCTAGGCACCTCTAGCAGGAGCATCAAGTACAGGTGCTCTAGTCCAACCATACTGCAAGATATTAATATTAATATTTCTTTGCTCTTATTTGTTTATTTATATAACATATTGAAAGTTGAAAAAACAAATAATTAAAGAGACATCACCTTGTCTGAATAATCCATCAGCCTTCTGTGTAGGAAGGCGTCATAGAAATCCTGCAAACACCTCATGACCGTATTGGCAGCCCACTCTCCCCCCAGTGTAGCTTCTTCTTAAGGCCAAACACAAATAGCATAGTAAGGCCTGAAAATTTGAAAAATTGAAATAATTGAGGATGGAGTAAAAAATGGGATGCAAAAACAGATGATTAATATAAATAAAAACAAACGTACCAGAAAAGATGTGATTTTGGCACTTCGTAAGCATGTGGCCAACAAAGGCGTCGACTGCAAACATGAGGCCGTAGAAGTAAAAAAAGAGTACACGTACCACTGGTGGGCACCTCTAGCAACTCACTGAAACAAGTAATCACACCTGCGATCATCAGTGCATCTATGAGCAGTCGAGTGCCATAGAGAGCACCGTAGAACCGCCTGTTGCTGAACAGTCGCTCGGGGCAAAATTTTCTCCATGTTGCCAGCCCCGCCGCCAGTATACAAACACCCGGGAGGATATAATGTAGAAAAATTAGTAATCTAATCAATGCATGTGATCTCCTTCCCAACCAAGCATGCAATTTACTGTGGGTTGCTGCCAACCTGATGGTGATGGATACCACCCTGAAAAGAAAGGACAAGAAAAGTACTCCGCATCTCGCCCGGACGGTAAGTACCTCAATCCTGAAATTATAATTACAAAAATGCAGGGGTCAAGTTATTTATTTTTAATAAAAGGTGTTTTTGTAGTTTCTCAAATTTTAATAATCATTCATAATTGTGGTTTTTAAGATAGGCGTGTTATTAATTCTTCAAATCAAGTTTTGGCCTTATGACCAATGTGCAAAGGGTATGTCAAAAAAATTCTTTCAAACTTGAACCTAACATATACTTTTCTCTCACTGTTTTCTTTAGTGATATAGCTAGTTGAGAAATAATTGTGTTGTTTGAACCAAATTACTACTGAAAAGCATTAGACATATTAGAGATTTCTTCTTTAAAGTAGTCTCTTAGTTTGCAGGTAGTTTCTGTACTTTGCATTTAAGTGTCAGCAGCATCAGATGTTGCAATATGTTATGTATGGATTATATAATATGTACATTATACTAAATTTTCTTGTTTTATTTTATTTTCAGGCACTTGTATATATATTCTACATTTCTGTTTGGTTATATACATATACTGTGTATTGTACACTTTTGGCTTTTAATCATGAGTCTGCTCATCATTGTATATAGAGCATGACATATTTGCATTTTCTTGGCCTTGTTATCTTGTGCAACAAATTAACAACAAAGAAAACATTTATATGGCATTAAATGTTCAGTTTGAAATTTCAGCATTTTGTGGCTAACACCCTCATGATATGTGATATATTTAGGTTAGTCTTTCATTTTGTATGAATGTGTGCTTATATATATATATATATATATATATATAGGATGTGGTTCAAATAAGAACCAAGTCCTAGTGTGAGAACCGCTACTTTTAATGATCCGTAATGCTATTATTGATTGTATTTTAGTGCTATTTTTTATAAGGATGTATTTTATTAAAAATAGCAATACAATTTATATTATCGTGTGCAAAAATGATAGCACCATTAAGTTTTAAAAATAGCATCTTATACAAGTAAAAATAGTATCAAGTACGGTTCTCACACTTCTCACCCCCTATTATTAAAACTAGTACGTACCCTGTGCGATGCACGGTGATTATTTTATAAAATATTATAAATTGAATGATGTGAATCAATATGTTATAAACATTATAAATTTTTAGTCATGAAATGTATATATATATTTTTATGTTCTATAAGGTACTTTTTCACATGGTTAATTGTGAGGATATTTATAATCTCCACACTCAGTTTTCAAGAGCAACACATACCTTGTATCACTGAGAAGTATAGAAAAATTAATTTGGATATTATAAATTGATTTCATAGATACCAAAGACTATGTTTATCTCGTGAAAATGCTAGTTTTATGACAATTTCAAAATACAGTTACCATATAATGTGGATTTTGGGATTATCTTGTTTACTATATCAGTTATTATGGAAATTAAATAAATACAAACAATAAAAAATATATATTATTAAATAATTCTCTTTTATACAATATTTTTTATTTAAGAAATATTATTAAACTTTACGATTTTGGTTTTTTTTAAAAAAAAAATCAATTATCCAACATATGATTGTTAATGTACAATAAACAATGGAAAGAATTCAGACTTTAAATTAAAATTGTTTTTTATTTTTTACAAATCAAAATCATCCATTTTCTTTTAATTTAAAAAAATGGCAAGTTTGTTAATGAGATAAATCAAGTTATACAACTAATTAATTAATTAGTTAAAACATTATATTAATTATATTTTAATAAATCTGATTATATGAATATGGATAAAAAATATTATACTAATTTATTTGTTAGGAATATGATTATATGTAAGTTAAAATGAAATGAAATGTACTAAAAAATATATTCATGGTCATTTCCTCTAAATGTTCGAATTTAAAAATCTAATAACCAAATTTAAATTATATCACATAAGGAAAAAAATAAATAATAATGTTTGAATATATTTAAGTGTTAAATGCTGCGAGAGAAAGTTTCACAGAGAGAAGGATAATTTTTAGAAGCGATAATCATAATTTTTAGAAGAGATAATCATGAACAGAATAAAAACAAAAAATTATATAATTAAATTTGAAAACATACCGCAAATCATGCATCTTATCTTAAACTTAATTCAAATGCTCTCAAATAAAAAATGTAACAAATTCCCTAATTTAAGGGCAACACTTTGCCTGAATTTTTTGAGAAATAAAAAATAGAAAAAAGGTACTAAATATGGTAAGTAATTAATACTAATTAAAATTTGACCAAGGTTGACCTGCCATTTTTAAAAAAATGGTAAATCTTATTATATATATGTATACTAGTATGTAACCCGTGCGATGCACGGGCTGTATTTATTTTTAAAAATAATTATAAGTTGAAATCTATTACTAAATAAATTATATTTCATAAGACATTTGTAAAGTAATCATAATTTTTTCGTTGGTAATAATAAGTCATACATTATTAAAAGTCTCATTGTACACAACATTATTAGTTTGATTACTGGGTAACTCATCGTCCCCACAAACTAATATTTTTAATCACTTCCTAATAGTTGCACATGAAACAACAACATATAATTGACTGTTACTAAAAAATGATTTCTTCAAGAACAACTATATGCGATAAAGACTAACCCTGACAATATGTGGTTTTATATTTTTGTATAATATGCTTTTATCGTATGAGTTTGATTGGATGTTTATAAGTCTCACATTCGTGTCAAAACAAATATGGCATAAAATTGAAGTGATAATATTTCTTGGTGTGGCAATATCATATATTTTGTTTATTCGGATGATACCAAAATAAAAAAGATTTTGACCACAAAAATTTACGATATCGTAAATAAAAAGATCGTTAAAAATCTCAAATTTAGTTAGCATAATTTGTAGTTGAATAGAACCGAATATTATGGCAGTATTATTAAACGAATTATTACTATGATTAGTGGATTTTATGTTTATCTCTTATATTCTCTTAGTCTCATTTAATCATCATATTGATTCCAATATTTTCAATAAATTTGATTGTATTTGCATAACAATATACAAAAAGAAGTTCTTACGTTCAAGTAAGAAATTATTTTTATGAATATAAACACTTGTAAATCAAATTTCTATAAAGATTGCATTTCATATTTATCTTTTTCATTTTAGCATTCTCATTGATTTTGTGTTTATTTTTTTTATATTCGTAGTTTCATTTTTATGGCCAATTCGATTCCAATCTTTGAAATAAATATAAAATGTAATATTTAAAATATATTTGTTACGTTTAAAAAGAGTTTTAGATTGTATCTATTGCATAACAATATGAAAAAAAATTATTTTTAAGTTCAAATAAGAGATTTATTTATGAATAAAAACACTTGTAAATCAGCTTTCCGCAGACATTGCATTTCGTATTTATCTTATTTTATTCTAGCATCTTGTAGTACAAACAATTAATATGAGAAACGTGTGTGAATTAAATTTTATTACGAATCAAAAATTAAAATAATAATAAAATTTGATTTGTGTATATCTAAAAAGATGTTTCACCACAAAATCGTGATACAATTAAAAAAAGGTTCGTCAAAAATTTTGATTTAGCTTGTATGCTTTGTAGTTGAAAATGATAAATATTAATAAAAAAAATGCTTATTATCAAAGTAAAATAAAACAAACATAAATCCATAAAACAAAAATATATAAATCAGAGGATAAAACAACAATATTAAATAAATAAATAAAAATCTACAAAAGATGGAGGAAAAATTTATTCCATATAAAAAAAACTCCAAAAATCTGAGGACAAGCAAAAGAAAATAGAGATATTATACAAAAAGAATATAATGTTCGGGATCTTCTCTTGCTGGCAGTTTTTTTTATTCTCTAAAAAATTTCATAGTTCTTGGAATGAATTTCTGTTGAAATTTATTCTAAGAATTCGAGGTTTTCAATTGTTGAAATCATATGGTATAATATCACTGTAACTATAGTTGAAATGTAAGTAAAATGGACCCTAAAAGATGGTCACGGATTTTTGATTTATGCATATGATGATACTTATCATTCACGATGGATTCTAGTTTCATTTTATGTATATGTGAGAGTGAACTTTTATGTTCAAATTTTCCTATGTAATTAACTCCTATTCGTCTCTTCTTTAATTGCCTGATATTTTAGCTTCTAGAAAATTTCTACCATTTTTATTCCAATTATTTGTTAATATTAATTTTGAATTTGAGAATTAATTGTTTCTTTGATTTAGAAAGTAATAACTTCATGAAGTGAATTTTAATAATCCTCCATACACTAATATGACTTTACTGTAGTACTTATGAGATTTATATGAGATTTATTTTACCTTTATTTTATAAAGATAAAATGGAATATACAAATTAAATGAGATTTGTGTATATATAGAATTCTTATACCCAAAAATATGTTACCATAAAAATAATGGTTTACCTTAAAAAATAATTTTGACAAAATTAATACAAACATAATCCCTTTTTTCATGGATCCCGTTCCTAAGTAATGAATGTTTTTTTTTTTTTTTG
>CACSLK010030184.1:15428827-15447337 GCA_902706635.1 Striga hermonthica | reverse complement strand
AAAAAAAAAAAAAAGAAAATCATTAAGAACAAGAACACCAAAAATATTTCGTAAAATTGGATATTAACTCACCTGTAAAAAGCTATTCAAATTCTTGTGTGAAACATTATAAATGTCAGACGAGTATTCGTCATATTATTTGAATAAAAATACATATAAAAAAGCCAGCATCGAAAATATCTTAACAATAAATTTGGCTCTAAAAATTGGTTGATAACTTGAGAATTAGTCAAAATCATCATAGTGCATTGTGATAGTCAAATCGCTATTCACTTGGTGAAAATCCAAGTATTTCATGCAAGAACGAAACTTATTTATGTTCGCTATCATTCCGTGCGGAAAATCCTAGAATATAGAAATGTTGTGTTAAAGAAAGTTAGGGAAAATTATGCTAATATGATGACAAAGTTGGTGACACTAGTCCAATTTGAACATTGTTTAGACATGACCAATATTCTGTATATTCGAGATTGCGTCGAGAGGTGTGTTTGGATGCACCGCCTATAGTTGGAGTGGAGAGTTGAAGTTGGAGCAAACTTAGTCGAGGTGGAGAATTGATAAATTTTAATTAATATCTATCCCTTGAATCTGTACCAAAGTTGTGTATAATCTTTTGATGTAAATAAGTCTGTATTTGAGTTACAATTGCATCATATCCTCTTCTCACATATCTTAGAAGGAAAACTTTAATTAGTAAAATCATAATTTGGGTATTAAGTAATCCTAATTAATAGAATTAATATGTATAGGATTTGTATTTTATATTAGAATATGTACATGTTTTTATATCTTGCATTTCTCCCCTCTAGTTATGTAATATTTACATAAATAACCCCAAGTATAAATGTATTCTTACTTTTCGTTCTCTCTGAAATAACAAACCCTAGCTCTCGTTTCCCTTTTCTCTCTCGATCTTGTGCTCAATCTTGTTCTAATATAGTATTAGTCGCCAAACAAAGCCAGATTCTGGCGTGATTTTCTGATTTTCTGGTGTTCTTCTCTACCGTCTCTCTGAGACGATCGTTTTCATTGTTTTTTTTTTTGATTCAATCGTTGTTCTATTTTCGATCTTCGGGGTTTAACCTAGATCTGTACATCTTCTCTCGAAAATTGTGTGATTTCGATTTCGATCTGAATATCAATCGTTTTGATTTGTTCTGATCTACGATTTATCGTTCTACTCATGTCTCTTCCAAATGACGATCCGATGTCGCCCTATTTTCTACATTCTGTGTCGTTTTTATGTGTTTGAGTGTCAAGAACAAAATCGGTCTTCTCGATAGGACTGTTACTATCCTCCTCATACTAATACTGTGGATTTTCTGGCATGGACTCGCGCAAACAATCTTGTATTGTCGTGGTTACTCAACTCTATTTCGAAAGATATCCGACAATTTCTTATTTTTCTCCAATGCCAAAGATGTTTGGGATGAATTAAAGGCTAGATATGCATTGAGCAGTGGTCCTCGTGTTTTCTCAAATTGAAAAATCTTTAAGTACGATGGATCAAGGCTCAATGACAATCACCCAATATTACAACTCTTCCAAAGCTTTGTGGGATAAATACCTTACATATAGGTCTATTATACGTTGTACTTGTGGTGCTATGAGTTCCTGTACTTGCAACATTTTTTACTCTATGTCCCTCTCTCAACAATCTGATTCTATCATTAAATTCCTGATTGGCCTAAATGAATCCTACTCAGCCCTCAGATCTCATTTCTTACTCTCTAACCCTTTACCATCACTGAACAAAGTATATTCCCTCTTATTGCAAGAAGAAAGCCAGAGAGCCCATCATTTTCTTCCCAAACCTTCTGATACACTAGCCATGGTAGCAAAAACCTCTTATCCCTCCTAAACAATTCAAACCAAAACCCTATGACACTAAATCTCAACCCAGAGATCCTTCCAAACCTAGACCTAAATGTGGCCATTGTGGCTATCTAGGCCACACTACTGGCAAATGTTATCAACTTGTTGGCTATCCACCAAACTGGGAAGGACCTCGTGGTTCGAGGATTAACACAAGGCATTCTGCCAACAGTGTTTTCTTAAACCAAAATGATGCTTTCGTTTCCCTTTTCTCTCTCGATCTTGTGCTCAATCTTGTTCTAATACTAATTACATTTTGTTGGTGAAATTAGTGAACTTACCGTTGCAGTTCACATTGTACGAGATGTAGGCAATTTTGGCCAAACTTTGTTATCAATTTTGCGTGTTCTTGGATATACAATTTTTTTGGTTTTGTTTGAATTTTTTGGTTTGGTTTGGTTAATTTATAAAAAGTTTGTATTGTTAGTTGTTAGTGAGTATATTAAAATAATATTTAAAATAAAATAATTAAAGTTGATTTGATGTAAAAAGTAAGAGAGAAAAGTTGAAGTGATGGTTAGTTAAAATTCTGTGAGTGGATAAATAGTGAATTAAAGATGATGTGTTGTGTAAGAATGACTTATTGATATTATTTATTTATAGTAAAATATTGATGATAGTGGGTTGAGTTAAAAAAATGATTGAATTAAAACTGATTGAATTTTTTTGAAATAGTTTTGTATACAAGCATCCTCTAAGTAATCCTAATTACATTTTTTTGGTGAATTTAGTGAACTTAGCGTTGCGGTTCAAATTGTATGGGGATGTAGGCAATTTTGGCCAAACTTTATTATCAATTTTGCGTGTTCTTTTCTTTTCTCGTATTTTATTTATTTGTGTTGCTTTATTTCCGTTAGTAGTCGTGCTTGTAATTATTTATTGTGGGAGAATTTTATGTCCATTGTGTCTGTTGTAATACTTCAAAATTGATGAAGGTTTTTAGCGGATAGATTGCATCAAGTTACCCTGCGCGCCCCACTGTAGTCCCTTCTGATGGCTCTTCGGCAGAACTCTCAATCATGCGGATATCCTTGGAATGTATGGACATCTAGCATTTTCTGGCCGCTCTCTAATTCCTATAACACACTCCCTCACCATATTGGGTGTGGAGTTTTTGCGCGTAATGAATAATGAAGTCAATCGCCTTCCACTTAAACAGGACAATTCGGCCCATTATAGCACCATTATATTCCATTTCCTTATTGATGATCTTGAAAGTCTCTAGTACCATCCTCCATGTGGGTCCATTGTCAACAAACTGGATGACGAGAGTGATTTTCTCTATGGGCAGAGTTGGCCAGCAGTCAAATTCTTTGATTTGGTCATCGCACGCTTGAACCTTCTAAATATGGATGCCCATTTTTAGAAGGGTATTGAGATATAGTACATTTGTATATGTGTTTGTATCCACTTCCTCTAAATTAGAATATGGAAGACCGTTTTCATAACACAAACGACGTTAGATTAGGGAGATCATAAAAAATTTAGTAATCATTAGTGAAGATAACTGGTTTCATCAGGAACACGAACCCGGGACTTGGAAAAAACATGTCAGTTTCTTTGCTCTGAGCTATAAGCCCGATGAGTATAACCCTGGAGTTGTCGATTAGATCTTGTTTATTCAACTCAACAAATGTTTATTACCCAAAGAGGTGGAGAATCATGCAAATAGGTTTGGTCATAAGACGTAGTCGATATTCGCTGGTAATCGAGTTCGTGAGAGAGTGGTTTATTGACCGTCGCGTGCAGTATGAACTTGCTTCGTCATCATGAGAGTAGATGAATACCAATATTTCTTTTGGACGTCCAGATCCATCTTTGGATTAACGTCTGGATCCTAATCGTCATCACTATGAGGATAGCCCTTTCGATGGGTACTCTTTTTTCTCCTAGATTGCGTGCAAGGTTTTGAACCCACGGGCCGCCTGTGACTTACAAAAGAGCAAAGATGAGGTTTTTGATAGTGGTCAACAATGTGCTCGTAACACTTATGGTAGGCACGATACCAGAATTACGACACCAGAATTTATCCAACTGGTCTTCGTTCACCTTGATGGGTCAAGTGTCGGTAGGATGCCTTTGTTCTTTAGTTCTTCGTACAAAATTGCTACGCCTGCAGAATATAAATCATGATAATTTGTCGTCCTCGTGTTTGTGTCAAATGGCAAAATCTTGAAGATTCATGCTTCTTCGGACCTAGGGTCGGTGGGACTTAAGTGCCTTTAATTTTGGGCAATGTGATTTGAAAGATCAAGCTCATAAGAGTCATGGAATCCTCAGCAATGATGTGTTGTTGGGTCTAGGCCAAGAATTCTTGGTAAATTTGGGGCTTTTTTTTTTGCGTACCTAAACATGAAATTCAAATTCAATTCAGAGTAAGCCGAGACAAAAAGAATCTCCAAGTGACAGAGCTCTATATTCTCTACTCTTATTAAATCATGCAATATATTCCTTAGGCTTTCATCTGGCCCTGCACAATGTTGGCTATGTACTCTTTTGGAATCATGCAAACTTGCGAACCAACAAAGTTGGTTTTGAAGGTCTTTTTCAACTACTCTGAATCACTAGACTGGGGTATTAGGGAATGATACCAACTTTGATCTAAGGTGAGGGAAACATTCGACACTTTAGTAGATCTCCCACACCATGCAAGTCCTTCCATGAAGAATTAAGCCCAAGATGGGAATCCAGGTCAGTATTCCTGTCGTACTAGTTCCTTTATGGTTTGTTGACCTTGTCTAACAATGGTTCGACTACGATGGCAGGTAACACCAATAAGGTTGGGTTCAATACAAACAATAGTGATGGAAAAGAGGAAGAAGTCTTGAGAGGTGTCTGCTCTTGTCGAGCTTCTAGCTCGACCTACCTCTGTTTTAGGGCGACAATCTCCAGGGTTATCCATAGATTTTCTCAGCTTTTCTAGAGTTGCTCCTGAAGATCAAGTCGCGATTTATCGTACAACCGACCGATGAAAAATGAAAGAAGTGTGTGATTGGGTTAGGAGGCTAGCTTTAGAAAGGCTTTCCCTCATCTTTTCATCCCGAAAGTGAGGGTGAGTTTTTTGCTTCCTAACCTGAAGTTGGCATTTTCAGGATTGAGATTCTTGGGAGGTGAGTTTTTTGCTTCCTAACCTGAAGTTGGCATTTTTAGGATTGAGATTCTTGGGAGGTGTTCGAATAATTAATTTTTTCAAAAAGGTTTATAACCGTGGAACGTTTCGCCTCAGGGCCGTCCCTGGAGGAGTGCGAGGTGAGCGACCGCTCAAGGCCTCCAAATTCTATAGGCCTCCAAATATACAACAGTTCATTGCTCATATAGCTAAGCAGCCTAGTAGTAATTAGCAACTAACATTAGCAATCTGCCCAAATTCATTACTGGCCCATTAGCAAGCCAAGCCCAATAAAAAATTGATTATGAGCATATTATTGAAGATTTCATTTCAAAGGACACTAAAAGAATGATGCTATTCAAATAAAGATTATACAATATAGGTACCATTCTTGGCATACCTTATTGCAATGTAATATATTATATCGTACATCCACTGAAAAAATAGCGCTTTATAGTAGCCGGAAGTAGCTGTCGTGATGCTCATTAGCACGCTATAGCACCGAATAACATCGCTATAGTGGAGAAATAGCGTTTTGGCCAAGCTCCTGCTAAATTTCTATAGCCCTCGATTTTAAACATTACGTACATCTTATTTTTGTTCTATTTTTTTCAAGTTATTAGGCCCTCATTTTTTAGTTTCGTACGAGGTCTCCGATTTGGTCGGGACGGCCCTGTTCGCCTAGAACTTATTTTCATATCTTTCTTATGTCATATTATTTAATAAGAGTTTAATTCAATTGTTTTTTATTAAATAACTATTTGAATTTGAATTAGTCTACATAGGGTTTGACCATCATTACTTTAATATATAATTAATTTAACTACAATTTATGTGGAATGTAACCTTGTAAGTCACTTGCTATAACCTTGTAAGACACTTCCATATAGCGATAACAATTGGCAAATAAGGGTCTAAATTGGAAGTTTGAGCCAACATTAAAATCTTTTGACGAAGTGGATTTTGGAAAATAACATTAAAATCTATCTCGGAGCGAGACCGTATTGGTCTTGCTCACCGGATTGTGCAGATCGTTGTTATGATCTCCTTGGTTGTTGGCATTGCTTGATAATGACATGACATCCAAATGCTTACAATGGGCAAGGTTATACCTAATAAAGGATTGGACCCTCTTTCTAATGCCAAGTTGTTTTCATATGGTTTTGACAATAGATATAATGATATTTTTATCGAGCAATTTTGCAAATGCAAAATGATTAATTTGAGCCGAATTGAGACTGGAGAAATGTATTTGTTTTTTCTCTTTTATTTATTAGATGGGTTTTGAAAAAAAAAAAACAAAATGATTAATTGAAACCTCATAGTTTATTTCGTTACTTTATAATTAAATCAATCTTCAAATTTATTTTACTTAAGATAATATTTAATCGTCTATCTGAATAAATAATTATTTTAACTATAATCTCTATAGAATACGATCTTGCTCGTCGCTTGGTATGATCATGTCGTACACTTGCGGATAAGAAAAATAATTAGCAAAAAGTATCAATACGATGACCCATCTTCCACTTACGTGTACATGTGATTCTAACAGGAATTTAGTTGTCAATCAAAAAGGGGCAGCACAAAGGTTGGGTCAGCCTAATATGTTATTCCATTGGCAGACGAATAGTCTTATAGGATGCATGGTTAGTGTAAGAAAAAAATTGGTTTTGTACCGATTTAATGATTCTATATTTCGTAAGTAGAAGACTTATAAAATTCTCAAAACCTTTTTAAGGTGAATGAGAAATTAATTCTAAGTGTTATATTTTAATTAATTGAGTTTAAATAACTCAAAAGGTTGTAGGTATCACAAACATTATATTTTAATAAATGTTTGGACAAACTAAACGAACCATAAATATAGAATATGTATACTAGAATTGTAGAGGGGCTCGTTGGGGACAAGTACGAAAAAATATAACTTGATTCCGAGTCCGTATGAGCTCGTACGAGCCCGCGGCGCACGGGCGCGCAATTGGCTACGGAAATCGAAGGGTCGCAACCCTTGGTGACCATAAAGTATCTTTTGGCCACTAGATGCATCCGTTCTTGTTTGGGCACGTCCCAAAAGGTGTCTTTTGACACTTAAACCTCTTGGTAGTGTCTCCCTACATCTATAAATACCCACTAACATGAAATCATTCAAACATCAAATTATTTCATAACCTTTGCATCTTTTTTACAAAATTCATATTCATCTTGTGTTCTTTGTATTATTTTCTATCTTGAGAGTTCAAAACATAAGTATTGTTCGCCGAGAGTTTGTGTATTTGAGTTACCGCTATACACAAATCATAAAGTCGTTGTACCTTGGAGGCGTTAGCCGTGAACCGTGGATAATATACGGGGCTATCTCGTCTTAAGGAGAGCGTATCTTACGTGCATCGACCTTGTTCGTTTTACCAAAATTCCTTCTATTTCTTAAAGCTATTTTTCTTGAAATTCACATACCAAATATAAACTACAATCTTAAGATGAACAATTGTGAGTTCATAAGATGGCAACCGAAGGAAACAAATCAAATGCTCAACCTATCGCTATATCGATGGTGGCTACTCCTGTCCAAGGCGAGAGACCGCCAAAGTTCAATGGCTCGAATTTCAAGAGTGGCAACA
The DNA here is from genome assembly GCA_902706635.1 of Striga hermonthica. Lineage (NCBI taxonomy): Eukaryota > Viridiplantae > Streptophyta > Magnoliopsida > Lamiales > Orobanchaceae > Striga > Striga hermonthica. The sequence continues at coordinate 15,439,732 of CACSLK010030184.1, read as the reverse complement.
GAAAATGCTTTTCTACCTCACAACTCTCCCTCTCTCGTTTTCTTTCGGAGGACCCTTTTATCGTCATCGAAAGTGAGACCGATATGCAAAGGTGTACGACCTCGGATGCTTGGCATCACAATGATTTCTTGTGTAGAAATTATATCCTTAACAAACTAGACGATTCTCTCTACAATGTCTATAGTCCGATTAAGACGACAAAGGAGTTATGGAATTCCTTGGAGATGAAATACAAGACAGAAGATGTCGGGATTAAGAAATTTCTCGTCAGCAAATTCCTAAAGTACTTAATGGTGGACACCAAGTCGGTGGTTAGCCAAGTTCAAGAGATTCAAATCATCTTTTACGATTTGTTGGCCGAAGGATTGGTTGTGAATGAGGCCTTCCAAATTGCGGCTATTGTTGAAAAGTTACCACCACTTTGGAAGGACTTAAAAAACTATCTCATGCATAAACGCAAAGAGATGACATTGGAGGACTTCATTGTTCGACTTCGAATTGAGGAAGATAATCCAAAATCTGAAGGAAGGGCCAACCAGAGTGACTTCAAGGCTAAGACAAACTTGGCCGAGTCAAGCTCTAATAAGAAGCGCAAGAGAACTTCAAAAGGAAAGCAACCTCAAACGAGCACCAAGAAGTTCAAAGGGAATTGCTACAATTGTGGTAAATATGGGCATCTTGCGAAAGATTGTCGTCTCTCGAAGAAGGGTAAAGATAGTGCACATATAACCGAGGATAAATCTGTTCCCATTGACTTATCTGAGCTCGATCTAACCGCCATGGTCCAAGAAGTTAACTTAGTTAATAATCCACGAGAATGGTGGGTCGATACTGGAGCAACTCGGCATATTTGGGCGGATAGAGATATGTTCTCGTCTTATACCCCTACTGATGGAAGGAAGTTGTTCATGGGCAACTCTTCGACATCAAACGTCGTGGGAACGGGAAAAGTAGTGCTGAAAATGACTTCGGGCAAAGACTTGACGCTAACGGAAGTGTTGTATGTCCTGGACATCCGTAAGAACCTTGTATCCGGTGCTCTTTTAAGCAAAGCCGGTTTTAGATTGGTGGATAAATTTGTAATGACTAAGAATGGTGTCTTATTAGCAAAAGGGTACCTAGATGAGAATCTTTTTAAGATGAATGTTATCCGTCAAGAGGCAAAGAATAAAGAAAGTATTTCTTATTTGTTAGAGTGTTCTAGTTTATGGCATGATAGATTAAGACATATGAACTTTAACACAATTAAATAGTTGGTGAATTTGGAATTGATATCAAATATTAAAATTGATTCACACAAGTGTGAAACATGTGTTGAAGCAAAAGTGGCTAAAGCACCATTTAGACCGGTAATGAGAAGCACTAGTCCACTCGAGTTAATTCACACTGACATATGTGATTTATAATTTGTGCAAACTCGAGCGGGAATGAAATACTTCATTACAATCATAGACGTTTGTACACGGTATTGTTATGTTTATCTACTAAAGAGTAGAGACGAGGCACTAGAGGCCTTTAAGACGTATAAAAATGAAGTTGAGAATCAACTTAGTTGAAAGATCAAAGTGATTCGAAGTGATAGAGGAGGCGAGTATGTAGCCCTGTTTGAATTGCTCTGCAAAGAGTCCGGTAATATTCATCAAACGAACCCTCCGTATTCACCACAATCTAATGGAGTGGCCAAGAGAATGAATTGGAACTAAAGGAGATGATGAATGCGCTTTTGATAAGTTCGGGCTTACCCCAAAACTTGTGGAGGGAAGCGGTTCTTTCGGCAAATTATATTTTGAACAAATTACCCCACAAAGGTAATGTCAAAACGCCATATGAGTTATGGAAAGGTCATAGACCTACCTACAAATACTTAAAAGTGTGAGGGTGCTTAGCAAAGGTTGAAATACCTAAACCGAAACAAGTGAAAATTGGACCAAAGACTATTGATTGTATATTTATTGGTTATGCAAACAATAGTAGTGCTTATCGATTTTTGGTACACAAATCAGAAATTTTGGAGATTCATAATGGAACAATTATTGAGTCTCGAAATGCGGTGTTCTTTGAGAATATTTTTCCTCGTAAAGACAAGGAAGAAACAATTTCGAGAAAAATGACATTTGAATAGGTCAAGCTACCTCAAGAAATTGAGGATGAGCCAAGGCGTAGTAAGAGAACAAAAGTACCTAAGTCTTTGGGTCCTGAATTTCTAACTTATGTGTTAAAAAACGAACCAAGAACCATTCGGGAGTCTTTGACAAGTCCAGATGCTCCTTTTTGGAAAGAAGCTATCAATAGTTAGATTGAATCCATTATGCACAATAATACTTAGGAGTTGGTTGATCTCCTATCGGGTAGCAAACCTTTGGGATGTAAATGGATCCTTAAAATGAAGTATAAGGCTGATGGAACTATTGATAAATATAAGGCCTGATTGGTTGTAAAAGGGTTTAAGCAAACAGAGGGATATGATTTCTTTGGTACATATTCTCCTGTAACTCGAATCACATCTATACGTGTTCTCATTACAATTATTGCAATGCATGACCTTGAGATTCATCAAATGGATGTGAAAACGGCCTTCTTAAAAAAGAGACACCGAGGAGGAGATTTATATGGAACAACCCGAGGGGTTCGTTGCACTTGGAAAAGAGCAAAAAGTGTGTCGCTTAGTTAAGTCGCTTTATGGACTAAAACAAGCACCGAAGCAATGACATGAAAAGTTTGACAAAGTGATGTTGTCAAACGGATTTAAAATCAACGAGGGCGACAAATGTGTCTATATTAAAGGTAACGTCGATTTATTCGTGATCGTATGCCTATATGTGGATGACATGTTGATCTTGGGAAAAGATAATGGTTTAATACTTAGTACCAAGAAAATGATGAAAAATAATTTCGACATAAAGGATATGGAAAAAGCCGATGTAATCTTAGGGATTAAAATCTCTAAAAGTTCGGAAGGAATTGTTTTGTCACAATCCCGTTATGTTGAAAACATCTTGAAGAGGTCCAATGCATTCGATAAGCCTCTAGCTAATACGCCTGTTGATTTAACTCAACACTTAGCTAAAAATCGAGGTGAACCAGTGTCTCAACTAGAATACTCACGAGTAATTGAGAGCTTGTTGTACTTGATGAATTGTACTCGCCCCGATATAGCATATTCAGTGAGTAAACTAAGTGGGTTCATGAGTAACCCGAGCATGACCATTGGAATGCACTTAATCGGGTACTTAGATATTAGAAACATACCTTGAGTTTTGGAATAACATATACGAGGTATCCAACGGTACTTGAAGGGTATTGCGATGCGAATTGGATATCTGACACAAAAGACTCCAAGTCCACTAGTGGTTTTGTGTTCACTATAGGTGGATAAGCGGTGTCATGGAAATCTTCTAAGCAAATGTGTATTGCTAGATTCACGATGGAATCCGAGTTTATATCCTTGGACAAAGTCGGGGAAGAAGCTCAATGGCATAAGAATTTCCTTGAAGATATTCCATGTTGGACAAAACCGGTGTCCGCCGTAATGATACATTGTGATAATCAATCGGCAATTGAAAGGGCACAAAGTAGCTTGTACAATGGTAAGTCTCGACATATACGTCGAAGGCATAATACAATAAGACAAATGATCTCGAGTGGGGTTATTTCAGCTGACTGCGTGAAGTCAAAAGAAAACCTAGTGGATCTGCTTAGATCAAATGTACAAGTTGATTAGGGGAATGGGATTAAAATTCACAACATAAGAACAGTCTTAGCGGTAACCCAACCTTGAGAATCTGAGATCCCAAAACTTTGGTTCAATGGGAAAACTAAAGTTTCACCCACTCCCAAGAACCGTCAAGTTTTAAAATCTTAAGTCAAGTACTTTTAATGATTTCTATACCTATAGGTGGAGTAAGGCAGAATACTCTTTATAGGAGAATCGTCTTGTAAGTGAGAAGTAAATTGGCCGCTTCAACGAACACTTACTAAACCGAGATATGGTCCAAGGCCGAAATGGACACAACGTGAGAACAAGAAATTGTTAGAGCTGTTATTGTGTGAGTATTATTGTCTTGCTGCACACAAACAGTCGGTAAGTTCAAAGCATCGCGCTACTAATCGGCTAGTGTAACCGATAGTATTTCACTAAGAAAGATTCAAAGCCACAAGCTATCTATCCTGATGCAATGATGTTTCGCTGGAACTCTCAAGTAGTGCATACATGCATTAATTTCATCATGTGGGGGATTGTAAGAAAAAAATTGATTTTGTACCGATTTAACGATTCTATTTTTCGTAAGTAGAAGACATAGAAAATTCTTAAAACCTTTTTAAGGTGAATGAGAAATTAATTCTAAATCTTATATTTTAATTAATTGAATTTAAATAACTCAAAAGGTTGTAAGGTTAATAAACATTATATTTTAATAACTATTTGGACAAATTAAACGAGCCATAAATATGCATTATATATGTTAAAATTGTAGAGGGGCTCGTTGGGGACAAGTAGGAAAAAACGAAACTCGATTCTAAATCCGTATGAGCTCGTAAGCGCTCGCGGCGCATGGGCGCGCAACTGGCTACGGAAATCGAAGGGTCGCAACCCTTGGTGACCATAAAGTATCTTTTGGCCACTAGATCCATCCGTTCTTGTTCAAGAACATCCCAAAAGGTGTCTTTTGACACTTAAACCTCTTGGTGGTGTCTCCCTACATCCATAAATACCCACTAACATGAAATCATTCAAACATCAAATTATTCCACAACCTGTGCATCTTTTTTACAAAGTTCATATTCATCTTGTGTTCTTTATGTTCTTTTCTATCTTGAGAGTTCAAAACATAAGTATTGTTCGCCGAGGATTTGTCTATTTGAGTTACCGCTATACACAAATCATAAATTCATTGTATCTTGGAGGTGTTAGCTGTTTGTCCCATTTTTGTTGTGTTTTTCGTTGTCTTTTTGCCATTCTTTTTCCCCCGTATTGAGTCGTTTAGGTGGTTTTAGGATCCTTTTGTAATTTATTATGTGTTTTGCGTTCATTTGAGTGTTGTGGTGCTTTCTATTTTTCCGTTCTCTTTTTGTTTTTGGTGTGTAGTTTGGAGACCTCCGGAGAACATGTTTTCGAGAATCTTTTGATGAGGCTGACACCATTAGAAAGAAGGGCTCATTAGCGACACGTAGGAAAAAACGGAACTCAATTCCGATACCGGACGAGCCCGAACGAGCCAAAACCGTGAAGTCGTGCAAAGCTGCCAAGGCTTTAGCGCCGCTAAGGACATTGTGGTTAGCGGGATTTTGGGCAGCTAAGCGGGACAGAAGAAACCAGCTAAGAAGGCTTAGCGCCGCTAACCCCTTAGCGGCGCTAAGGCCTGTTTTTCAACTGTCACGTTTTTCTCGCGATTTTGAATTGGGGACGTATTTGATCGAACCTAGGGCTTATGTTACTCATTCCAGACCATTTATTTTCGTTTTTCCTTCCCTTAGAACACATCTTTCTCTTAATCTCTCATCTTAGATTAGATTTGGAGAATAAAAACTCATTTTCTAGCATTGGATTCGGTTGTTCGTTGTTTCTTTCGACATTGGATTCACTTTTAATCATAAGCACTCCTTTTCATTTTGTGTATGAATATGATGGCTTGGGTTATTGATTATTTTGATGTTGAATCGATCATGAGTAGCTAAATCCGTGCACTAGGGATAGGGAATTAATGTTTTGATTTCGATTGCGATTGTGGGATTAGATGATTGTTCGTCTTATGCAAATTGGTCTTTACTAGGGTTCTTCTATAATCATTCTTGAGTTTTGAGAATTGTTGAAGGGTGACACTTCAACTTCCAATGATTTTAATTTAATTCGATTAATTCATGTTTGATATTGGTGAATCTATTTGATTAGGCGGTTAACAACCTTCTAGTCTTATTATTATCGACTCTTAGAACCGAAAGGAGAGGAGTCAGTCGAAAAAGGTTTGCATAAGCTAGGCTTGTTCGTAACTGTATTGCCTAGGAGTTAAATGACTTGGTAATTGCCGTTCTAGTTTGTTCTCTTGTTACGAAGAGTTATTGAGAATGAGTTCTAGAATGTGTTTGTTATTCAAATCACTTAACTGAATAATCACTTGCCCACTAATTGCATTTCGAACCGAAACGGATATCCCCGATTCCCTAGCTTCTCAAATCCTTATTGTTCTTCGTTGCCTTGCTACTTTTATTACTTTATTTAATTAATTGCAGTAACTGATAATTAAACCAAACCAATCTTTGGATTTAGAATGTTTAAGAATTTTATTTATGTCATTTGTGCTTGAATAAACCGTACAGAATATTCCGGCTAACCTTCCTTGCGATACGACCCAGGGAACGAAACTTTTGATTCTACTCCGGTAAAAATATTTACAACATTAGCCGTGAACCGTGGGTAATATACGAGGCTATTTTGTCTTAAGGAGAGTGTATCTTACGTGCCTCGACTTTGTTCGTTTTACCAAATTTTTTTCTATTTCTTAAAGCCATTTTTCTTGGAATTCACATACCAAATATAAACCACAGTTAGTGAGCAAACGTCTTAATTTAGGGGTTGTATTCAACTAATATTCTTAAGGATTTTTTTAAACTTTATAAATTTGGTGACTTTTGTGTACTTTGTAAAACATTAATAACTTTGGTAGACTTTTTGAGACTTTCAAAATAAAATTATTAATGACTTTTTAAAACTTTCATAATGGACTTTTTACAACTTATTAAGGTGTTTATATACTTGTAGTTATAATATTATATTTGAATGAAACATTAATAAGTGTAACATAATAACTAATATCAAGAAGAATAAATGAAAAAAATATTTTATATATTAATCCTCTAAAATTTTATGAATCAACTCATTGTTATGCGAAATGAGTTTTTCACGAACAAATTGTTTAGGATGTTAGATTTATTAAACGACTAAATCAATCTGAACTTCAACGATTCGAATTATGGAAGATACAAACATTGTCGAAAAATAGTAACTGTATTTTATAAAGTTATCAATATATTCAAAATAATTCAATATCAATAAATAAACTATTAGAAAATAAAATATTTTTTTAATATTTAAAAATAACCATTGACAAATAAAAAGTGAGAACAAATAAAATATTTGAAGGTTCAAACTATGGAAGCATTTAACCTTTGAAAAATCAAATTCACAAGATAGAAAATAAAATTATACAAGGTATCAAAATAAATGAGTAAAATCATAGAGCATAAAAGTGATATGAGATACAAAGTATTGTTAGAAAAAAAAGAGTGTGAAGAGAGTCACATAAGTCCAGTAAAATTCCACCAATATTGATGAGATTTTTGTTGGGACTTTTCTCTTTGTAATTTTGTTAGAAAAGTCTCACAATTTAAAAAATCGCATAAAATCTTCATATTTTGAATATAGGGTGACTTATAGAGACTCTCAAAAAGTTTTAATTGAATACTTGTCACTTTTAGAGACTTATAAAAAGTTTTAAAAGTATCAATTAAATACATGTAAACTTTTCAGAAGTCTCTAACAGTTCTAATTGAATACACAAGAATACTAAAAATCTTAAAACGTCTCTAAAAGTAGAAATTTAATATACCCCCTTAGAATCACTTAGCTATAAGCGAGTTTTATGGTCAACAACATTTAGCTAGTAATATTGAATATTATAATAATATTTCATTATCAATACAGTTTATATTGCTTACCATAAAATACAATCTCTTTTTCTAAATTATATAAAGATGATTATGTAATTACATTAAGCTATAAGTATGAATTCAATAATAAATATAAATATAAAAAATTTATAAACATTATGTGCATGCTACATGTATTTTTCCTACTATGAATAAAAGACAAAAGTAACATGAGAACATCCACCACTTCTGCTGGTTAGAATACTCCAAAACTTAATAAGAATTTAAAAGAGCGATTTATGCGAGTTTTGAAGCACCACTTTATAAAAAACCAAAAATAAAGTACAAAATAGAAATAAAAATATGTAACACCAGAATACAATTCGAAAGCTCAATCCTTAAAGGAGTACCTGAGATGCTAAAGATGATAGCAAACTCCTTGATAGAAGCTCATGTAGTGGGATATTCGGATCCCAGCTCACACGCCAGACGAACCCCGATTGTGTGCTCACTTGCAGGCTATTGGTCGTCAAGTCCACCTGCAAAAACAAAACAATTAGTACAAGAAAAAAATATATTCAATCTACATTAATAGGTATTAAAATGTGAGGTTCTCATCAACACTATTTGAAGAATTTTTTATTCTACTTAGTTAATGGCGGTGATGATATTTTTGAAGTAGTTCCACTGTGACACTATATACATGCATGTTGCCTGTACTTTTTCAAAAGAAGAAAAAATCCATATCCAATCTCCCCACAAATCAATTTATACCCCACTTCACAAAATAGTTTCAAACTATCACTATTTCTTTACTTAATTAAACATATTCATCATTCATATATTAATTTTAATTATACGGACAGTGGTATTAGAGCTCAATCGATCAAAAGACATGGGGCATAATAAATACAAACGAGCGCTCGTACTCACAAACCCGTCATCATCAAATAACACTATTCCTCTACTAATATTTGGAGGAGAAAATTACGACTGCTAGAGCATCACGATGAATACATTATTTTTATCACAAGAGTTGTGGGAAGTTTTAGTCAATATTCCCACTGATATCTCAACAATGTCAGAACAGAATAAACTACGCGAGGAGTGGCAAAAGTATGCACAAACTCTCTACATAATCTAACAAGCCTTGTCAGACAATATTTTTCCAAAAGGGTCTTAAAAGTCAACAACGCCAAAGAAGATTGGAAGATTTTACAAGAAAATTTTCAAAGAACATCTAAGATATGTGCAGTCAAATTATACTCTCAAGTGTACCCAAAAAAAAAAAAAATTATACTCTCAAGCGTGATTACGAAAATTTAAAAATGAAACAAAATAAGACCATAAAAGAATATTATACAAAATTAATTGAGCTTGTTAATAAAATGAGAGTCGCTGGAAAAGATATTTCAGATAAAAATGTTGTTGAACAATTACTAATTAATGTCACTGAAAAGCATGACCCAGTCATTATGGTCATTGAAGAATTGAAAGATTTAAATACTTAATTAGTGATATAATTAGTTGGTTCTCTTGATGCTTTTGAAAAAACAACAAGTTTGAAGAAAAATGAAAAAGATTTGAAACAACATTTTAATCGAAATTAAACTGACGATTTCAAATTTCAATAATCAAGAGAAAATAGTTTTAGAAAATCAAGTGATGAATATTTTAGACTCGAGAAAAACAAGGAATGGTATGGATACACCATGTGGAATTTGCAAGAAAAACAATCGGAAAGAAGAAGAGTGTTGGTTTCGAGAGAAACCGCAATGCAAAAAATGTCAAATGTCTAGTCACAACAAGAAACACTGTTGGGGGAGAAGGCAAAGTCAACAAGCCAATTTTTCAGAAGAAACAAAACCAGAATGACTACTATTCTATGCTTCTAACGGCACAACAGGAGACAAAACAAGCATTTGGCACTTGGACAACGGGTGCAACAATCACATGACATTATATGAAAGTACTATTTCAATGAAAATTTCAGTTCAAAGGTCAAGATTGGAAATGACGACTGCGTGGAGGTAATGTGCAAAGGAACTATCGTCGTCGTCACAAGAGAAGGCACAAAATATATTAAAAATGTCCTCCTAGTTCTAACAATCGATCAAAATCTACTAAAGTGTCGACGAAATGTTAAAGAAATGCTACAACTTGCATTTCGAGGGAGATTCGTGCACCATTTATGACAAGGACAAGTAGACAATTGCAAAAATCAAAATGAGAGAGAATCAGTGTTTCACAATGAAATTTCATTACACAGTGCAGAAGAACAAGTTAATTGTAAAGTCAAGTGTCAAAATGCCAAGAAGAAAAATACACTGAGTTCTAGAATCACGCCATCAAGAGAAGCAAACATACAAGACAAGTTTCGAAGTCTCCACAACAAAAGTTAGAATGCTACAAAATGTACAATCGAGTCATTGTCGAGCCAAATATTAAGAAAATCGCTACAAGGAAAATTCAAAATCGAAGAAACCGCTACATACCAAAACAAGCTCAAAATTATCCGAATGAACACAACGGGAAGTCTTAAGTTGTGGTGTTCATTCTAGAGTCATCCACATTATTTAAAGATTTTTTAAATCTACTTAGTTATTAAGACTTCTAAAATAATCAATATGCCAAAATTAATTAAAGTCAATATTAGTGATGATGATATTTCTGCAAAATTCATATCCAATCTTCCCCAAACCAGTTTATACAACACCTCACATAATAATGTCAAATTATCATTATTTCTTTTACTTAATTAAACATATTCATCATTAGTATATTTATTTATTAATACCAACAATAAGTAAGCTTACTCTTGTGACCAAATCCATTCCTTCCCACCTCACCAAATCATTGTGCTCCATATGGACAATGTCTGGAAATATTTGGACATGAAAAACAATGTCATAATTCATAACATTACATGCTCAATAAAAATTATTTTACTTTAAAAAATAAACCAAATTCTAATTTTCGATATTTTTATTATTCTGGCTGTGTTGAATTCAACATAACATATAGTTATTTACTCTAAAAATAAACCAAAATCTTTATTGCACATAAAATATAAAATTTGATTTTTATTCTTTTGGGCCGCGCGTTAAAATTGATCACATGATGCAATCCAGAGCGCGTGGGGGTAATTGTCATCATTAACAAAAAATACGGGGTAGAGAAAAAAAGTAAATTAAATAATAGTGGATTATGTGTGGGCGTTTTTGTATTACTTTCTGTCGCCTTGGCAGCCTGCAACATCCC